>JAFIDM010000006.1:3415309-3440093 GCA_023159025.1 Thereuonema tuberculata | reverse complement strand
TTCTACATCAGAGTTGTCAATGTGAATTGTCGATGTGTTGATGCAAGTGGAGATTTCCGGCCAAAACAGCATAAAGAAGGGATCCAATACAACTCCAGTAGGTACCGTAATTTCTCTTACTGAGGGGAGAAAACTCGAGATTAGATATTCTCAGGAGTCGGGAGTAAAATTTATTTTTAGTTACTACGATGCCTCGATTTCCTTGAGCAAGTCGATGTTCGAAACTCTGACAAGATATCTCTCCAAAGAAATTAAGAGCGGGATCGAAGCATTCTCTTTACGCTTAAAAGAGAATATCTTGGAGGACGGAGACGATTTGACATCTTCACCATTGAAGTGAAGCAGCGCCCCTGCGAAGGCGATGAAGAAACCACAAGGAGTTCGACATCCATGCAAGACAGAGATTCTACAGGGGCAGTCTGACGAGGAATTTAACGGAGGGTCCGAGAGCGTTATCCAAGACGATCGAAGCCTCAACAACGCAGCAAAAAAAAAGGAGGTAGGAGGCCGACGTCCACGCAAATCGGAGCTTCTATGAGTCTTGCTGTCGGACGAAGAGGTGGGTGAAGTCGGAGCATCCGAGAGAGTTTTCAAAGACGGGCAAATGATTACATACCAAAGATGTTGAGATAAATACATGCTTTTTTTATTTACAAATTTGCTTTTGTCTGCCTTTTTTGCTCACTTCTATTTTTTATAAATGCTTATGTACATAGTAGAATTGTGGATTTGAATCGACCATCAACTTCGGGTGTAAATTTGAATCTATTGGAAATTGATGATATCAGTGACAGCTCGGCATCAGACGTAATTTTAAGAGATAGTTGGGAGTTGGATTCTAGTTCCGATTATGAAATAGTAAAACAAAATAAGGTCTCAATTTTTGAAAAACCTATTCAGATAAAAAATGTAATACATCGTCCGGTACGATGCTTTCATTCAGAAGCAAGTGAATATAATGTATCGATGAGGATTCCTACATTTGATGAAATCCACTGGATGAATTTAGAAAAGATTCCAATAATGAAATTGGTGGAAATGCTCTTTATGTATCTCATGTATACATTGCTGGAAGGCTCGCGAGAAAGAGATATAATTGGAATTTCGATTCAGAGCAATTCTTTCGAACACCCGGCCTTGCTGTCTTTCAGAAGAAGAGATGCATTTATCGTTGATCAAACTATTGCCTTGTTGGAACGCTTGGCACAGTCTAACAAAGTACTTGCTTTCAATCAAGAGTTAAGAGTAAAGATTATTAAAGTACTTATGCCGGCTGGTGGTAGATATAAGAAAAAGGATAATGTTTCCTTCATCGGGTGGCTCAGATTAAAGAATCCGATAACTACAATTAAAAACACGAAGGATGGGATGTGTTTGGCACGTGCTTTGGTGACAGCTATTGCAATTGCTGAAAAGGATCCGATGAAAGAATCCATCGTTCGTGGCCGAGCTGTCCAGTTTCATTGTGCATTGGAGCTACATAAAAAGGCTTCTGTTAAAATGGGAGCACTCGCAGGCTTAGAGGAGATACAGCAATTTCAGAATTATCTCTTCTCTGATAAAGACAAACACGGTGATGAGATCGTTGAGCATTCTATGAATCTTTGAATAGCGCAGATTTGTTTTGATATATGTAGAAAAACCACGAATGATGATTGCTTAAATTGTGTCCCCCAAACGGGAATGAAATGGAGAAAATTCTTCGGGGATGAAGCTCGGGATGAATTTTGTAGTTGGTTCTTGAAAGAATAAAACGATGTAGAAGTTACTTTTATGGGTCATAATTCCAAGGTCTATGACAACCATTTCATTTTGAAATATTTCATTCAAAATAACCTGAAACCAAAGCTTATATTTGACGGTAACAAGATATTATACATGCAAATTAGAAAGATTCGCTTCCTCGATTCCTTTTCTTATTTTTCAACTAGCCTGGCTAGATTTCCTAAAATGTTCGAAATCGAGGATGTATCTATCAAGAAGGGATATTTTCCGTATCTCTTCAACAAAAGAGAGAATTAGAACTATGTAGGACCGATACCTGCATCTCACTATTATAACCCCCAATCAATGAAACCGGAGGATTTTCAAAAATTCGATGATTGGTATAAAAGTCAAGGCAATGTAACCTTTGATTTTAGGAGAGTGATTATCCAATATTGTATCAGCGATGTGCAGATCTTGCAACGTAGCTGTTTGAAATTCAGGGATTTGTTTGCCAAAGTTACTGCCCATTGTCCATTTCGAAATAGCTTTACTATTTCTGCCGCATGCACGAAGGTGTTTAGATTGCTATTTTTTAAAGAAAACACCATTCTCCTGATTTCTGAAGTGGGATTTCGATCTCCTCGACAGTATTCGAAAGTGGCTCTTCAATGGCTTTCATTGATCAAGTCTCAGAGAAATATCACCATTGAGCATGCAGGCAATTCAAAAGAACGAAAATTATTAGATAGATAGTTTGTGGACGGTTATCTTGCACCTACTAGTATCGTCTTCTAATTCTACGGGTGTTTTTTCCATGGTTGTATTTTTTGATACAAACAGAGAGATCTTAGACATCCACATTCACATTGTGCTCTGCAGGAACTGTACGAGCAGACATTGGAAAAGGAAAACTCTTTTCTCTCTCACGGCTTTCAGTATAAGAAAATATGGGAATTCCAATGTAATAAGATGCTAAAGGAAAATGATGAGCTAAGAGAGACTGTCAAGCAATTCGCGATTGTAGCCCCCATTGATCCGAGAGATGCATACTTCGGAGGAAGAGTAGAAGTGATACGGCTTTTACATAATGCTAACGACGATGAAGTTGTTAGGTATTTTGACATTCTAAGCCTCTATCCCTATATTTTGAAATATAGAAAATATTGTGTAGGTATTCCTCAGATTTTAAACAAGTTTACGAGTACAAATATATCAAACTTTTGTGGTCTTATCAATTGCAAAGTTATACTGCCAAAAGGACTTTTTCATCCAGTTTTGCTCTATCGATTTGAAAAGAAATTGTTCTTTTCTCTTTGCCAAACATGTCTGTTGAGAAAAAATCAAATTAGATGCACTCATGACGATGAGGCCAGAAGTCTTTTAGGAACGTAGGTTTCTTTCGAAGTACAGTATGCTCTGAAACGTGGCTATAAAATTCTGGAGCTATATTATGTATGGCACTTTCTGGTGACAGAACAATATAATCGTCAAAAACGTTCTGGAGGATTATTTACGGACTACATAAACATGTTTCTCAAGATCAAACAAGGCAGCAAAGGATTTCCTTTGAATTGTATTACAGATGAACAGAGGAAGGATTACATTCAAGATTATGCTGAAAAAGAAGGAATTGAGTTAGATTACAGAGATATTAAAAAAAAACATGCCTCTGAGGAATTTGGCCAAGACATGCCTCAACAGCTTTTATGGGAAACTTGTTCAATCAGTACAGAGAACTCAGACCAAATTTGTAAATGATCCGAAAGAGTTCTTTAAATTGTTAAATGATGATACCAAAACAGTCAGTAACATTAATTTCTTCAATAACGATAAGATTGCCCAGATACAGTGGAAAGATGATACTGAAATTCTTCCAACTGTTGGTCATATAAATCTCATAATTGCCGCTTTTGTTACATGCCATGCCCGTTTACAAATTCTCAGTTACATGGAATTACTGAGAGGTGCTTGCATGTACACAGACACTGACTCTGTGTTTTTTACTCACAAGAAGGAGTTTAAATGTCTAATTGTCACTGGAAACATGTTAGGGGATATGTCATACCAAATTAAAAAAGATTTTGGCGGTCAATATGTGATAACAAGATTTTGTACCGTTGGACGTAAAAATTATGCATTCGAAGTAAAATCCTCAATGCCCGATGAGCCTTCTCTCATTGTCATGAAAATCCGTGGATTCTATTTATGGTATGAAGCAAAGAAACATATAGATATAGATCTGATGGAAAAGATGGTCCGTGAATTGATAAATGATGATGTACCTACTGAAACAATCATAAGAAACAAACATAATATAGCAAGAACTAATGTGAGTAGAACCGAAATAAAAAGGTACACAGCAGTTTTTGACAAACGTGTTTCACTCCCTACCAAACTTGTTACAGTTCCTTACGGATTTTGAAAAAAAATCAGACAAAAGCTATTATATGCATATATACTTTTTTATATAACAAAAAGCATGTAATACCGTTTTAAAAACATTTAATCATTTTTAATATTCTACGTAACTTTTTAAAGATCATATAAGTTTTATTATTTTGTTTTCTTTTTTTTCACACAAAGCTTAAATAAAAAAATGTTTGATTAATTACTCTCTCCAGTCTCATTTATTTGTAAATGCTTAACTCATAAGAAAGGAATTTTTTAAAGATCATGAGATGTGTCTGGTTGGCTGGAGACAAAACGATAGAAGTTGTGGAAAAGAACACGTTCAGTTTAAAACACCCGTTCACTTGTTTGATAGCCGGAGCTACAGCTTGCGGTTAAACCGAACTGGTCAAGAAATTTTTGTATTACAAAGATATTTTAATTGAACCGCCACCCGAGAAAATTGTTTTATACTATGGAGTTTATCAATCATGGATGTCGGAATATTCGAGTTTCGTGCACTTCTTAGGAGGAATCCCGGAACTACAGACTCTAAACACCCTTCAACGAAAGCTACCTACTTTGGACGATCTTATGGGAGCTTAAAAATTCCAGGAAGTTGTTGAACAATTATTCACAAAATACAGTCATCATAAAAACATCAGCGTTATCTATTTAGTGCAGAATCTCTTCTATCAGGACAAAGTGCATAGAACAATCTCGTTACATACCCATTACTTTATTTTATTTAGGAATATTAGTGACCTGAAACAGATTCTCTACTTCGCGAGACAAGTGTTTCCCGAAAACAAAAAACTTTTCCTTGAAGCCTACAAAGATGCAACGAGTAAACCATATGGATCTTTATTCATCGATCTAAAACCTGAAACACGAGGTTTGTACCCACTTGACGACACACTAAAAACAACGGTATAGGACACATTTGACCTTGAAACGTCCGTTTGTTCTTGGGAACATGCAATAAACCCATGTTATAGAACACTTTTTAAATCGTCATGCACTAAAAACCATGGTATAGAATACATTTGAGCATGAAACGTCCGTTTTGTCCTGATCTATAAGGATCGAAGAGTTTGGATGATCCGAGAAAATTTTTTGATACACTTCGAGAAATTAAGGTATGCACTAAAACAAAACAGAGATAAACATTGTTTTTGAGACTGAATGTTCGTTCTAAATTTATAAAGCAAATAAAAACTTCAATTATTTTTCAGTAATGCGTGATAGAGAGTAGGCTTAAAAGATGAAATTATCGCTTACCCAACAGGAGCTGGAAAATGAACTGACTAGTTTTAAAAGGAAACGTTTATCACAGTGTCTTACAGAGATGGAAATAAGGTTTCTTTGTAACTTGGTTAAACAGATGATGGTCTATTTTTTGGAATGAATTCTTAATTGATTTCCAATAGAAGAGAGAACTCTTTGTATGGAAATAAGATGAATAGAGTCTTTGTATGGCTTACTGATTGGTTGCGCAGCAAGGCTTCTTTGTTAAGACAGACATCTCTTTAATTTGTTTTCTCTCTTTTTTTTAAATGGTTTCATATTTTCTTAGAAGTATCGCTAAGATATCATAATTTCATGTTCTTTTTAAGAATTCAAAAGAAAAATTTGACTTTTTTTTTTCTTATGCCTATGAAGTTTTGTTTAGTCTTATTTTTTTTTTTTACTCGAAAATAAAAGAAATTTACTTTCGAAATTTGAAAGATTGAACGTTATAAGTCTGTTAAGGTCCCCATAATATGTAAATTTAACTTTGCTCTAACGATTCTCCCAAAATCTTCTGTGAGATAAAAAAAAATAAAACACTTCCCTATTTCTTGAGATCAGCAAATCTTCTGAGAAAATGGTCGATGTAAGGTATAGAATTCATTTGACCTTGAAACGTCCGTTTTGTCCTGATCTAAAAGGATCGGAAGAGTTTGGATGACATTCTATGCCTCTATCCCAACGTTTTGAAATATAGAAAATATTGTGTATGTATCCCTCAGATTTTAAACAAGTTGACGAGTACAAATAATGAAATTTAGAGGAATACGCACAGGACACTTTTTTAGATCGTCATGCACTAAAATCCCATGGTATAGAACCATTTTGATCTTGAAACATCCGTTTTGTCTTGATCTATAAGGATCGGAAAAGTTTGAATGATCCGAGAAAAATTTTTGATACACTTCCAGAAATTAATGTATGTACTAAAACAAACAGAGATAAACATTGTTTTTGAGACTGAATTTTAGCATCGAAAGATAGTCTTCTCATTTTCTAAATTGTTCGATAGTTCTCCATCACTCGAAGAAAATGTATTCGATTGAATTGGTTCTAAAATCCTGTCAATTTTTTGTATAATGAAGTTTAATTATATTTTCTTCACTATAAATCCGAAAATTAAATAATTTCGAAATTTGATAAGTTGAACGTTAAAAGTTTGTTAAGATTCGTATAGTAAAAGCTTCAAATTAAATACTTCAAGCATTTTCTGTAATGAGCTAGCAAGACAGAGCAAATGTTTAGAAATTAACATTTGCCGAACTGCGAGGGAGAACAATCAATAATAAGCGAAAGAGTTGGAGCAATTGCGAAAAATTTTTAGTACACTTCGAGAAATCAATGTAGGTACTAAAACAAACAAAGATAAACATTGTTTTTGAGACTGAATTTTAGCATCGAAAGATTTTCTTCTCATTTTCTAAATTGTACGATAGTTCTCCGTCACTCGAAGAAAATGTATTCGATTGAATTGGTTCAAAAATCATGTCAATTTTTAGTATAATTAAGATTAATTATATTTTCTTCACTATAAATCCGAAATTTAATAATTTTGAAATTTGATAAGTTGAACGTTAAAAGTTCGTTAAGATTCTTATAGTAAAAACTTCAAATATTTATCTGAGTGACAGAGATTAGGTTTAGAATATGAACTTGTCTCTTACCCTCACGAGGTTGGAGATCTTCTGTAACTGACTATAGTTTGAAATGAAATTAGCGCAATGTCTGACGGAAATGAAAAATAATATGTATGTTTGAGTAAAAACAAGGGAGGAGATGAAAATATTGCTTGCCAACACGAATCTGGAGATGAAGTGACTAGTTTTAAATGAAAGTAGATCTGATCATACTGTCTTGCAGAGATGAAAATAAGACTTCTTTGTAACTGACTTGTTTTAAAAAAGCAAATAACAAGAGATGGCCTGTACAAGTTCTATTTTTTGAATCAATGATGATGTTCTATTTTTCGAATCAATTCACTGCCGTCCTGAAGAATTGAGTAGGGTGAACGAAGCAGTTTTGTCGTTGGGATTTTATTTTTACAAATTTGCTTTTGTCTGACTTTGCTCGCTTCTATTTTTTGATTTTGTACTTTTATAAATGTTTTGGTGCACATTTGTCCTTGAGAACGGCATGTACTACATCGAAAGACAGATTTCGCTAATAATTATAATTGTTTGATAATAAAATTTAGAGAAATAAAATAAATGTAACAAAATGAAAAAAACCTTACCTTAATTTGATGTTGAACTGACTGCTGAATTCTGGATTTCGCACCAAGTCGGTAGCGTGTTCGCAACATTGAATAGCTCATTGAAAATGACTAGCTTATTGATACGAGAGAAGGAGAGGACTCTCTTTGTAATGCCTTGAGAGATCAATTTACTGTTGTCCGAGAGAATTGAGTAGGGTGAACGAAGAAAAGAGGGGATTCCCCTTATTGAATTGAAATTTCTTATTATTTTGATGTTATTCTTAATTTAGAGGGATATCATTTTTTTATGAAACTGTCTACAGATAGAGATTTTTTGAATTTTCATTTTAGGAATGATGAGATTTCAGAAATGATTTCGAAGTTGAAAATGAATAATTTTTTGGTATTAAATTGTCTAGAGATATAGATTTTGAGTTCTCATTAATTATATTTTCTTCTCTGTAAATCCGTCAACGAAGAAAAAAGATGATTTCCCCTTATTGAATTGAATTTTTTATTTTTTTTTGTTTGAATAGATAAGGATAGAGATTTTAGAAATGATTTCGTTTTTGAAATTTGTTAATTTTTTTTGGTATTAAAGTGTCTAGATTTTTGAGTTCTCATTTAGGAATGAAAGGTAGATTTCACGAATAAAAGTGCTATTATTTTTTGAAATCTTAAACATCTTATAAGTTTTATGTTGTATATGTTTTCATCCTAAATAAGTCTTTATGCCATTGTAGTCAAATGGACCTGATATAAAAAAAAATAAGACAGAGTATAAACGAATATTTCCTATCTCCAAACATGACTGAATTTTTCGTATCAATCGAGCAGGATGTTATGTTCGCAACATCGAATGATAGGTTTCGCGAAGAAATTATAATTATTTGATATCAAATGGCAGTCAAGTAGAATGTTTTGTTCGCAACATCGAATGAAAGGTTTCGTGTAAAATTAGAATTATTTGATAATGAAGTTTTGAAAAATAAGATATTTGAGAATCCATTTTTGTACTAAAAAAAAACAAGAGTATACAGTGTCGATGTAAAATCGAAGTTCATCAGTGATTTACAACAGAAATACCGACTATTCTTTTGACAACTCCATCATCCTCCCTCGACGGAAAATCTGAAGATTGTCCATCCCGCCGCCGCAGACGCAGACGCGCCCCTGGGGGGAGGGGGGCGCAACAGGCCGTGAGACAACAATGACGATGACAACGGATGAAGAAGAAGAAGTGGAAGAAGTCACTCCATTCTGGGACCGTATGCTGCATATGATTCTTCCCAAAAACTATCGTAACCAAGGACAGGCATTATTCGAACAGTTGAAATCCCACCGTGAACTGAAGTTGCATCCATCGAGCGGAGAACTGATTGTTTGGAACAAGAGAATTCCGGGTACTAGCATCGCGGAATTAACCAACTATATTTCACAGCTAGCACGTTTTGACAATCCCAAACCGAGAGGTTGGCCAGAATTCAGAAAAATTCTAATCGATCTGAAATTCCCAAAAGATTATTTCGGCAATGTGAAAGAATGGAAGGATATTGCGCGCCAAAGGAAATCGGCACGTCTTAGTACAAAACTAAGAGGTTTAGACGTTTAGACATATCGGGACCTCGGGGAGTCGTCGATATCGAAGATGAACTGTCCCACCCTCGCAAGAAAACGGCCGCCGATGTCTCCCTCCATTCAAAGAAGTTTTACAGCGTTGGAAAAAGTACAAAGATTTCAAAGAATATTGACACTTTTCTTCGTGAAATCTACTTTGATTCAAAAAGAACACGGTTCTTTTACAAATGATACAGAGCTGCAAAACAAATTCGTCCCGATATCACTATCGGACAAGTAAAAGATTGGCTGAAATCCATATCGTTACCCGAGAAATAGAATTATGGCAGAAGGTCCTCATCAGCAATGGCAGAGTGATCTGGTCGATCTCACATTGCTCAGTCGTTACAATGACGGATATAAATTCCTACTGACAGTTATCAATATATTTTCTAAAAAGTCTTTCGTAATTCCTTTAAAATCAAAAAGTTCAAATCATGTTACAGAAGGTTTTAGATCACTTCTCGAATCAGGCAGAATGGGAATACCAGATTTTCTACAGACAGACAAAGATAAGGAATTTCTAAACCGTAAATATCAGAATCTTTTAAAAGAATATGACATTCATTTTTTCCCAACTCATTCCGAAACTAAAGCTGCCATTGTGAAACGTTTTCACCGTGCCTTAAAATCGTGGATGTTTAGATATTTTTATTACAGTGGAAGTTATCGATACATCGATGTTTTAGAGGATCTAGTAGAGGTGTATAACAACACGTATCATCGCAGCATTAAAATGACTCCCAACGATGTCAGCGAGGCTAACCAATCAGAAGTTTGGAAAAACCTCTATCATTCTCCCGTCACTCCCTCTTCCTCATCGATCCTCCGAGCTGGTGACAGAGTACGTGTTAGCAGTGTACGCAGAGCTTTTGCTAAAGGATATATAGGCCACTGGTCAAAAGAGGTTTTTACAATCGATCGAGTTGTGAAAAGAAATCCTCCCGTTTATATTCTACGTGATGATAAGGGAGAAATCATTGAAGGAACCTTCTATCCGTTAGAATTACAGGTAGTCCTCAAGCCATATCACTGTCATTACCCCGTGGAGGAAATTCTAGACGAACGAGGTCGGGGATCTACAAAACAGTACCTAGTTCGATGGCTCGGCTGCAGTCCCGAATTTGATAGCTGGATTAATGCAAAGACTCTTCAACCTCTCACAAGGTATGGATAGCTTTCACATTACTTTACCGAGTTACTCCAGCGCTCTTTATTTCCCAGACAATACTCTTACCTCTTTCACTACAAAACTTCAAAAACGAATAGAACTGAATGATAGTTACGAATGTGCAATCACTGAAATTCAGTATCCTCATACATGGCACAATGTTTCGGAGCTCGGAGGAAATTTTACAATTACCAAAAATCCCTCCGTTTTAGTCCAGTTACCTCTTAGACGAAACTATTGGAGCACACAAGGCATGATTAATACTTTTCAACAAATGATTGCCAATCATACAGTTCAACAACTCTCGCAATATGTTACATTCATCTACAACGATGGAACCCAAAGCGCCCTCCTCTCCATCCCTCGAAATTCGGAAGTCAGTTTGCCAGAATCATTAGCTGAAATCTTAGGATTTGACATCAGTGTAGTAGAATCCCAACGAGACTTATTAGATCCCTTTCTTAGACTCGTCACGATTCGAGAGACTGTTGGAGGTATACAGCCTCCTAAATCAACGAACATCAATACGAGTTCGATTCACTCTTTTTATCTTAAAGTCAACATATATCCCGTCAACCCTCCCGAGACTACTGTTTTAAGTATTGCATCCGGTGATTATTCGGATCCGGAGCAGTTTACTAAAGTTGTTAACGATGTTATCGAACATCATTATAATGAGGAAACAGGAATTCGCATTTCTTATAATCCTCTTTCTCGCAAAGTCACTGTTCACATATCGGGAAACTATCATTTGCGCCTCTCGAAACATCTTTCGGGTATCTTAGGTTTTGGAGAAGAACAAGAATTCTACCAAACCAAAGAAGCACTTTCAGTCCTCGATCTGTACGGAGGATTTTATAGTATCTATATTTATTCGGATATTGTGGAAAGCAGCGTTGTCGGAGACACAATGGCTCCACTACTACGCATGGTCCAAGATCGACGCAATGACGGAGATCTTATGACAGAATCCTACACCAATCTCTATTATGATGCAGGACTTGCAATCCCTTTCGAGAGAGGACGAGTGATAGTGCAATTGCATTTTCATTCTACTGGAAAAAAAAAACAATGGTCCGTTGTCTCCCCACTCCCTATTACTGTGACTCTTTAAAATGCAATCAATATTTTGCAAACCAAGCAGGTCAGGGCGAAATACCAGTGTTTATTGGATGTCGATATCAGCGTGGCCATGGGTTAGGAGGCCTGTTCTCGTCTCTCTCACGATGGGTTCAACCTTTCCTCAAACAAATAGCCATCACTGCAGGACGGTCGCCCTTGCGTGGCAGAACTCGACTTTAAGACGATATCGAACACGGAACGCCCTTTAAAGAAGCTGCAAAAACGAAACTTCGTGAAACTATCGATCACATTCTTTTGCCTGCAGCATTTCAACCAGGAACCGGAAAAAGGAAACGGAAACACAGAGGTAGAAATGCAGTAACTCCCTCTAGGAAACGTAAGATGCGCAGATATCATCGTCATCAAATGCCAGAAGGAGACATTTTTCAGTCGCTAGCGTAATGGTATCCTCCGGGCAATTCCCCCATCCAAAGATTTGCGAATGTTTTCACAATCAATTAGACCTCTTTGCTGTACCACCGACAACAATTTCTATCGATAACACATATACATACATACATACATAGTTCTCTGCCAAGGGCAGGTCCTTCACTGCAAACCCAGCATTCTCTAATCTTTCTTATTTTCTGCCTTTCTCTTCGTCTCCACATAAGATCCATTTACCATAATGTTGTCGATCATCTTAAATCTTCTTCTGCCTCGAACTTTTTTACCGTTCACCATTCCTTCCAGTGCATCCTTCATTAGGGAGTTTCTTCTCAGCCAGTGACTCAACCAGTTTCTTTTTCTCTCCCTGATCAGTTTCAGCATTATTCTTTCTTCACCCACTCTTTCTAGCACAGCTTCATTTCTTATTTTGATCGATAATACATTAGACAGCAAATTCTATCCCATCTCGTCCCTGAGTGACAGCACACCAATCGAATTTCTAGTGAATGGTGCAACTGAGGAATACTTAAATCTTTCACAAACTATTCTTCACCTACAAATTCGAATTGTCAAAGGAGCCAACAATGAAGCGATTGCAGCTGCTGACAAAGTAAGAGTTGCCAACCTCATTCTTCTTTCCCTTTTCAGTCAAATCGATGTCTACCTAAATGATAAACTCGTTTCGAACTCCGATAATTGCTACAGTTATAGAGCTTACTTTAAAACTTTTTTGAATTTTGGTCAAGATGTAAAAGATTCGCAACTAACTGCTTCGGGTTGGTACCAGAACACTCCAGGTACCTTAACGAAGATGACCCTGCCTCCAGCACAAACGATGGGCTGAAAAAGCGATACGAACTCTTTAAAGAAGGTAAAACAGTCGATCTATTGGGACATCTCCATTGCGATTTATTCCAGCAGAAACTTGCCTTATTCAATCATGTAGATCTTCGCATTCGAATGATTCGAAACAAAAATTCATTCTCTCTACTCTCTCCCGAAGATGCTCCTTCCTACAAAATCCATATCGAACATGCCTCTATGTTCGTTAGAAAACTTAAAATTTCACCCAGTGTTCTCATTTCTCATTCGAAAACTTTACTCGACACCACAGCCAAATATCCCCTTAATCGTATAGAATGCAAAGTCTTTTCTCTACCCCAGGGCAACTTACAGGGTTTTATTGACAACGCCTTCATCGGACAAATTCCAAAGAGAGTCATTGTCGGACTCGTTGATAATACATCGTTCAATGGATCATTCAAAGAAAATCCTTTCAACTTTCATCATTTTCATATCAACAACATTAATATTTCCATCGACGGAAAGAATGTCCCCCATCACCCTCTGAAGCCTGACTTCGAGAAAAACACTTACGTTCGCAGTTACCTATCACTTCATACCAGTACCAATCAGTTTCTCTCCAACAAAGACTTCTCACTCAGTTATAAACATTACGCCCAAGGAAATACTTTATTTGCATTTGATCTTAGCCCGGACAATCTGGCCAATGAGGACCAACTGCAACTCATTCATCAAGGCACTGCGCGAATCAACCTAACGTTTCAGAAGGCGCTCCCCAAAACAGTGAATGTGATTGTATATGCAGAATTTCAAAAAATTCTCGAAATTGATGCAGCTCACAACATTCTTCTCGACTAATCATCAACACACTCGAAATTTTCCAACGTCTCTCTTCCCATCGCAAAACGCAGAAATATTTTGGTGGTGTTTTCCCCTGCAATAAACTACCCCAACTTGCCACTAAACAACTGTTCGTCGTCAACTTGGATAAACATACAGAACCAGACAGTCATTGGATTTGTATTATCTACGACTTCGAGCATCGCCTGGGAGAATATTTCGATTCCTACGGTCTACCCACATGCAACTTTTATGTGCGACGATTTCTACGGCAGAATTGAAGATTCATTCAGTCCAACGGCGTTACTTTACAATGACCGTTCTCAACAGTTTGCAGAGAATACTGTCTTCTTTATGCCATGGCCCGATGTCTTGGACAATCCATGAACAATTTAGTGTCACATTTTACATCGGACAAAACATTCAACGATGCTCTGGTCAAGGAGCTAGTGCACAAACGATTGTTTCCTATCTCCAAACATCATCCAGAACGAGTATCCTCTGAACATCGTTGTCGTCAATGCTGCACCTCTCTCTTATCTAAATTGTAATTGAAATATCATGTAACCATTTTCTGTATATTGGTAAAATAAAATATAGTTCGTATTGTTTTCAAAAAATTCTGTCTCTGTTTTTCTTCTTTTAAAAATTAAATAATAAGCTTATAGAGAACAAAAATAAGAATCCTGGTTTCGAACCCTGGAATTTCAAATAAAAAAAATTTTTGTCGTTTTGTCTCTGTTTTATTTTCCTTTTAAAAATAAAACAAATTGAATAATAGGACAAACTTAGAGAACAAGAAAATAAGAAAAAAAAAGAGAATAATCTCATCCCGGTTTCGAACCTTGGAATCTCAAATCTATTGAATCAACTCTCCAGCTGATTCAATATATCTTGCTTTTAACCACTTGAATTATAAGATCATTCCTAAATGAGACCTCAAAAAATCTCTATCTGTAGACACCAAACAATTCGGTTTGTTCATGAAATGTATCATTCGATGTTGCAAACAAAACATTCTACTCAACGGATACGAAAAATCACTCTCAAAAACAATGTCTATCTCTGTTTTTAATACAAACAATGATTCCCGAAGCATACTAAAATTTTTTCTCGATACTCCAAACTCTTCCACTCCTTATAGATCGTTCTCAAGGACTAAATGGACGTTTCAAGGTCAAAACTGTCCTAGACCATTGTTTTTAGTGTGTCCTGGAGTGTATATATTACTACTTGCGTGCTGAAGTTAGATGCCGAAAACTTAAATTATCATTTTTATTTTGTTTGATCACAAATTATTTTAATGCTTTTTAATTAATTAATTAGGCAATTTATTTACTGTCATAAAATTTTTGTTCCAAATATCTATTTTGTCTTATTTTAAAGATTTATGCAAGTTTCACTTATATCGGCGGAGTGAACCGAAATTTCTAGACCGTTTTTTCTGTTGCAAACACGTGGTACCCTGTTTGAAATTAAATTATAAAATTTAATTGTATAGTCCATATTATATTAAATATTGTGTTCAAACAAATTTGAAAGCGAAGCAACTAAACAACTAATGCACTTGCGATTGTGCAGTGCAGTGTGCCGGTGCACATGCGAACATAATATATTGAAAATCGAACATTACCATACGATGATTGTGCATGATGCAAATCGTGAAAATACCTTTCAATAAAATTAGTAAATCATTATAATATTTCAATGCAAACGTAAACACAAACCATTTGTAAACGGTTGTTACAAAAAACACCACTGGAGCAAAACTGTCTAGTTTGTTCTAGTAAACGATTAGTTACAGAAAACACCACTGGAGCGCCACTGTCTACTTTGCTCAATACATGAAAAAAGCAAAAACATTGATGCCCAATGCACGCATTTGGTAGGTAACTTGCCCATCTGATGAATAAAGCAATGGGCTTGCACTTTTCATGAATTCGGCAATTTTTTGCTGATTTCACGCAATAGGCAATTTCATGGATTCGGTGTAACATATATATAATTTCTACATGTTTCATTGTAGAGCTTGTGCTTGTTACTGTCAAGGATATCCTCTGGATGATACTTGAACTGAGGCGTTATTTACTGATTGGGCTTGGGGAAATACAAGATAAAGTACATTGGCCAGGTTGTTTAGTCATACTGCTTAGTAGGTACCAACCCGAGTGCCACATATTCCAAAACCATGTTCTGTGTTCTCTGTTGACTCTCCATAATGTCTGCATCCAGTCCTGAATGGCAATCACGAAGCGATAAGTCTCCTGAAACAATTCGTGAAACTGGTGTCACATGTTTGAGGCTTTCTTGTCATTTTTCTCAAAGTTGAGATAAACGAAATATAGTCTAACACATTTATTTTGACGATCACGTTTGAGCGAGAATTACGAAATTCTCGAGATCTCGCCATTAGCCTCTTCAGCAGGTCTCAAGAAATTTATTTTTTTAATGTCTTGTCACTAGGAAAATGCTACATAATGAATTTATTGTTTGTTTATTGACTGATTTCAATTTATTCAAACTATATTAAAATGTGGTAAAAGTCTCATGCATTTCCTCGTATTATAATTCATTTAAATGTTTTAATATTTTGTGAGAAGACATGGATAGAGACTATTCTCGCGTAAATTACCTGAAATCGCGAAAATACAGGATCGTCAACATAATGTGTTAGACATTAGATTCCTTGTAGAGCTTATTCTTTCCATTCCTGAAATTGAGAATTCGTTGTAATGGAATACTGTGTGTCAATGACATCCTGACTTGTGAAGAGTAGAACTAAACCCGCATCTGCTTTACAAATAAACAAACAAGTTATTTTCCTAAGATTTCGTGTGGAAGTATTCTCATAGGCTTGATATCTTTTGATGGCAAAGATGTCGAAGTGAAGTGACACTGAGGGAGGCTTCTCTGTTGGTAGAATCACATGTTGTACTGCTGAATTTGGATGTAATATTCTATGTTTAGCCACCTGTATGCCTACAACACGATCCAGCTCTTATAATTTGGTTTTGCACCAGCTAATAGTACCAAAAGTGTAAATTACTAAAGGGATAGCAATGGTGTTGAGCGCCACCTCGAAGCTGATGAAGACCTAAGTATTTGAAGGACATTGAATGTCCTTCCTTGAGACATTCAATGCTAAGGTCGTCTTCTTGAGACTCAGTGTCGCCTGTCTGCAACAATTTCCTTCTCTTCAGAAGTACCTTTTTAAATTTCCCCAGTCCAAATTCCAAACAGAAGTTAACAGCTTTCGAGTAAGGTCCAGCAGCTTCTGAAATTGTTGTTGTGGGTTGGCGTAGATTTCCAAGTCATCCGTATATAGTAAATGACTGAGTATATAACTTTTAGTTTAGGAAGCTTTGATATTAAATCTATGGTGGATATTATTTGATTGGTGGATCAAGGGTTAGGACAGAGGCAGAACCAAAACCACTGAGTGGATCACCTTCGTGCGTTGATGGTCCTTCAGTGTTGCTTGAAAGCATCATTGTTAACTGGAAAGTGGTGGAGCAGATTCCCATGGCATGTTCCAGTGACAGTAATGTCTGAAGAGGTGCATTTTGGTGTTTTTTGTAGGTTATTCGAATGTCGAGCAGTTAGCTGTGTGGCATTTGACTCAAAGCTTTTCTGTAGTCAATACAGGCCACATTTAGAGTTCTCTTCCTTTTTATGGCCTCCATCTTATCTATTACAATTTGGTCCTTGCAGCCATTTGAATTGCAATAAATGCTTTTCTGTTCTTCAGTCATTATATTATTAACCAAGAAATGCTCATAAATTTTATTAGCTTTGACTGATACTATGAGTTTATGCAATGTATAAAGATAGGTTTTTGGGCGGTCTTGAGAGAGATCAAAACTTTTCTTTCTTGTTGGAATTATATGGTAAGGAATTTTGAAAAATTGATAGAAGATTCTAGGGAGGATTGATTCAGATTTATTCGGTCGATTTTAATCACGTCCCTTTGTTCCGCCACTGCTTGCATTCAATGGGATGCCCCTGCATTCTGGCAATGACTGCATCGCAGTTTCCTTTGAAGAAGGCTGCATCGGAAGTAGACGAGAGGATCTTGTTCCACTCCCTTTGCAAGCTTCACAAAGCTCTTCTACTGTTTTCGCTCCTCGTGTTCCAGAGCCCGTTCAAGTAATCCGAACCCGCAGAAATCAATTGGAGATGCATCGGAGGATTTTACAGGAATCGTACTATATTAGATTGTTCTTATTTCGGTTTTCAGTCGCCATATTGGCCATATACTGGCTGGTTCATCCTAACTGTATTGCTCGACGCTCACCATTATGAATCCACACTTTCATTTTGTCGCGGACATTTAATGCGGGAATATCATTACTATACAAGGGTTCCAGGATGTTCTCTCGGTAAAAGCCAGCATTATTTATCATTTTTGCAGGTACCTTCCTCAGCGGCAACTTTCCTCTGTAGCTGTAACCCGCAATAGTCATGAATCCTCTCAAAAAGTTTTGCTTGCATTCGCGGTACCACTTGGATCGTCCTTTGGCAAAAAAAGGGTGAAAAAATATTGCCCCTGGCTTTTTGGTATCACTATGGTAGATCCATGCCTCTTCCAAAGTAATGACGTACTTCCATTTTCTGCTGAAAAGTGGTGCTCATAAAGCTTTCGGCTGTTGACTTCCTTTCAGCAACATATCGAGAAAGTAGGCGATGAAGGCGAGCTTTATAATGCTTTTCTAATTGCATATCACGCCTAATTATCAGTGCAACCGTTGGCTGAAAAACTCCTACAGCCTGGCAACCGCTCGTTGGGTGCTAGAGTTCTCGCCAACAATCATAGCCTTCACTTTCTTAATAACATTAAAAGTTGCTGCGGTCTTAAGTATTGTATTTGGACCTGTGGCTTACCCAGCTCTTGACTGATGGACTTAATACGACTTTCTGCTATTATCCAGTTGACAGTGGACTTGCAAACATGAAAATTTCGACGTTTCCACATGTCTGCAATTTTTAAATCGGCATATTTACATCGCAAAACGCAACTATATACCCTTCCCATCAATTTGGGATTTTTGGTGGCATATTTCGAATGCAATACAATTCCAGCTACCAGATAATCAACTTCCGACTTATAATCTATGATTCGAACTCAATAATGCTGCGTCACGTGCACGTGCGAGATAGCGCGCGCCCTTGTAATCGACCGAATAAACGTGAATCAACCCTCTGTAATAGTCTATTGAGGTAACTAGCAAGAGCATCCTGTGTTACTGTGAGGATATTAATTCAGAAATTTTGCAGTTGGTCCCAGGAAATTTCCAGTTACTTGATTTTTTGATTGCTACTTCTTGGAGTAAATTTCTTGGAGTTCAGACAGAGCTCATTACTTATCTTTGCATTAGTGAGATGTCATAAGAAACCTTAAGCAGATCGATCTCTTCAATCCTGCGAGAACTCATCTATGCGATGTTCGAAAGTTGCTGGAGCACTGCATAGTCCGAATGGCATCACTGTGAATTCGTAGAAACCTTCTTGTGTAACGAATGCAGTCTCATCTCGATCCTTTTCATCCATCTGGATGAAAAACCCGTACTCAGGTCTGTAGTTAACAGAAAACTGCTATCTATATTTTTGAAAAGAGACCTCCAAAGGCTAGGAAGAGTGTAATGACTCCTTGATTCAGAATTTTGGTGATTTCGTCCTGAATAACTTACCTTTCTTTAATTGATACTCTGTAGGGTTACTGCTTGACTGGTGGCTGGTTCTCTGTATTAATTCGGAGTGTAGTGGCAGAATGGAGCAATGTTTTTGGGTTATCTCATCAAATACGGATCGATATTTCTTCAATAAGGCTAAGAGTTGTTGAGTTTGGACAGGTACCAGCTGATGTGTTTAAGATCTTTAATACTGACGTGGGTGTCCCGTGCATCTTTATGCAGATAGGAAGATCGTGGAATTGCATGAAATGAAGAACTAGAGACAGAAACAAAAGCAATATTTAAATTCTTCCCTCTCCAAAAGTCAGCTATATATAGAACCGCATTTCGGAGAGCACACAATTCAGCCTGGAAAACTGAACATTTGTCTGGAAGTCATTCTCTAAAAATATCGATATTATTTCCAAGATTTATTATAAAAGGGAAACCCACTTTGTTATTAATTTTGCATCCGTCCGTGAAGATAACGGCATCATAGTTTTCCTGCGCCCGACCCCAGTTCTTAATCTCGATGTTGCTTCTATGTGCAGGATACACCCAATCATCAACGGGGACTCTCTGGCTATAGTTGCCACTAGTAAGACGTTGTAAGTGGAAGGCCAGATGAAAAGCTTCTGTGGAGAGCATCCGTAGATACGGTCATGTAGGTCTTACAGTCCCTACGGTGAATAAAGATCCTCCCAGAATGCAACGTAGTTTATAGATTGAGCTTTCCTGGCCGACCGCTAACATTGAAAGAGAAGAGAAGCGACCTCTTCTCTTTAAATGTTAGCGGTCGGCCAGGAAAGCTCAATCTATAAGCTACGTTGGATTCTGGGTGGATCTGTATTCAGCGTAGGGACTTTAGTAATAGTCAGCAGAAAAGGTGTTCCTATTGAGCCTAATTCTTTTTTAATCTTGCTCTTGAGGGCATCTTTTCCCCAAATCTCTGCCCTGTCGAGAATTTTAGGTGTAATAATTACGTTTTAAATTAATTTCCTAATTTTAGAGGATATTCCTCCGTGCATTGGAGCTATGGCAATAAGTTTAATGCATTATTGGTTCGCATTGCGATATTTCTTATTACTGAAGCTGGAATCAGGAATTTAGACGTAACTTATTATGAGCATGGCTTCTTTGATGTGTTGTAATCTCAGATGTTAAATTTGTTAGCTGCAGAAGTCCGCGAAATCTTCTGCTACAGCGAGAGATGATGAATTTCCTCGGCTTGATGCAAAAAGAACGGGTGTTCAGGAACAAAACTGTTACGGTGTTTGTGGAGATTGAGTAGGATAAGGAATAAACTCGACAAGTCCTAGAACTGTACTGATGGATATTTGTTAAATGAAAAACATTGATTTTTATAAATTTTTGCAGCAATGATTTGATTGGATAAATAATTAAAATATACATAAATGATGAATTTAAATTGCTTAGCAGATTTAACTGAAACAAATTTAAAAATAAACAGAACATCAATAATAAGGAAATGAAAAAATGAAAGGTTCAAATAATAATGGTTAATGATAAAATGAATAAGAAAATAGATAAATGCAGCTGAATAATTCTTCGAAAAACGTTACAATATCCTATGCTTCTTTTAGTTCTTAACACTTTCTTTATTAGCATTATTTTTTCTCCTTACTCCCCTGTTCTTAATTTGCTCGGCTTTGCCAACAACTTCGCTATTTATATATATATATATATATAACTCGGTATATATAAACTCGGTTCATGGCGTCAGGTGTCACCTTCCGAAAGAAACTGCAAGAAGTTTATTCCAGGTCTTCCGGTCAAGGGTCCATTCCTCTTTCAGACTTCTAATTCTCATTGCTTTTTTAATATCGTCCATCCTAGCCTTTCGTGGCCTTCCTCGTTTCCTTTTTTGATTTGTTTTGTAATCAAAAGCGATTTTGGGTAGTCTTTCATCACTCATTCTTTTAACATGACCAAACCAAATTAATTATTTTCTTTGAAGATCGTCCAAAAGAATTCCTGTTATTTATAATTTCTTGATAAGTTATATAATTTGTTTGATTTTTTCATTTCTTATTCTTTCTATTCTTGATATTCTGCATGATCTTCTTAGGGCATCCATTTCCACTGCCGCTAATTTCTTTTTTTCTGTCTCCGTAATTCTCCATCCCTCTGTCCCATATTACAAAATGGTCTTTACAATTGAATTGTATATACCAAAAAAACGACGCACCTAGAAGGAGTTGTCCGATTGTAATGAAATTTCGTATGCAAAATCGTTGGGACCGCCCATGCAAATGATTAAACTTTGGTGTCCAATGAATAAATAGCGAGAGCTACAGCGCATCGGAATTGAGCACTCAGCAGGCGTACATAAGAAGCGATTCTCAATGGTCTAATGGTCAAAATTTCTGTTGCATTGCGAATTAGGATACCTTTCAACGACTGAAAAAAGTGGCTCGCCGCACGATACGAGCTCATTACGTGCAATTGTCAAAGTTTGAAAGAGGTCGTATCATTGGATTGAAAGAGGCAGGTTGGGCAAATCGGAGAATCGCTTGTCATATGGGTCGAAGTGATGCGGCGATTAGAAGATGCTGGCAGGGATGGGTGGACAATGGCAGATTTCCGCGTCATGAAGGTAGCGGTCGGCGGCAGAGCGGGAGGATAGTGTGATTGTCAGATCAGCTGTCACAGCGCCTGAATCATCGTTATCAACCATCTGACGTGCGACCCGCACACGAGTGTCCACCATGATCATTGACAGACGGCTGAGAGAGCGACATCTACGCTCGCAGCGACAACTATGCCACCTGCCACTCACGTCTGCACACTGTCGGGCCAGATTATAGTGGTGCTTGGATCGATCCGGTTGGAATGATGCTGACTGGGGACGTATAGTGTTTAGTGACGAATCCCGCTTCCAACTGTGTCCTGATCCTGCGTTCCGATCCTGCTTTCACTATTGCACGCCACACTGGCCTTAAACCAGGAGTTATGGTCTGGTGTGCCATTTCCCTTGATATCCGGACCCTTTTGGTTGTCATTAGCGGCACACTTACTGCACAGGATTACATCGACGACATTCTGAGACCTGTTTTGCCACCCTTCCTTTTGCAGTACCCTGGCCTTATTTTTAAGCAAGATAATGCCAGACCACATCCGGCACGTTTTGCTATGATCTGTCTTGCAGCTTCTGAAACACTTCCTTCGCCAGCCAGATCCCCAGATCTCTCTCCAATCGAGCATATCTGGGATATGATGGGAAGGCGACTGCATCACTCTATGCACGTCGTGTGGCAGCTTGCATTCAGGGTAGAGGTGGGTCACCAAGCTCGTTACTTTGTAACTCTGTAACTCTGAAATAAATCAATCAATTTGTCTGAAATTTTAATCATTTTCTGTTCTGTATATAATCTTCCTCTCCACCAGTTTTTGTCTCCATCGGACAACTCCTTCTAGGTCGTCGTTTTTATTGTTAATGAGTGGATTATACTTTCTTTTCTTAGAGACCTCTTCACTCCACCAAATAGAATTTAATAGTTTTATATTCTTCCTTCCTTGACAAATTCTGTTTTTAATTTCTTGTGAGTCTCTGCCTTCTCTATTAATGTCTACTCCGAGATACCTATAATGCTCATAGCTTTCTATTTTCATGTTATTATTTAGAATAACGCCCTTCTCATTTCCTCCTATACATAGTTAGTTGGTCTTACTAACGTTCGTGTACAGTCCCACTTTCTCATATTCTTCCTTAATTTTTATCGTCATTCTCTCTAAATCATTTTTACTCTTTGCAATTATGACTTGGTCATATTGCGAATTGCAGAGTTAACATTTACGTTCCTTTCACATTAAGCACCAATCCTCTTCAGTTTTCTTTCCAAACTTTCAATGCTGCTTCAACATAGATTTTAAAAAGTGTTGTGGAGATACAACATCCCTGTCTTAGTCCTTTATCTGTTATAAAACCGTTTGACAATCTTTGATCTACTTTAATCTTTGTTTTTGGTTGTTTGTAAAGTTTTTGGTTGTTTGCTCTAATAATATTTAAATTTATGTTTATTTCGTTTAATATATTCCATAATTTTGCGATTGGAACATTATCGTATGCCTTCGTTAAATCAATAAACACAAGATTAATTTGATTTCCCACCGTCATTTCCTTTTTAATAAATTTGTTTAAGACAAAATATATTATCCATACATGATCTTTCTGCTCTAAATCCACTTTGTTCTTCATTTTCTTTCATTCTTATTTCTTCAATAAAATCTTTTAAAATTCGTCCCTACAGTCGACTAAACATTGCTGTTACAGTATTGCAACGGTAATTTTTATATTTTTGTCGGTCTCCTTTCTTATAAATTGATGTTACATATCCAATTCTCCACTCTTCTGGAGTTTTTTCTCCGTTTATGCATCTTTCGAATAATTGTGTAATTAATCTTAGCAATTTATCTGTTCCATTTTTGATCAGTTCTGCTCATATTCCACCGGGACCACTTGCTCTTTGATTCTTTAATTTTTTAATTGCGGTTTTAACTCTGTCAAGTTCCAATAGTATATGTTGTTCTAAGATATCAATATCTGTATTTTTTACTTGAAATTCATTTCTAGTTTCGTAAGCAAAGTCTTACAATATTCTTCCCATTTCTCAACCGATATTCCTTGCCCTGAATTACTACATTCTTTTCTAATAACCAGAAGTCAATAATTTTCGGTTTATTTATAACATTTTCTTCAAAGTTTTCAGTAAAAATGTCTCAGCACATATTATTATATTAACTAACATATCACTAAACGATCTCACAGACTTTTCTGTACTTTCTAATTTATTTATGCCAATGATTTTGAAAATGAATTAGAATATCGCAAAGAAATTTGCAAAATTTTCAAGAAAACTATTACACGCAATTAAAAAAACACTGTCTATAAATCTTACCTTCAAACTGTAAAAGATAAATTCTAGAATTTCTACCAAATTCAGAAAGCAAAATCCCAAAAACGTTCCGAGTATTCCACCTATATCGGATAACAGAGATGGAAAAGTATACCAGTTCACTTCTTTTATGACCATCATTTTACTGTTCATTACAGAAACTTTGATAACATCAACACCATGAAAAACTTTTTGTACATCACCAGATATTGCATAAATATATTCTTCACATTTTCTTGGGCATTTGTGAATGCAGTCAGATTTCTTCTTTAATACTAGTATTGATGTCATCAATGATTTATTAAACATTTCTGGTGATTTACATTCTTGCAAGCTTTTATTCAGGTAGGGTAATCTTTATGAGGAAGAAAAAGAAAAAAAAATGATAAACTTAATATTATCTCAAACACTATAAATACATAATACTGTTAATTGCCAAATATAAAACTACACTAAATGATTCAATATTTAACAAACATTGTAGGTTGTTTAGATTACTTTCCTACGATTCCCAGGCTGAATCAGTATGATCAGTATGACTGAATATCCTGATAAAAGTTTTCAAAGAAAGAATTTGAAGGGAAACAGTGAAATAAGATTACATTGGAACAATAGATCATTTTGTTCACGTGATAGTTCTTGGTATCATGGTGGACAGTGAAGGAGAACCAACGAG
>JAFIDM010000006.1:3398300-3415299 GCA_023159025.1 Thereuonema tuberculata | reverse complement strand
CATCGTTATCAACCATCAGACGTTCGACCTGCACTCGAGTGTCCACCATGATCATTCACAGACGGCTGAGAGAGAGACATCTACGCTCGTACCGACCACTACGCCACCTGCCACTCACGTCTGCACACCATTGCGCCAGATTACAGTAGTGCTTGGCTCGATCCGGTTGGAATGATGCTGACTGTGGACATATTGTGTTTAGCGACGAATTCTATTTCCAACTGTGCCCTGACGATCGTCACAGACGTGTCTGGAGACGCCCAGGGCATCGTGCCGATCCTGCTTTCACTATTCCACGCCACACAGGCCCTTATCCAGGAGTTATGGTCTGGGGTGCCATTTCTAGGGCACACTTACAGCACAGCGGAACGTAGACGACATTCTGACATCTGTTTTGCTACCCTTCCTTTTGCAGTACCCTGGCCTTATTTTTCATCAAGATAATGCCAGACCACATACGGCACATGTTGCTATGACCTGTCTTGCAGCTTGTGAAACACTTCCTTGGGCAGCCAGATCTCCAGATCTCTCTCCAATCGAGAATGTCTGGGATATGATTGGAAAGCGACTGCATCCACCAGGGAATATAGATGATCTAGCCCGACAATTGGAGCATATTAGGGAAGAAATACCGCTGGAGACCATCAGGGAGCTTTATCACGCTATGCCACGTCGTGTGGCAGCTTGCATTCAGGGTAGAGGTGGGTCAACACCTTATTAAGCTCGTTACTTTGTAGCTCTGTAACTCTGAAATTAATCATTCAATTGGTCTGAAATTTTAATCATGTTCTATTCTGTATATAATCTTTGTCTCCACCAATTTTTGTCTCCATCGGACAACTTCCAGGCGTCGTTTTTTTTGTTAATGAGTGTATATCATACAAGATGATTCCAATAAAGTATCCCTAAGTAGAACACTCTAGAGAACGAACCAGTGGCCTAAGAGGCTCAGATTTTTATAAATGTTGTAGATCATGAATAAAAGATTTCTGCAATAAAAAAAATATATATATAGTTCAAAAAGTGATAGAGATGTAAAAATATAGTGCTTTACGCAACATCAGTTGTTGAAATTTGCGTTCCGCGTACGCCGTAAAGCGTTGAATCATATATAAAATGAAGTGAGAGGCTGGTCGGAGAAGTTCTTTGGCGAGCATGATGATTCTCACTTTGCTGGAGCATGCTTTTACTTTTAAAGGTATTCTATCAGAATGGTGAAAACGCTGCTGTTGCGTTTCGGAGCAGACAAGAACATTTCGTTGGAAAGCCCATTGTTCCCATGTGCATTGTGGAAACGGATAGCTTGTATGTAAATGTTAAACTTTGTTAAACGTTAATAATATAGGAGGAGTCAAATTGAACTAATAAAAATATGTTTTAAGGACGTAAATTAATTCGACGCTTTTGATTGAATAAATAAAATATAATATATTGATTGACTCATTGGAGCAATACAATTAATATTCAGACTTCAAATAATTATTCTTTTGTTATTTATATATTTTCTTCTAGATTAGAAAACTCTCATACGTTCTTCATCAGCACTGGATAAGGATATCATCTTTTTCATCACTATTTCACCTAAAAATAATCGTTGCTCAGAATAAAATAAAACTTCTTCATTATTTTACTTCAGATGAATCTTGGTTGACTTAAAGCATAAAATCCTTATTCGCAAACAGTTGGCTTGCCCCGCTATAATCTCATGGCACCTATCATCTGGTTTCAGTGTTTTATCTGTAAATCCTCATGAGGAATTTATTCTTCTGAGTATCTCCATACATTCATTCTTCATTGCTTTTATGTTGTACTTTCCTTTTAGATCTTTGTTGGGTCATTTATTTCCCATTATTACATTGTTAATCTTGTCGTATCTTTGTTGATATCATAATCTTGGCTATATGCACGATTAAAACAACTATTCATTTAAATAAATGTATTCCTAATTTTTGTATAAGATTATTCATTTAAAGTAAACTCACCCTTCAAAAATAAAATGTATAATTAAGAATTTCACCTTCTGCACTTTACACTTTATTTAGTTTCACTTTTTCATATATGTAGGTTAAAAAAAACTATTCACATAAATAAATGCATTCCTATTTTTTTTTCAGAAGATTATTTAACAATAGGATAACTTCACAGTCCGAGCAGGAAGAGGGCGTACAGTGGCCGAAGATGTTGCAACGGCAGTCGTTCAGTAATCACCTGAGAATGTTGAAGGTATTCGTGCCATTTGAATACAGTTATGAAAACAACGCTGTAGACATCATATTCAACAGTTGCTGCGACAACATTACATAGACATAGAACCATCAGTCGCACGTTGTCAACAAACTGTCCACCATGTTCACCAGACCTTAACCCCATGGTAAAATCATTGCTGTTCAATCAAATGCATGATTTATCTAGAGAAGTTTCGTTTATCTGCAAGATTTGAAAGACAGAATCATACTGCAAACGCAAAACATCTCTACAGATCAATTGCATTTTGACGTCGAACTTACTGTCACTCGAAATCAGCTTTTATAGAATGGCCTACACATTGAACTTAACTATTTCTGCCACTGACTATCTCTGCCTCAGTCAGCTCACTCGGCTATTCACCATGTTTACCTAATGTTTTGAATGAATGAATAAAAAATCTTTCGATAACACTTGGTTTGGCTTTATTTACTATTCTTTTCCAGTTTAAACTACTGTGGTTGAAATCCTCAGGCAACACCTTGTTTTTGTTCGTCATGTTCGCATTTTGAATTATGTTTTTTATTTCAGAAATCTTTTCCCTATGATCTGGAATGTATACAGTCCAGTCCAACGTTATTTCGCTCATTGGTTCTCTCTCCAGAGTGCTCTGCTTAGAGATACTTTAATTTGAATCACCTTGAATGGTTTTCAAAGCATTGATTTGGCAATTAAATAATTTAAGTATAGAGGTTTCTGTTGTTCCCAATTCTATTGATTGAAATTAAAACGATATTAATTTTTCAATGATACCTTCAGGAATTGGAAAAAACTTTTTTAAGCCTAAACACAAGACAACTTCCCATTTTCTTTGTCTCTTTCATTTTGTAATTCTAAATAATAGTGCACAAATCTCGGAAATGACTTTCTCCATCAAGAGGAACTTGACGTAATTTCTGGATTCCAAAGAAAGTAGGCTGGTAACCTTTACTGTTTCGGAAACTATTCTTTTGTGAAGATTTCCATTGTCTTGCCTGAAAGATTCCGCATCCAAAAAGCCTGGGCGCTTAAAAAAACAATCCATTATTACTCATCGGAATAGTTTAAGCTATGATAAAGCGTCCATCTTCTTTTTGCAACCATAAGAAAGAAAATCAACTAATCATGGAAGTAATCCCCGCTTTTTGAGATGTAAACTGCGACCACATTTTGATCCTCACTAAGACTAAGTGATAAAATGGATCAACAGTATCAATTAAATTGAGACAATGGCTTTAAACTAATTCTATTTGGAGAAACCGGCCTTAATACAATTAAAGAATCTAATGTAACTTATCTATTTTTTGTTTTTAAATGCAGAATACTTTTTTTGTTGAGAAGACAATATAAGGCAAAATAGCAACCTGACTTTTTACATATATCGTTTGTATCACTTTAACAAAAATAAAAAAAAAACATGAAAAAAGTAACAATGTAGGTGTTAAGTTTTTTTCAATAATTTTTTTTTGAACTCGTTTCAATGGGGTCTTTTATGAATAAATTAAGTACGAATTCACTAACCTGCAAGGCAAAGCAGTATAGAGTAAATTTAATATACATTCATCCCGACATTTCTCCACTGCTTCAGAATCTTCACAATGATGATTGGGTAAATCCAGATTCATTTTCTATTTTTTTTAAATAAATACAAAAAAAAATAAAAATTACTTTCTGGATCGAGTCTTTTTTACAATAAGAAAAATAGTTCATTTTGAACGTATGACGGGAATAAAATTCGATATTAAGACAGAATAACAAAATTTTTGTCTTTGCCAATTGGTAACTCAAGAAGAATTTCTTAAAACACGATTCTTATAAAATACACTACTGTTCAGAAAAACCAGAAAACCAGATAGGAGTCGAATTGCGTCTCTGATTTTTACAAGCACGTACATTAGACGATAGAGAACAAATGGTTGGCTTTCAGCATTATATCATAAAATGATTGCGTCTATAGTCTATAAAACTTCTTCCAAACAAAACTTTTAAATAAAATTCTCACGCATTACACATACAAAGAAACTAACAAATATCCTAAATGCAAGATGATATGAAATTTAAATAATTTCAAGTGTTTCAATACTATTAAATAAAACTATCCCAATACTGTAACATAAAGCGTTGCAAATAGTGCTGTGGCCATTTCATGAATGGCCGCAGCTTGGAGCTAGACATATGCGCTGTATCCAAGTACATAAACGTATTTCATAGATGGCAACCTAACTGTAGGTTCTTTATTTCGTTGTCTTGTCCTGTTTACATACAGGAACTGTCCAGCGATATTAACTATTCGTAAAATTGCACTGTAGTGTACCGAGTGTTTTTTCTTTTTTTTTTTTCCGCGTTGGGAAACATGGCCGCTTTGGGACTACTTTTTAGAAACCGAAAGTTGATGAAGGATAAAAGTTCTCCAACATCTCTAAAATAAAATGTAATAATAACTTACATTTATTAGGATAGAGCAAATTTTCAGGGGAATATCGTTCCCCCTTCCTCAAGCCTATTTTACAAAGAGTTAGTGAAAATTCTGTTGAACAATTAAATTATTACATGTTGTACATATACATTTTGTTAATAATATTACAACTTTCTATTAATAATTAACAATTTCATAAAAAACTTTCTATTTGTTAGTTATTTGCCAATTCTTCTATTGTAACCTTATTATTGAAAGAAACAAAAACACGAAAAATGATTGAAAGCATGTACATTCGAAACACGACAGAACGAAATATCAATAGGAGTGATGGACTTGAAGTGAATGAATATTTTGTCAGAATAGCAAAAGTTTTTATTGAGAAGCTGTGTGATAATTGCAATAATAAGGTTACAATAGAAGAATTGGCAAATAACTAACAAATAGAAAGTTTTTTATGAAATTGTTAATTAATAATAGAAAGTTGTAATATTATTAACAAAATGTATATGTACAACATGTAATAATTTAATTGTTCAACAGAATTTTCACTAACTCTTTGTAAAATAGGCTTGAGGAAGGGGGAACGATATTCCCCTGAAAATTTGCTTTATCCTAATAAATGTAAGTTATTATTACATTTTATTTTAGAGATGTTGGAGAACTTTTATCACAATACATATGGTAGGAGAAAAACCTACGAAGGAGATATGGAACAGTTATATTGATGAAGGATGGTTGAACTTCCGGTGGATGTTGTTTTTGGCCGTATGAGCGATGTTTTCTGAAGGAAAAAGTTAGCAACACATACAACCTGCAGCTGACGATACCTCAACTGGCCTAACCTAGTTACCTTATCACCTGAACCTAACCTCAACTGCAATGGGTTAATGCTGCACAGGATGATGTCTTATCGCGTGAACCTAATCTTAACTGCAATCAGTGAATCCTGTCTACTGGAAATTATAGATTAGCGTTCTGATCCCGCTTGGCCCAAATCGAATCAGAAGAAAAAAAAAATCAAGGTCAGATAAATGAAAAAAAACATGCAAAATCCTGATATAATTTACAATAAACAATTTAATAAATAGGATAAATCTACAAGGGTAAATAATAAATAAGTTAGATAAGAGATAAAAACGTGAAATACTTAGAGAAAGTTCATACAGTCAGATGGATAAGAAATATAACTAGTTCAGGAGAAATGCACTGAAAGAATGATCTGTTAGTCTTTAAAAGAATAAATCATTATAAAATACAAAAATTGCAGTCCAATAGGAAAACAGTAGACTGAAGAAAGTCGAAAGTCTAGAAAAAGCTGTTGTCAACTACTTGCAGTCTCGCCGATCTGATTAGCAGAAACAATGAAGAGAAACTACTTGCAGCATTTGCCCGGGTCTTGGAAGTCACTGGTTGCCTGCAGGCTGGACTAGAATATTGTTTAGCTGACCAGATTAGCTGATGTCTTGAAACACCACACTGAATTATCACAAATTCCAATGTTTGCTGAACAACACTCAGTTGACGATGAAAGTACAAATAAAACAAGTCCGTCCACTCATGGTCACTGTAAGAAAAATGATCTTCAACCCAAACGATACTCGTATCGTTCAGTAAGGTAAAAGACTGCAATAAAATATGTGTTAATTCTAGAGAAGCCAAATCGAATTTCTCTCGCACATTTCAGATTAAACTGAAGACGAAAGGGGAGGGGGGTTACCATAGAAAATAAAAGCCTAAGATAAATGGTTACGGATGATAGAAGAGAGTAAGAAATAAACAAACACAAGATAGTTCAAAATAATGATAAGCGCAAAAATAGAGAGGTCAATTTCCCACGGGAAAATAAATGCGCAATAAGGAAAGAGAAAGGTTGCCATGGCAACTGGGAAAAACAAGTAGAAACAAGAGAAAAATCAGATAAAAAAATAATTGGAAAGATTCCAGAAGTTGCTACCAGCCAATAGGAAGCGATCTTGACATTCATTGCGTAAAGTCGAAGTACTACTTCCGGCAAACGCTTGAGCGCAGTGATACATGATCTTTCTTTTCTTTGATCACGTGATTTTATTTGAAATTTAAAATGGCGCCACATGCTATATTCGAAGCATGTAGCTGCAGATTTCTGTAATTTTTTTAATGTTTCCAACATTACAGAACGATCATACAGAACAGTACACGAATGAGGATAACAAGATTTCTTCGCCAATCATAATAATTATGCATGTCAAACTTCTTTGTACTCGTGAGAAAAGGAATATCTTTCAAAACACATGGGCTGGATTTAGGTCTAAACATGAATCTGGTAAGCCTAATTCATTTCTTTTCTAATATATTCACCGTGTTTTTATGGTTAAATAAGGTTGTGGCCTTCTAGCAAGAGAAAGATTTCATGTATTCGCTTCCGATCTAATTTATTCATTGTGTTTTTATAGTTTAATAAGGTTGCGGCCTTCCAACAAGACAAAGATTTCCTATATTCAGTTTTCATCATTGACCGAAAATTGAAACATGACGTCAACTTCCGCTTCCGCCTCATGAAAATAGTTGCAAATCAGCCATCTTTCTCAACTCGGAGAAAAAGAAAAACACCCTGTACTGTCAACTGAAATTTTACCAAATAATTAAACAAGATAAAAAAACTTACAAAATTTCCCTTTATTACATCTCACATTACTTTTTTTTCTTCATACAGCAATATTTCAAAATACCTCATCGGCTATTTCTTTTTCAAGCTTTTTTAATACAGAGGGAAAAAGAAAACTACTTTCTTCTTTCCCATACTAAACAAACAAGAAAAAAATAATAATATAAACAAAACAAAAAGTGACATGCTCCGACGCATGATGCATGAAGCATTATTACATAAATAATTAATAAAAGGTCCAACTTGAAGATAAACTTTCTTATTTTTGAAGGCAAATTTCTTATTTTTGAATATCCAAATTATCTTTTATGAAAAACAAATTTCTTATCTTTGATGAAAACAAATTTCTTATCTTTGATGAAAACAAATTTCTTAGCTTTGAAGACTTAAATTGTTAATTTTTCTTTATTTTATCCAATTTTTCCTTATTTTTAGTGGTATCCTTTCGAAAATAGATGTCCAAATTATTAAGAATAAATCAACTGAAGCATCTTTTCTAAATAAATGTCCATAAAACTTGTTAAGGAATAAATTATTCGAATAAACACATCTTAAATTCCTGCTTGTCATTAACTAAAAAACTTATCTCCTACGATTTAAGCTGTAAAATACTTCTTAAATTAATATAAATAATGCTAATAAACTTACAGAATTTCCCTTTATTACATTAAGAGTAATGTAAGATGTAATAAAGGGAAATTCTGTAAGTTTATTAGCATTATTTATATTGATTTAAGAAGATAAAAAAAAAATTTTCAAGTTTAAATAATAAATACGAAAAAAATCAGAAAAAAATAAGAAAAAAAGAATAAAATAAAAGAGTTAAAAATAGACGTATATAAAAACAAAATGGCACGACAAAATGTCCGTGACAATTCTGAATCGGACGATGCCTTATCGCCGGAACCTAAACTAAACTGCAATGAGTGAATTGTGAACCGGACGATACATTATCACCTCACCCTAACATTAACTGCAATTGAAGACACCGGGGCAAAAAGGAGGCAGCTCCAAATATTGAAGATTTTTCGTTTTTAATCGCTACACGTTTATAGAAAGGCGCTCCATCGATTGGTGAAAAAAACGAAGCAGCTCCGTTAACTCATAGCGGAAATACAATGGATATATATATATGCCTCCTGATTGGATTCGGTGCAAAAAGGGGACACCTCCGGAGCACCTCTGTTAAAAAATACATGCCGCAAATTTGTAGAGGTTCCAGTTTCCCAAGAAATGATTTTGAACTTGAGTGGTGATTTCAACGGTCATTTCAAAAAGTGCGTATCAAACCAAAGAAGGCAAAAATTTGATATATCTTCTTATCGTGTCATGGAGTACACAGCAAAAGGCGTGGAATGAAGCAGTTCGGCCAGTGCCTTAGTTAAGGACTTGTTTACCCTTCAGAAACGTGGCGAAACGTTGACTTTACCTCCTTCTACATTAGTTTGTGCTTATTTATTACTTTTCATAACATTTTGTTAATAAATCGCATTGAAATTTGTTTGACTGTTTTTTTTTTTACTCTCGGGTGCAAAAAGAGGGCAGCTCCAACGTTTTCTTTTTGATATTGTTATCTAACCAAATTTCCAAAAAGCATATTTTGTGAGGATATTATGTATTAAGTACTAGATTTTAACCCAACATATGAATCTTACATATAAATTCAAAGAATTCGCGGTAAAACAGTTTTTTGCTTCTCCTGAAAAATTTGCTGAAATGGAGCTGCCTCCTTTTTGCACCGGTATCTCAATTAACAAAACCTTATCTCGCTAAGTGACAGCTAATTAGGCTTATCTACTGTGACGGTCTCGTTGGTTTGTGACCGATATACTTGAATGATTCCATGCATGAAAGTTTGGAACATTGCTTTATAGTTCTTGTTAAAGTGTCCCGCCACATAAATTCGGCTAAATATGTATCGAAGTGATCAAGAGGCACGTACTTTCTTCGGACCTATCAATAGCAATTCATACTCGACCGCTATTATGCCTTTAGAAGACATGAGATTAAACAGCACCGGAATAACAGCACGTGATGTATCCCATTGCAGCGTAATACGCGATGTACGGTAAGACAGCGGTCAGCGATGTATGCCAACGAAACTTCCTTTTGGCTGTACCAGATTGTGCACTTTAGCCTATGGTGTCAAAAGTAAAGCCGAAAAATTACCACTGCCACTTCTTTTCTACGATGCAGGGTACTGAAGAGCCGTTTGATGATTTTTTTAACAAGCCTTAGAACTATAGTTAAAGACTATACATTTGCTAGTTTAACATATAGTCTTCAAAAGGATATAATAGTTACAGAAATCCATTCAGACAAGATGAGGGAAAAACTATTAGCAGTAAGAACATTGACACTCGAATCAGTTATTGCCATATATAGCAATAATAAGCGTGCCGTTAAGCCTTCACATGACATGCAGTGTTTAGTTCAGCCAGTAGATAAGCGAGTTGATATAGTGTAACGAGTAATTGAGAAGTCTGCTAACCAATGAATATATATCGTCAGGCATATTATTAATAATAATACATATTATTGATTTATTCGAATTTTTATAATATACTACTGTAATACTCCCAATTGGAGATAATATTTGTATATTATATTTACTCGGTTTTAGCAGAGTGCTACAAATATTGAGCATGAAATAAAAGAGACGAGAGTGGAAATTTTTTTTTCTTGTTTCACTTATTGCGATGTTACATAAACTCCGATAGTAATTGTTCTCTCTCTTCAAAAGTTCTAACAGCTTATAAGTTCAATTTTCACAAATAAAATATTAAAACTGAATGAGTTTATAATTGTCACTCGGATAAGCTTTATCGCTTTCTCCTTATAATAACCTTCCCTGTATCTCTTCTAATAATTACGGGAAGTGGCCCTTCACCTTATGGGAATTAATTATGATTTTTCACCGTGTGGTAATTTAATTTGGTTTTTAATCTTGTATGAAATAATAATGGTTTTTCACCCTGTACGAACAATTCAATCTTCGCATTATTGCATAATTCCTTTGTATCACATTCACATGTAATGTCACTATTCACTGACATAATTTCTTTTATAATTTTCGCTGCACTAAAATCACTGATAGTAAAACTTTCACTATTTCTTTATAGCATCGCAATATTTCAATTATCACTGGTTGAATTCTTTCAAATACTTGAAACACAAATAATAGAATAATCGTATTCACGGAACTCGCGGAACAGTTCATTTACAAAGCTTTCCTAATTCTCTTATTATTTCACTTGAGTAATCTTTTACTTTCCTAATAACTAAAATAAGTCTCCTTATAATATTCGTTTAATTCAACAGTTAATATAATTATCTTCACAACTCTTAATTCTTCCCAGTCTTGTGATAATTAGAACTCGTGATTTCTCCCTCTTGTGAAATCGTCTTGACAAATATAATTCCATTTCGTCATATTCGCTTCAATGGAATATTGAATAAAGATTTCTACTTACAGTCTTTTGAGTGCGTTGAAACTTAATTACACTTCTAGTTATAGTTTATCTGCGAAGACCTTTGGAATAAACCCGCCAGATCCATCCTTAGTTCAATTGTCCTCTCTTCATTGTGACATCGAACGCGTCAGCGGCTGTCTTCTCTCTAGGTCAGAAGCTCTAGCAATAGCTCCCTCTGACTTGTCATTAACCCAACTCAAAAAATGATTAATGCTTACTGGTTTAATAGTTAATAGTCTAATGCTCAATCATTAATGCTCCAATACTTTATTACTGCTCCGGGTGACGCTGCCATCGCCTTTATGTTTTCGTCGATTACGTCATCACTACGTTACGATATTCAAATCTTTCTCAAAACTTAAATACGTTTTAAGCCATTTATAAATACTAATATTTATTTTTTAAAAATATAAAATAAAATCTCCTACATCAGTCAGTGTGAAAGATGTTATCCAAGCCATTCACCATATGAATGTAAGGCCATAAATCTTTATTGTCATAAGAATAAAAAGAAAGGCCATTAAGTCTGCAAGCCAAAAACGAAATTGCAAAGAACTGTTAATGAGATACACTTTATGTCTCAGGATCAAATTTGATTTTAGCAAAGCATTCTAGCGAATGAATGACTATAAATTCAGTATTCGAATGGTGTTTCAGCTGAATTAAAACTAGATACAGGAGCCCAGTGTAAAGTGATTACTATTAATTTAGTTAAAAAGTTGAAAGTAAAAATTAAACCTCCACTGCTCCATTCGTAGAATGCTCGTGGAACGAAAATAATAAGTGAAGTAATAATTTCAAAAGATTGTAGTTAAAACTTCGTTGAGGTCGATACTAGGAAAGATAGTGTGTATTCAGCTTAACTTAGTGTGTCGAATTAATGCTATCCAGTTAAGAGACTGATTCACAGGAAGAACGTTTCAAATGTATAGGCTGTATTAAAGGCTTTAAGTATGATATTGAGTTAGATCATACTGTTCCACTTTGAATATATCCGCCAAGAAGAATACCTTTTCCTTAAAGTCACCTTGATAAAATGTGCAAATGGTATTATTAAATCAATTATCAAATCAACACCAGCAGAGAGTTCACCTGTAGTAGTACTAAGAGAAGGAAAAGTTCGTCTTTATACAGATCCGACTGATCTCAACAGAGCTGAAAAGCGAAGATATTTCCTTTGAAGACTGCTGAAGAAATAGCTGTGCAGATTGGAATGTGAGCTTTTAGATTTGCGTCACTATTGGACACTTATTATTTAACGTAACCCAATTAATATTTAGGGTAAAGTGACCAAATGTCGGCCACGTACTACAAATAACACGAAAATAAAAGATCTGATGACTTAGTTTATACAATTGAAACAAATTTTTAGATTTATTGTGATTTTAATGAAATAAAGAAGTACGGCATTATGAAAAACACCTATTATTATGTTAACTACGCATTAATTACTATAACCTTACAATGTAACCAAATGTCGGCCAGGTTGCCTTAAAGTCGGCCAGGGGATGACCAAATGTTGGCCAGTTAAAACATGCGTCAGTTAAACATTGCTGTTCACAGGAATTTATTTAAAAAAATCTCATTTTAACATTTAGAATACAAATTTATGGAAAAAATATTTTGAAAATGTTTATTTTCTTCTCCTTGTTAGATTTTGGGAGTTTTCTTTCTTTTTCTTCAACTCTTGCTTCTGATGCTGTTTTTCAGCTTTCTATGTTTTTATTTGTTCATCTTTCTCTTTTTCAAAGCAGCTGCTTTAAGCCTATTTTCTCTTTTTTTTATTTGTAGCTCTTCCTTTTCTTTCTTTTCTTTTGCAGCTTTCAGATTCATTTCATATACCACATCTATGTTAATACAAAATGTTGTTTGTAAGTAATTTATTGTATTTATTGTAATCTTATTTCATCCATGGAACAGAAGTGTTTTCTGGAATTTATAAAAAATAAATATGTTAAATAATACAATTCTTTGCTCTGATCATTTCAATCTGCAATAGCTTAGCCTACAGTGGAAATGTTGCAATAATAGATGAAAAAAACTAATTTTCCTATACATTTTCTAGACAAATTGTCCATCTCCATCCCATAATTTCCTTGGCAGTTAAAAGGATGTTAATACTAATATTTCCCTTTTTTTAAACAATTTTATGACTATGCCTCTATAAATTCGGAAAGAAACTAGTGATTTCCTAGTTATGTCGTTAGATCTAGGCTAGGCGTTGATAGAAATGTAAACCTCGGATACTATCCTTTATTTAAATACATGATATTATTTATTTTTTATAAAATTAATTTCTTTTCAGCCTACGTATATTCTTATATTCGAAAAGAAGTATAGGTCTAATCATCCTATTAATAGGCAAAAACTGTACTTACGGATATCGATCGGTTGGTGTATCATCCCAATAGTGCTGGAGACACAGTATTCAAGCAAGAAACAAAATACAAGGTGGCGCCACCAACATTTTCGTGTCATCCCAACAGCGCTACAGAAACAGTAGTTATGCAGAAACAAAATACAAGGCGGCACCACCAGCATTTCCATATTATCCCAACAGCGCAACAGAAACAGGACTTACGCGGAAACAAAAATACAAGGTGGTGTCCACTAACATTTCTTTGTGTGGATCGACATTATTTTAGGGCAGGAGGTTAACTTATAATGACCTTATTGACTCTTCAAGCATATTTCGAAACTAACCTCTAAATATGGATAATTACATGCTTGCAAGAGGTCAAAGTATATATGTTGTTTTATTGCTTAGTCATCAATCAAAATTGATGACTTGGGCTTTTGTGGAAGTTATGGGTTTCAAAAAATGAGCTTAGTACGTCGTTTTCAATCTTGGGTTTTGAAAAATGTCACAGTATTTCAAAAATGTGGAATCTGTTTTATTTCCGTAAATATTTCATGGGTTGCCACTAGTCTTTAATAAGAAAGATAGGTGTTTATATTTTTTTAGTAAACTGTTAAGTAGGCTAAGCTACACGCTAACAAATAAACAATGGCCGACATTTCGGCTACTGCATGGCTGACATTTGGTCCATTGCTGGCCGACATTTGGACCATCCATGGCCGACATTAGGGCAACTTGAAATAGGAAAATAAAATGTAAATACTGAAGCACTTTAAGGTAATAAATACTAATGACTTAGGAAATAAGGTTAAAATATCAGCTGAGTGTTTGCTTATATCATAATCATACAAAAACATGAAAAATAAGTATTGCTTTGGCTTGGAGAAAATGAATTCTCAACTTCGCAATCTGAAGAATCTGGCCAAAACAATCGTTTCCCGCAACAATCAATCTCACGTCTTCGATGAGAGTTTAAAATAATTCGCAACATCTGAAGATGACAATTGAAACTTAGATAGGATGGTAGTCCAAAGATGTCAAAATCGTAGAAAACGAAAAAAAAAAAACACAGCTAGACTACTACGTGTTTCTTAAAATACAAAAAACATTTGGTGGCCAACATTTGGGCACCGGCCGACATTTGGTCACTTTACCCTAAGGGCGAACGATATTTAGATGCTTAACGAGCAGATTGAAGTAACTGATAGAACACCAAAATTTCTCACAGTAAATACTCTTGCGGCAGATATTGTTTCAAGCAAATGTTTTTTGGATTTGCCTCGGCTTCTGAAGTATTTCAATAGGTCAATAGTTCAATATTTCAATATAGGTGCAATTATAAAATGGAGTCGCCGAGGCTGTGAAACGACAGCTGCACAAAGTGACTGACTGATCGTTGCCGTCGATTTCAGAAGAAAGTAGGAAAGAGAAATCGCAAGTCTCCGTTGATAGTGATGACGTCGGAGTTTTAATACGCGTCGGGAGTTGTCCCTAGCATCAGGATTGTCCGCAGTTGAGCTAAACTACTTGGGTTTCCACGGTCGTGCGGCCGCTCAAAAGTCGAACATCACCGTCAATGCGAAGCGCCGGTTGCAATGGTGGAGAGCTCACTGTGAAGGAATGGAAAAACGTTCTATGGAGTGATGAATCTCGCTTCACGATCTGGCAGTCCGATAGACGCTTGTGGGTTTGGCGGATGTCGCGAAAACGCTTCTTATCCGACTGCATTGTGCCAACTGTTAAGTTTGGTTGCGGCAGCATAATGGTCAGAGGGTGTTTCATGGTTCGGCTTGGGCCCTTATTTCCTATGACATGCAACATGAACTCTTGGATGTATCGTGCCATTCTGGACAATGTTGCCTATCCAAGTCAGTGGCAATAGTTTGGGGAAGGTCCATTTCTCTTTTAACCGAATAACTATCCCATATCCACATTGAAGCTTTTGTGACCGTGATTTGATCATATGGGTGTTCTACAACTTGACTGGCCGTTTCAGAGCCCCGATCCCAACCCCACTGAACATCTGTGAGTCAAAACAAACGCAGATTACGGGACCACCCATTTCGTGGCCGGACTCACATCAGCTGTCATGGCCGCCAAGATGTCAGGTACCGCGACCACCTATCAGAACCTGTTGGAAAGTCTTTCCAGACATGTGTAGGCTCTCATCGATGCAAAAGGGGGTCGACATCTTTATATTATGTATCCAGGAGCCTCCGCGCCCCGACCACAGTGTGTCCGCATACTTTTCGCCATATAGTGTATATTAACATGTAGTGATACTTTGGAAGGATTCCGTTCCGAAACGAGGCAAGTGCTTAGTCGACTGCAAGAAGCTGGAGTAAAGTTAAATAAAGCAAAATGTCACTTTCAAAAAAACAGTAAAATGTTTTTAGATCATACATGGTCAGCAAAACGACTAGCAATTGATTGATATAAAGTTGAAGCAATAACGTGTCTAAAAGTGTCAACTATTAAGACTGAATTGCAACATCTCTTAGACTCTAAAAAATATTTGAGGAAGTTTCCATCTAGACATCCTGATATTATTGAACAATTAAGAAGACAGTTTCTCAAAGATGCAGACCTGGAATGGACAACAGAACAAAAAGTGCTCGATAGAATTAACAGCATCTTATTAAAGCATCTTTTTCTTTATCGTTTTTTGGTATCAACAAAGAAGTTGTCTTCTCAGTTGATATCAGCTCATATGAAGTCAGTGCAGCATTAATGCAAGGAGGACGTCCTGACATATATGCAACTAAAGCTCTTACAACTACCCAACAGAATATTCCGCTGTTAAAAAAGGAAGTGTTTGGAATCAGATTTGAATGTATGAAGTTCCAAGACTACATTTATGGCCATAACGTTTTAACAGAAACTGATCACAAATCTTTACAAGGTCTAGCTATGAAACCATTATGTTTGGCTCCTCCAAGAGTTAAACATTTGTTATTTGATATTATACACTATTCATCAGAAATAGTATGTAAGCCCAGAGAATAATAATTCCTTTACCAGACAAACTTATTAGAGACTGAGTCATAAGTTAATAATAACAATAATAGCATCTTTCTTAATCTTATTATTGATGACATTGAACTTCAAATCGATGTTTCACTTGCTGATTTATAAACTAAAACAGTGCAGGAAGAAGTGAAAAAGAATGAACATTTTTTGGAGAGACACATGCATTATATCCGTAATGGATGGTCAAAGAAAATGAAGAGTGCGCCTTCGGATTTCCGTAGTTCAGGACGTTAAGAGAGAAAAATTGTCTGAATATCAAGGATTTATATTTAAGGGCCAACGATTAGTAGTTTCTGCAACATTTAAAATTAGCTCATCAAGAACACATAGACATTCAAAATATGCTAGATCAGAGCCAGATAACTGTTTTATTGGTGTGAATGGGTTATGTACAGAATGAGTTATGAACATCAAACATCAAGCCTAATGTTCTGACATTCCATTACTACATCAAGCCCTAAATGCATACGTAGTAATGGAATGGCAGAACATAATATACAGGCCGCCAAGAATATGATAATTAAGTACACCAAATTTAAACGGCGAAATTTCAGAGTGAAATCTTACCTTTGTTTCAATAATCTTCCAGTTTTCAGAAGGAAAATCTTTCTGGAAGAGAAAGAGTCAACAAATAAGAAGTTTTTTAAAAACAGATATGAACTACTTGTAATCACACATCAACTTTCAATCCTCAGACGTCATCATTGGATTGTGTATGTGTGCAGCAGGAGGTTTAAAGTTCTGGCGGTAATGGTTGAAATAGCAACATGGACTGCTCCAAGACACACAGATTAATACAACGTACTCAATTTATTGTAAGTAGAGACCTTATATATATATATATATATATA
>JAFIDM010000006.1:3361742-3397900 GCA_023159025.1 Thereuonema tuberculata | reverse complement strand
TTAATACTTACACAGAAACAGCTTTTTGAAATTAATTTGGTTTTTAAATTTCAGAAAGCTGTCCGGCAAATTTTATATGTTTAGTAATGTAAGTTAATTTTATTCTTATATTCTTTACATTCTGAATTTTAAATTGCAAATCATTGAATGAAATATTTGCATCACGAAACTTGAAAAGATGGCGATTCAAGTTTTGTCATTTGGATTTATATATATATATATATATATATATATATTGTTCATTGAGGGATTATAAAACAGAAGAATTCATTCGCAAGGTTATTACGAAGAGAATGAAGAGATTAATATCACATGTCTATGAACAGAAATTTGAACTGTGAAATAGATTCAATTAATTACTTCAAGATTAGGAAATTATTGGATATGATTTATTCATTGATTAGTGCAAGATTTATTAGGAATAGGATTTTTGTTAAGGAACTTAAATCAAGTGATAATATGCCAATGAGAACGATTCATTATCGTGAGAAGACGCGAATAGCGGGAACTATTAGTAATTATTTCACTGAAATAATTCAAGTTAATAAAGTTGAAGAGGATTTAAAATATCATTTTAATTTAAGAAAAATTAAATGATAATTAGTGAATTGAACATTAAAAGAATAATAGTATTACAGGTGAAAAACCATATCGAGATTGTGGAATTCACAAAGGTGATTAGTTATTAATAATTAGATTCATACAAGTGAGAAGCTAGGTGCTTATAAGAAGATTAATACGACAGTATTAGAACATTAGTAGTGAAGCATTATGGAACTGTATCCTGTGTAAGAATGATCATTTGTGTTAAAGAACTATTATTACCCAACAACTTCTGTAGATTAAATTACTGCATTAATTAGCAACGCTCTGCTTCCCCAGTAAGAGAACTTTTTGTAATTGACTGAAATATTAATATTTTATTTTCAATATGCTGCGATATTTGCGCAGAACGCATACTTGAATAACACAGCGCCCAAAATAAGTATAGCAAGTTTGGTGAAAATTTTAAAAAAATTTAATGACTGAAACATATGACAATATTAACAATATTTACAAATGTAATAAGGAATGTGATCACTACTTCCTGACAATGTAATATGAGTAACAATACATCATCCTTAAAACCAAGCACTGGCATCAAATTAATATTAACCTTCAGAATACAACATTCCTAATGGATTCATCTACCAAAGAAATTTAACTACACTTTTAGGCTTTTATAGAAATTACTATACACTATGTTAGCTACTTATATTTTAAGCTATAATCTTTTCCACTTGTATGATTATTGAATTTATTTGGTTTAATAAATTCTTTTACTAATTGCACGCTTGGGCAATTTAATTTACTTTCTACAAATACTAACAATCAATTAATTTATAGTTAACACTAAACAATATGGTTTTTCACCGATGCGAAAATGTAACTATACTAGTTTCTTGATAAACTAACTTACTTATCCAGGTAAGTATATTCGCACTAATTTTTCTACTAATTACTATTTACTAATCAATTACACTAGCACCCAATATTATCAATTCACTATCACATTGAATTCTTGTTTATAGAAAATACTTTACTATATGTGAAATTTTTTTCATATTTTTCAAATTCCGCCACAAGTAAAATAGATTAAATTGACTTACAGTTGTTGACTTCATGAGGCATCTCCTTGTAGACTGCTCACTTCCTTCTTGATAGAAGCACACTTGTAAATTAATATTTCACTTTTCAAAAGGCACTTAGGTTTCCACTTGAAACCTATAGATATCACACAAACACTTTTCAACTTTTGCTGTAAATCTTCTATAAAGCACAAGGCGTTGGCTTCTCACCTTATGTATCAAAACACCATCAATATAAATGAACGAATATACTTGTATTCAATCAGCAAACTACTTTATGTCGTCTTCTAGATTTCCGTTGACTTTGGAACCTACGACGGTTTCACCTTTTCGAAATTACTTCTAGACGACTTCGGCTCTCCTGAGATATCCCGTTCCCTTCAATAGCGAAATGGGTCTACCTCCGTCTTCTTGATATTATACTCGTATCCCGCTGGGAATAGTATCCTTTATCCTTAATAGTTGACTTCGGAAACACAGCAATAGTTGTGTGGACTTCTATTTCCTTCAATTTAACGTTGTTAGTTGTGAACGATAAATTTCCGTTCCGTCTATGTTACAATCTTTGGAAATTTAAATATCTAGTATTAAAGTTCACTGAACACTTACAATATTCTTTAACGATAGAATTAGTTCCATAATTATAATTCTTCAGTGAAGTAAACTTCTATCTTCTTAAAAGCACTTATAATAAAAACTTACTGGTTACAGTTTGTGGCGTTAACAGAATGTCACTTCTTCCTATTTTACCGGCTTCGTTCCACTTCTTCCCTCGAACTAAAAATGAACTCGCCTGACTTCTTGTTTTAATGTGGGATTCACTTTCTTCAGCATTTACTGCAATTCAGCTTTATCCTTCGGATTTTGCCGGGTTCTTCTTTTCCATAATAGTATCCAGAATATTTTATCTAAAGAGGTTATATTTCCTCATTCTTTAACTGCTGTCGACGCAAGCTTAGCGCTGACCATTACTTCGGGGAGATGGGTTCATTACTTGCTTCCCCCTTTGGATACACTTCGAAATTACCGCTCAAGCTCGGAGCGTCCGATTGGACTAGAGCCATCCAACTCCACTGAGCTCCCAACTTCGGCTGACTACAACAACCAATCAATACATTCCATCGACCACATGTCGACTCTCGCAGCGCAAGGAAGATGATTTGAATATTTACATTATTACCAATGAGCTTTGCTCACACTCAATAAAAAAATAAAATAAATTTATTTGCAAGCAATTTATTATTTGCTTTTACTTAATTGTAAACTACAACTTAATTTAAATTATTTCTTAGGGAGATATAAATAATTTAACATTACTAACACAATACTATTTTGGAAAAAAAAATTATTTTCAAATTGATTAACCACAGTCAATTGGTTAATTAATTAGTTATCAGTCATATTACATTATTAATAATTAGTAAAGTGCTACAACTAGCAATAAATTATATATTATAAAAGTATCTCATAACCAACAAGTGGTTATGGGCTTTTTGTGGTTGCATTCCACTGCGCCTATGCTAGTAAATGCTAATAGCAACAACTAATATTGAGAAGTTAGTTGTATTGAGAGATATTGAGAAGTATTTGGCATATTCAATTAAGAATTATTTTTGCGTGATTAAGCAAAATGGCGGAAGGTGGTAATGCGCATTCTACCTCGAGGCTATTTAATGGCAGAAATTACACCACATGGAAAATAGGAATGAAAAATACATTAATGAAAGACGGATTGTGGAAAGCTGCCAATTTATCATTGCTCGACATAGAGAAAGTCGAAGACAAGGTCGAGAAAAGAAAATTAAAAGAAAAATTGGAAAGGGCTTTTGGTACTATTATCACCCTATTAGAAGATAGGTATAAATTATTGATTAAGCAAGAATGTGATCCTTGTCAATGTTAAAAGAACTAGAAAATAAATATAATAAGTTAGACTCTTTAAAGATTACATGACTAAAGAGGAAAATATTTGAAGTATCCAAACTTCAGAACTTTAGCAGGTTAGAAGATGTAATAATGAATATGAAAATATTAGTTAGAGAGCTTGAGCAAATAGGAGGTAACATAGAAGGTACGGAACTATGTTGGATATTGTTATCTGGCCTACCACCTGAGTTAGATTCAACAGCACAAGGTTTAATGTTAACCGAAGGTACTCCTCAGTTTAGATTTGATATACTAGTTTATAAGATTATTCACGGGGTTGACTGAAAAGCTAGTGAAAAATATGAATCTGTTCAACATGAAATAACTAGTTATAAATCCTGTGCTAATAGAAATGCTGAAAAGCGAAAATGCTATATATGTGATAAACCAGGTCACATAGCTAAGAACTGTAGGTTAAAAGGTAAAAAGCAATCAAAGAACAGTAATAAAGGATATGGTAAAAAGAAATGTTCACATAAAGTAAATCCTTACACTGGAGTAGTTACAGTATCCTCTGCACCAAAATGTATGCTCGCTAATATGAGTAATACGTGGTTACTTTATAGTGCTACGACAAACCATATTTGTTGTAAGTTAAGTGATTTCCAAGAGTACAATGAATTTCAAGAACCAATAAATATACATGGAGCGTCCATACGACCCATTCCAGCAATTGGAAAAGGAACTGTAATGTTGCTATGTAACGTTAACCAATACAGGAAAGTTCACATATTATTACATGATGTTTATTATGTTCCTGATTTAGGTTTAAACCTACTATCTTCTACTCAACTTGCAATAAAAAAGGATTCACACAGCTGATGAAAGGCAAAGAGTATACAGTTTCTGATAAATAAGGAAAGAAAGTATTAATAGGTTATTTAAAGAATAGATTATTTAATGTTGATGTAAAAGTAGTGCATCCTGAACCTGAAAGTTGCGTGAAAGCTGAAAACAGAAGAGATATCCTGTGGCATGACCGTTTAGGACACATATCCTATCAGAAGTTAAAATATATAGTAAAGGAAAAGCCACTACGTGGAACTGATATTAAGTCAGTAAATATTTATTCAGTTTGCGAATCATGCAAATTAGGGACGATGACAGACTCCCCACATAGAAAGTTAAATTACATTTGAACTACAGAAAGAATTTAATTAATTCATACGGATGTATGTGGGCCTATAAATATCAACAATCCATACGAAGCCCAATATGTTTTAACATTCATTGACGATTTTTCGAGGAGAGGTTTCATTTATTTGCTTAAGTCAAAAGCAGAAGTTCCTCAGAAAACAAAAGAGTTCATAGAGTTCACTGAAGGTCAGATGAATAAAAGAATAAAAAGATTGATGTCAGACCAAGGACGTGAATATGTTAATATGATCTAGAAGAATATTTGAAGAGTAAAAGAATCAAGCATTGTATGTCCACAGCATACACTCCTCAAAATAACGGAATAGCGGAACGCTATAACTGGACATTGCTAGATACATCACGGACATTGCTCATTGCATCAAAGTTACCATTAAGCTATTGGGTATTCGCCGTGGAATGCGCGAATTACCTGATCAATCGAACTCCCTGGAAGACTCTTCAAAATAGAATACCACTGAAGATTTGAAACAACAACAAATATAATCCTAGCGTGAAACATCTAAGAAAATTTGGAAGCGTTGTATACATTAGAATCCCGAAGATAAATCGAAGATTAAAATTTCAAGAAAGAGCTATTCGAGGAATTCTGATTGGTTACTCGCCCAAAGTGCGTGGATATAAGGTCTGGATCCCTGAGAAAAGGAAAATTAAAGAGACTAGTAATATTTACGTGAATGAAAACTTACTAGGAGCAGATATTAAATCCAAAGTGCTTACGATTAAAGAGTACAATAATGTTTTCTCATCAAGAAATTCTTGTGAGAATGAATCAAGTGATTCCGAAGAATTTGAGAATGAACCTGACAAGCAACCTAAGTCTGAAGAAGAAGAATCTAATCAACCAGAGCAAAGTGAAGAGGATAGCATGAAATTAAGATCGGGAACTGTTACTAGATCCAAATCAGTAAATGTGAAAACATTTCACATATGCATAAATGAACCCAAATTTTATAATGAAGCTGTATTAAGTACTGAAAGTGAAAATTGGAAACAAGCCATAGAAGAAGAACTGAAGAGTATCAACGAGCATGAAACATGGAAGAAAGTTAAAATACCAAAGCATGCAACACCGTTATCATCAGAATGAAGAGATTAATATATTTATGAACAGAAATTTGAACTGTGAAATAGATTCAATTAATTACTTCAAGATTAGGAAATTATTGGATATGATTTATTCATTGATTAGCGCAAGATTCATTAGGAATATGAGTTTTGTTAAGGAAGTTAAATCAAGTGATAATATGCCAATGAGAACAATTCGTTATCGTGAGAAGAGGCGAGTAGCGGGAACTATTAGTAATTATTTCAGTGAATAATTCAAGTTAAGAAAGTTGAATAGGATTTAAAATATCATTTTAATTTAAGAAAAATTAAATGATAATTATTGAATTGAACATTAAGAGAATAATAGTAAATGAAGATAATTGTGATATCATGATGAATGACGTATGTGTTAATTGTAACTAAGAGAAATTAGTTGCGACTATGCAGCTAAATGATTTTCACCCAAGGGTTAAGCCAATCGCGTAGTTTCACACAGGTGAAGAGTCATGCGAATATAAATACTATTCATACAGGTGAAAAACCAAATACAATTAATTTATTTATACAGGTGAAAGACCATATCGAGATCGTGGAATTCATAAAGGTGATTAGCTATTAATAACTAGATTCATACAAGTGAAAAGCTAGGTGCTAATAAGAAGGTTAATACGACAGTATTAGAACAATAATAGTGAAGCCTTATGGAACTGTATCCTGTGTGAGAATGATCATTTGTGTCAAAGAACTATTATTACCCAACAACTTCTATAGATTAAATTACTGCATTAATTAGCAACGCTCTGCTACCCCAGTAAGAGAACTTTTTGTATTTGACTGAAATATTAATATTTTATTTTGAATATTATTTTGGAAAAAAAAAATTCAAATTGATTAACCACAGTCAATTGGTTAATTAATTAGTTATCAGTCATATTACATTACTAATAATTAGTAAAGTGCTACAACTAGCAATAAATTATATATTATAAAAGTATCTTATAACCAACAAGTGGTTATTAGTTGTATATAAATCTATTGTTTGTTCATTGTTGTATATGTATTGTTAGATATTATAGTTTTATGTTAACTTATAAGAAATGTAATTGGGTTACTTTTTAGTAAATGATTAATTTTTTTTTCTGAAATTCCGTTTTATTTCCGTTTTATTTTTAAATCAAAGTAAATATCTCTTTGATATTGTTGAATTTTAATAGGGAAAATGGTTGAATTAAATAAAGGGATATAAAGTCCTAAAAAAACGGATTTCAGAAAAAAATTTAATCATTTACTAAAAAGTAACCTAATTACATTCCTTATAATATAAGTTAACATAAAACTAGAATATCTAACAATACATTTACAACAATGAACAAACAATAGATTTATATACACAACAATAAACAAACAAATATATTAAATAAATGTATAAACAAATATATTTAAAAAATATTTTTGGAGTATTATTATCATGAAGCTATATTTATTATTAAATAAGTATAGATAAGTATAAATAAGTATAAATAAATACTTATTACGTATAATACTTATAACAGATAAGTACATTTTTAATTTAAACAATAGATTTATACATAACTAAAAATTTACTTTCTGTTATAACAAAATTATAAAAATAAATTATAAAAATAATTATATAAATTTGTTATAATAAATAATGATAATAAGCAATACAAAGCCTTTATTTATTTCTACTATTTTCCCTATTAAAATTCAACAATCTCAAAGAGATGTTTACTTTATTTTATTGTCTTATATAACAAATAACTGATAGTATTTTGTACGAGTGTCAATAAAAAAGAATATAAATGATACAATAAATAAATAAATAAATAAATAAATAAATAAATAAATAAATAAATAAATAAATAAGAGGTTTTGCTCACAAAATATAAGATTTGTTTTATTTTTTCTTAAATTAATTTTTATTTTATGTCTCATATTTTTTTATTTAATTTTTGCAAATAAAAAAATGAGAGGCTTTGCTCACAAATAGTTTGTTTTATTTTTTCTTAAATTGATTTTTATTTTATGTGTCATATTTTTTATTTAATTTTTGCAAAAAACAAAAAAATAATTACAGGCTTAGCTCACAAAATATAAGGTTTGTTTTATTTTTTATACATATTTATTTTAGTGTTTTTAGGGTGCAAAATTGAAAGAAAAATGTTTCTGTTTCTCAAATTACATTAAATTCAATCAAAGGCAGTAGAGCAACTGTGAATCAAAAAATTTAGTTAAAATGTGAAAAATCCCTACTGTGGCCTATATACACTTGTGCTCCACAAAACATGGCGGCGGAAGAGTTAGCCAATAGAAAAGAAGACCAGCGTTGGCCACACTGTAGTCTCTACTCACTGTAATGGCAATGAGATGGTTCCCCTATATATATATATATATTGTCGTAAATTTGGATTCCATACATCAGAAAAACCCTGGCATCACAGTATAGAAAAGGTCTTGGACAACGGGCAAGTTAAAATCCTCTGGGATTTTCGTATTCAAACAGACCAGCATGTAACAGCTAATACGCCCGATATTACATTAATTGAACAACAAAATGTGACCCTAATTGACATTGCCATCCCTGGGGACTGTAGAGTCCAGGAAAAAGAACTGAAAAAATTAACAAATACAGGGCTCTGGCACTTGAAATTACACGAATATGGAATAAAACAACTACAGTGTTGCCAATCATCATTGGTGCACTAGGAACACTATCACTTAAATTTATGGACTATTACACCAGACTTGGAGCACCAGCAATAACAACAGCTGAATTACAAAAGACAGCCATCATTGGCACTGCGAACATTTTACGTCAATACCTTAGCAACACTTAGGCCCCTGGTTGAGGCCCGTCTTGCCTAAGAAAATGCCAGTGATTAAACGTGATTTTTTGTGTTTGTTTGGGTGAACGTTTACACTGTGTAACTATTTTTTAAAAGAGTAAAATTTGTTATATATATATATTAAGGTTAGTCATCTCCAACCTTTCTGAGGAAGCGACTATTTCACGTCTGCAGAGAGATGGTCCCATCACATGATGAACGAGACTTCTTCTTACTATGTTTATATGCGCATATGCCTCGCGCATATGCCAACTACGAGCGACAACGACGAGCGAATCGCAAGAATGACGTCATTTCTGCGATTTTTGACGTCATGTCTGACGATTTTGACGTCATGTCTGCGATTTTGTCGCTGTACGCAGACCTTCAACACATTTGAACAGCTGCGTTGAGCGACAGCAACAACGCTGAGCGACACCAATCACAAAGCAGCAAGACGATTTCACGAAAATTTCTCACTTTTCCGAAATTCAATATGGAGGCGCTTACTCGATTACTTCCAAACTATGCATGATTTATGCCTTTCGTCGCAAAATATTAGTAAATGGAGGATACAAAGACAAAGTATGGTTATACATGAGCCAAAAACAGAAAATCAGGTAAGTTTGCATTTATTTTAGACGTTGTAATCGAATCGTAGCCTACAACATGAACCAGCGATCAGGAAATTTAATATTTAAACATCTTTTTTTGTAGTTGCCGACCACTTGAAAGCATGTAATTATATATTCGGGATACCTATGCCCCTCGGAAAACAAAAGAATGCCAACAGATATCGAGGTTATATTCAGCAGAAGTGCTGTAAAGACGATGGCCCTATAGAGATTTTAATGTCCTTATTGCAATACAACATGAAACATCGCCCGTAAGTATTTCAAATAAGTAAGCAAGTAATTATTAGCCAGAAATACTGGAAAACTAAGCAAAATTTACGTTTTTGAAGGTCAGGAAACGATACTGTTTTGAAAAAAAAATTATAACAGCTATGCGATCAGTGTGAATAATTTATTTCTGAAATATTTCGTAGTCAATACACTACTGTCACAAATTTTATACAGAAAATGCAGTATCCAAAATTCTTTCAATTCAATATATACTCATGAAAATAATGTTCCTGTTATTACTGTATTCTTAATACATATTGTTCTGAATGACAACAACATAAGTAATGTTTTGTTTACTTTTTTAATGGAAACATTAATTACTGTTCAGGTCGCATTTGTTGAATTTTAAGCAACCTGTTTGTATTTATTTGTCTGGGAATTTCGGAAGACGACACAGTATAGAAACAGGAAACACAAAAAGCAATCATAAATGATACTAACTGAGTCAATGAAGTTTACAATGTAAATCCGAAAAAAATAAAAATAAAATGTACATCCAAACATAAACATCTATGAGACATGAACTACTGATTATATTACATAATAATATTTCTGATTAATTTTCTATGATAGTTGTTTGGAAATTCTGAAATAATGAGTAATATTATTTTCAAATAGTGATTAATATTTTGTAAGGTATTACCTTTGTTTTTTACTAATTGAAACCATTCTGTCCTGTCGTATGATAGCAATGCATTATCAATGCTTTGTGGAGCAGCAAGACATAACCTTATTCAGTCAGGTTGTATTTACAACACTACAAACCTGTCATTGTTTCCACAGTATTGCACAATTCCACTGAAATCACTTGTGTTCCTCATTACAACATTCCACAATACATTTAATAGTCAAATCATTGTGTAGACTCAATTGTGGATTTTGAATTGAATGAAATAAAGTTGTAATACTGTAATGTTGGTATTTATATGTTAACATCCTTGCAAAACTTTATATATCCAAAACAACCTATTTAAGTGTCTGCTCTTGAAATTACTGTTGTTACTTTCAGTTTCCAGTTACTATATGCCCTTGTGAATGACAACCTAATGTTTGTTATAAAATTTCAAAACTTACACAATATCACTTCCATTTGGTAATTTTGTGGGACATTTGTGGCCTACCTTTTCACCTATTGTGTAATCTTCTTATGCATGAGTCTCTCCTCCTTACAGCTCTATGTATAACTCTACCAAGTAAGGGCATCCACCCTCCATCAAAAACATATAAACTTAAAATTACCTCCCAAATACAGACCAAAGCTTGTGTTCTGTCTATATGTCCTCAGCCACTTAAACTAATGAAACTATTCCTCACAATTTGTATGCAAACAGAAAGTATAGAGGTATAGTGATTTATTGAAGATAATATTTCTGGGTGTGTTGGTTTGTTTTTTGGAGGAGGGGGATGGAGAATTACATTGATGGATCTATTTCATACAGTATTGAAGGTGGTGTAGCAGTGATAATTTATTAAATATATATATATGTTATTTACTCATTACCATTCCAAAGTTATGCTCATTAGGCTTTGGTTCAGGTTTTGAAAATTGATTTTCAATGACAAGGATGTGTAGTAAGGAAGGCCTTCCATGTTGTGCAATGGAAATATTTCTAAGTATATGCTTTGGAATTGATACAATTGTTTTATTTAATTATTATTTACAATATTGGTTCTGCAAGGTTCTTATTGAATCTCAATGTAAGGTATGTTATGGTATTTAGTTTACATAACAATAATAAAGACTATATAGAAATAATTCAGTTCCTTTAATTGAGGTTTTTTTTTTCTCCTTCCTCTCCCTGTAATACTTTTTGTTTAATGTAATGCTTTTTGTTTAATTTTCATTTTATTTGCCTCGATACCGACACCCTTTTGTCTTCTCGACGGGATCACCCTTAAGACAACTGGGATGTCAAAACTGTAATCGATATGTATTGTTGTAAATATTTTTTCTTTATAGGCAATAAATTATTATTATATTATTATTATTATTATTATTATTATTATTATTATATGAGAATAAGTTGTTAATATATTAATGCAATATAAGTAATATTATTGTTATCTATTACATTGACAAGTTATTACAAATGTAAGTATACTAATGAGTGATGTATATTGCTTTACCTGCTACAAATACTAAATAATAACTTCTTATGTGTATCTATGATATATAGACAAATTTAAATGTTCTCAGAAATGCAAACATCTATTTTTGTTTTGTAGTCTACCAAATTTCCTTTGTAAGTTTATTGAAGTTTTCAGTTGACTGGTATTTATGAACATAGAATTGAAACGTTTACACAAAGGTGTCTTATATTTTCATAATATAAAGTTTGTATTGCTTTATGTCATGCTTTACTATTTGTACCATTATCTCTATATATTTTGTGTGTAGGTTGCTTGAAATATATTCCTATTTTGTGATTTTCATTACTTTTGTTTTTGTTTTTCAGGCTATGTTGAAGAATGCAATATAATATGATCAACAAATGGACTGCTCAGAAGCCAATCAGATTAAGTCAATAAACCAAAAAGTGAAATAGGTTTTTTAAAATTACGTACCAAAAAATAACAACGCTTGTAAATTTGAAGAATGAATTTTTTATTGAAAGATAATATAACTATAAACTTGGAGGAGTGATTTGGGCACTTTGTCAACCGAAAGTATAAACATTAGAGTATGACTTACAGAAAAAATTTCAATTTAAAACAAAATGACTTAATCTGATTGGCTTCTGAGCAGTCCAAATGAAGAATGTAATTCAATATTACTTGAATGTTCCTATCCTACTGTGACTGTATATTGATGACAATAAACCAGCCTTGCAAATTAAAATGAAATTTTCTCATTAGTTTCATAAATTAAGTATATTCGTTTCCAATATAATAAAAGGCAATATTAACAATTTGTAGTAATCCAAGCAATGTTAAAGTTTCTACGTATTCCTGGCATATGTGTACATACATGTAACTATGCTTTACTCAACAAGAACTGACTGTATATATTTCATAATTTTGTGCTAGACATTTTAAGTCATACATAATCAGGACACATAGTAATAGTAATATACAGTATTGCAAGATATACAATTATTACTTTACAATTAGCTGACTACATGCCAACACAAAATACCCTGCAGTTATTGTGTTTGTGAAAAAAAAAATTGGTAAATGCTATCCACTGCCATGGACATAAATACATTGATAAGGTGACAATTTGTTCTAAAATGAAATGGAGGACACAAATAGTTTGAAGAAAAATAAACATGGTATCAGGGGTATAAACCTATCTCTTCAACCAAAAAAAACAAAACAAAACCCTCTCAACCTATCTGTTCAACCAAATGAAAATTAAAAAACACCTCTACATCCATCTGTTCAACAAAATGAAAAACAAAAATTTAAACCTTCAAATCAGCTGTTGAAACAAAAAAAAAAAAACCCTTCAAAGCAGCTGTTGAAACAAAAACAAAACAAAACCTTCAAATCATCTGTTCAACAAAAGAAACCAAAAAAAATTAAATTTTGAACTTCACGTATGAAAACGGAGGACATATTACTCTTCAAACATCACAAAGGAGGACAGAATTTACAAAAGGAGGACAATTCTCAAGGGAGGACAGAGCTTCCGAAATGACGACGGTTGGTCACCTTAACATTGAGCATGTTATTAAAACTACAATCTCATCGCCATAGCAAACATTTTTATATAACTTTCATAATTTAAATATTAATTTAAATTTTTTTGGAAGGTGACAGATTTCTGTAGGTTATAATCTGCTCTAAATTATATTTGTAATTGCAATAATTTTACAATTCTTTTTCATGCTTCTTATAATGCGTTATAAATTATATTTATAAGTTATGAAATTTTGAAATTCTTGTTAACGGTTATTATAATGTAGTTACTTTAGCAGAAAAAATAATTTATGAAGATACAGGAGTAAAGGCTTTCTTTTCTCTATTAATAATAATTCTTCTTTAATAATATATATCCATGGATGTCAATGATTATTTGTTATTTCAAACATTACGTGAAATAACAGTACTAGTTTATAACGTGTTCATAGTTATGTTTTTACTATGTTTTACATTTTCATTGCAGATATATAAATTAGACAAAAACTATTTTGAATTTTTTTTTTTTTTTCTTTAAAAATAACCGAAACAATTGTAATTTTCACAGTAAAGAAGAACTATGTTGCTATCAGAATATATATTAACGTATTTACAAGTTTACATTTATTTCACTTTGTTTTCAAAACATTTAAAACAGTACTGAATCTTAAAGTAGACATCATAGCAATAACGTCGTTGATAAAACAAATTTACCGTACACATTATGTTCCATGTGATTTATTTATCTTAATATCCACATGACTGCATAAACAGAAAGATAAACAGATGAATTTGCATTTTCTGTAAACGATTTTCCCGAGTCTCAGATCTCACAACACAGGATTACACATTCTGGTGAACAACCATTTTGTTTCAATGTCCATTCTATGATAAACGATTTTCAGAAGCCTTAAATCACAATCGGCACATACGATTTTCATAAATAGCATCTGAAATTAAACATTCACCAAACATCGCTCCTGTTTCTCATTGTACTAAATGGCGGAAAAACAGCTGCATTCTAGGAAATTATCGTTTCCGGTTCCGTTTGATCAGCGCCGCGGCGCGGTGCGAAAAGGAGTCCACTGCAACTTCCGTCGTTTAGTTCAACGTCAATATATGCGCTTTGCATCGTTCAAGTTGAACGTCTGCGTGTCGCTGTCGCTTGTCGCTGCAGTTTGTAGTTGTCGCTCAAGCTGCCATATGCGCGTTGGGCTTTAAACTTCCATTCCCTATTGTAGCTTATTATTAGTCAAAGCTCTGCGGAGCAGAGAGACACATTGTATTTTAACATTTTATTATTTATTTTTAATGATTGTTTGTCTTGGCCTTCAGTTTTTATATTTAAATGAGTATATACACGTTAAATTATTTTATGCTGTCATGTGTTTATATTGGAGAAACGGACCAGGCCTTGACTACGAAACTATAGGGCCAACATAGGGCTATCCTCTAAGAGGATATAGCCTCCTCAACGGTCGAGCTTAGCTAAAAACTTATCGTTTTCGGACATGAATATAATGCGTTTCTCAGAAAATGTAAGGAATCTGTCCACATTCTGAAAAGTGATGAATATTATAATGATTCAGTCTCTATTAAGAAAATTGCTAAATATTGCATAGAAAAAAAGGAAAAAAGACTTAAGAAAGGACTCAAGGTTCTTATTCCATAATGTTGTGTACGTATTATTGACTTCTGCTGCGGGGACTGAAGAAACAACATTTTATTTGTATTAGATCACGCTAATATTGTCTGAAGGAATCCACATGAGCAGAAAGCAACTTCATTTTCCAATGTGTACAAGAGGTCGCCGATGCTATCTCTGATGATATCACAGATGCAGCCCGACCTCTATGTTCAGTAGACCTGCTTCTTTTTGTAATTTACATAATCATCTTTACCATATATAAGGTTGTGTTTGTTTTAAATGTTTTGAAAACCTGAAAATAGGAGATTGTGCGAGATTTATTCGTTTTATTAAAATATAGTACTGTTAGTATATATGTCGTTGCTTTCTATTTTCTTTCTTCATAAAAGTATAATTTGTATTCTTTATACAGTGGTTATTTTATTTAGTTTGCCTAAAAACTATCAATGATAAGCGTACTCCCAAGATTAATCTGAGTTTAGTTTAGAGTAAAAAAAAGGTATTTTTACAGAATTAAGCATAAATACTGATAACATTAAATGAAATAGAAAAAAGGAAATAAAATAGAATTTAACAAATACCTTTGATATCAATAGTGATAAATCACCTGAAAACCTTGGAAGAAATGAAAACCCTTCTTGAATCTGCTGATAGATTGGATTTTCTTCTTGTGAAATGAAGAAACCCTAAGCAATTAGAAACAACACTAAATCCATCAATTTATAATTCATCATAAACTTTGTGTTCACTTACAGTAGAATTGAGAAAAAAAATGGTATCAAATCATTAAAATCTTAAACTGAAATTTTGTATAAACATAAAGTTAAGAAATAACTGAATTGATCATGTCAGCAATGCAGAGTAGCATTAATAATAAGCCAAAGAGATGACTTTCACAGCATTTTGGAAAACTAAAATTTTTTGTTATACTTTTATCTTGCAAGACGTAGCATCTTAAATAGTAAAAGTGTTTTCCAACATAAGTATAAGTCATATTTTCATTAATGATTTGCAAAATTTTTGAAAGTGAAATATCAGCTATTATTATTCTATTTAAAGTAGAAAATATAATTATTTTTTTTGAAAACATTAGAATCTTTGACTCGACAACAAATTCTTATCATTGGGCTACTCGTAATTTTAAAATGATTTGCTGATTCCTCATCATGATATTTCACTGCACAAAGAATGACTTTAGAACATTTGTCATTCTATTGAACATTTTTGATGAACTATCATCATAATAAGATATAATTTTTATGGTGAAAGAACATAATAAAGAAATTTTCGATTCCCATGTTGCTTTTAATTATCCAAAAATCTCCTTTCAAAGTTCGAATTTTCACCATATCTCCAAATACAGCCGTTCGATGCTTATTATAACACTAACCAGTTTCTGGCTCTACTAGCATGGATATAACTGTACTTGACGTAGCATAACGAAAAGAATAGCAACGAAAGCAACTTTAAATAAATCAGTTTCTCAATTAAAAAAGTAGAAGCTTCAGTTTCTTAATAAAAATCTTTATCTACGAATTAAAAAAGAAAAAAGGAAAAGTCTCAAACAATAAAAGTGGAATTACTGTTATAAGTATTAGGCTAAAGTCTAACTTACTTACTTACTGTATTAAGTATTAATGCATTGAATATCTGTCAGAAACAGCTCAATTTAATAAAATTACACAAATGACTCGTGCTTAGTTGGGGACAAAAGTTAAACATTAGAGCTTTGATTAAGACATTATTTGATGAATCGTAAAGCTTTCGAGACAGTGATAACTTGAAGACAGAAAGAAATTGAATAATTTAGAGAACCAAATCAAACATATGTTTAACTCATTCATGGATATAAATTTTATACATTTTGAAGGTAAAACTCTTTTAAAATCAAATGAAGAAAACTGTAGAGATAATGATATGAAATATTATTTGATGAGAGTTATTTGATTTGTGTTTCCAATGTAAATTACAAAGTAAACAAATACTAAAGAGAAGTTATTTGAGGTAAAGAACGGGTCGATGAGAATCAGACCGTTCGTTAATCAACGATGAGCTATGACGTGGATCATGAAGGTTCAATCATGACGTCATAATGACGATTGCGTAGAGCGCTACTCTCCGATTGGTAGAAAGTTTATACGCAGTGCAAGGACAGTCGAATCAGTGAGATGGCAGGAGACAGACCGAGTAGCGATCTCTGAGCGGCAAGTTCGAAGGAATGAATTCGAAATGCGTTGGCCTAAACCGGTGTTCCACCACGTCCAGTACTGTAAGTTATATCTTTCTACATTAATGGGAACCGGGTTTAGCAAAAGAAGAAATTAGTGATACTTCGAATTAAAGAATTGAATTGAACAGAAGTGAAAGCTTAAACGGAATTAATTTGGCAGAAATTAATTCGTGTGAATTTAAAGTGAATGCAAAGAGTTAAATCAAGAGTGCTCCAGTATTAAAAGGAAACTAAGTGAAATTAGAATTAAATGTTAAGCAGATAATATCGAGTTAAGTGAACTACGATATTATAAATTGTGTTAGTGATAAAATACGAAGACGAAATAATTAACTTTGTATGTGCTTCGAATCCAGTGTGCTTAATTAAAGAAAATAACTCAAGTTGTAGTTACTTGAAAAGCGATTAATTGTGAATTATTTATTTATTATTGAAGCAGATATTTGTGAAGAAGTTAATAATACAATTATCTGCATTAGTGAAATACTTAATGCTTCCAGTCGAAGCTTTGTGATTAATTCATTGTTAAGTGATTATTACAGTGCTTCATTATCTAACAAGGGAAGTCCACGAAGTGTTACTCTGAATTTGATATTGGTTTATGGGTCACTTTATAGAATTTTCAACGCTGAGTCCGAATTTGATATTCATTTTCATCTCCGGTTAATATTTTTTGAGATATCCGCTTGGGGGCGTAAAAACTTTAATTTGTTATAACTTATTAACAAATTGAGATAGAATAAAAATTCCAACGCATTTATGTTACTTGCATACATGACTACCATGTGTGTCAATATGAACTGAATCCGTCAACTAATTTCAATATAGTGGACCCCAAAAACCTAAATTTATGGCACTTTCAATGGAAAATAGGCTCATCCAACCCTAACTCAAAAACCGATTGATAGGTGGCAGCACAAGACAGGCAAGACAGGACAGCTACAGCAATTTGATAATAGATGGCGCCTTTGTGCGTAGCCAAATAAAACCAGTAAACTTATTTAAATCTCCTTAACGGGAAATATGAATTAAAATTAAAACATACAGAATTATAAAGAAATAAAGCCACTAGGAAAGCATCACTATAACTCTAATTTCATTAATAACATAACTGACAAATTTACATAAATATTTTATTTTGTAAATTTTATATTTTCCACTGATTAACAACATTAACAAAAAAAAAGTTATAAAATGTTAGCAATGAAAATGTTTATTAATGAAGAAATGCACAAAGGAAGCTCACAGTGACTACATAACAAAAATGTTTGACTACAGCGTTTGGCTTTCGTAGACTGTGAGCACAAGTGTTGCTGAGGAAATGAAAAGCAGATATCCTTTAGAGATTGAAAATGATCAACATTTGAGTTATCGTCAATATAACTGGGCTTACAAAATGCATATCTGATCATTTCTCGAAAACAATTTGCTGATAATTGATTATCAAATTGCTGTATCTGCCCTATCAAATTGTTGTATCTGCTCTGTGTTGCCTGTCTTGTGCTGCCACCTATTAATCGGTTTTTGAGTTAGGGTTGGATGAGCCTATTTTACATTGAAAGTGCCATAAATTTAGGTTTTTGGGTCCACCATTTTGAAATTAGTTGATGGATATTTACACACATGGTAGTCATATATGCAGGTAACATTAATGCGTTGGAATTTTTATTTTATCTCAATTTGTTAAAAAGTTATAACAAATTAAAGTTTTTACGCCCCCATGCGGATATCTCGAAAACTATCAACCGGAAATGAAAATGAATATCAAATTCGGACTCAGCGTTGAAAATTCTATAAAGTGAACTATAAACCAATATCAAATTCAGAGTAACACTACGCGGACTTCCCTTGTAAGTGCAACAGTGTTAATAGTGCTACAGATAATGTGCTTCAATATGCAGTGAACTACGCATGTATTACGATTCCAAGAATTATTAGTGAATGCTATTTGTTGAAGTGAATGACCAATGGGCTCAGTGCTACGTATGTATATGGTAGCGTACTGACATTGTTTGAACATTACAAAGACTATTTTTCGTTTATTGAACTCTTGAGAAACTTTAAACTACTTACCTGTTTTTACTAGTCGATTGCATCGACATTTTATACTCATTATTATCATCCTATGTGCAAATAAAAAAAAAAAACTACTACTATTTCTCTAGAAAAACGTTCCAATTATTGACTCAACAGTGTATTTTTGAAAGAAAGATGGAAATATATATAAATAGTTACCAAAATTTACAAATGATTGCATTTTCGATGAAAGCTGGAATGGATTCTTTTATTTTCAAATTAAAAAACGCATAACCAGATGAAAGCAATGAATATAGTACAATATACAATAATCTACGAATAAGTATGTGATTAAACTTGCTACTTGAAATTTTTAACCGGATTAACTAGAGAATTGATGCTCTTTTTATTGTAATTTATCGTTATAACAAAAATACTTTTATTTTTTTCTCTTTTTTTAAAGAAATAATCAGAAAGGATTCCATAAATACAGGAATATATTCAACATACTGTAAAAACAAAATCACTGCTCAGAATGACCTGAAATTTGAATCAAAATTACAACTTTGGTATGGAATGAAACAGATAAAAAAGAAGTGGAAAGTGAAGATTGGAAAGAAATTATTAGTAAAGATATAATAGCTTTCACAGAGATTTGGATGTAAAAAAACAGAAAGATATATAAATGTGTTACCAGATACATAGAAATGAGTTTATTCAGAGGCAAAGAAAAAGAAAAAAATAACAAAGGAAGAGCAAGTGAAGGGATGACAGTTGTCTGGAATAAAAACTAAATTGCAAACAGAAAAGAGGAAAAGAAAAATATGAAAATATAGTGAAAGTGAGGCAGTGAAGTGATAATGTTGTACTTTATTTGTAACAATGTAGGCATAGTGAATCTGATAAAAAAAAGATAAGTATATATCAAACATAAAAAGTAGTGAAAATATAATCGTAAGAGGAGATATGAACACAAGGACTAAACGAGTACGAGTTACCAAGAAGAAAGGGAATGAAAGTGTAACAGAAGATCAAGAGGCTGTATAAAAGACACAGAGGGGAGAAATTTGTTAAACTTTATTAACATATATATGTTACGAAAATTGTAAATGGCATCACAAAAGGTGATCTAATGGGAGACTTCATCTTCAGGAACGAAAAAAGAGGTTAGTCATAGATCTAGTAATTGCAAATACAGAATTTTGTAACCATATTATAGACTTTGTAGTAAAAGAAATTGAAGGATCACACCACTTCCTGATAGAATTAAGAGTTAGAAAAGAGGGAGAGGAGAGTACAACTAAGAACAGGGAAAAGGAGAAGAAAGAAAAACACAAAAAGAAAGAAATTATATTATGGAATAAGCAAAAAAAATAATACAGGGAAGATTGTCAAAAAGGCTTGGAAGTAAAGATCAAATGGAAGAGTATAATAAATTGATAAAGATAATGGATAGAAGGAAAATAAGGAAAACAGTACAGGGAGTTTGTAGAAAAAAATAAAAAATATGATTTGATAAGGAGTGTAAGAAGTTAAAATGGGAGGTCGATAAAGAAAGAAGGGAATGGAAAAAGGAAAATGAAGAGATTAAGAGAATTGTATATATATATATACAAAAAGTTAAAAATTACAAGAAAAAAATATTGAAAAAAATTTGGAAAGAAAAAAAAAATAGACGAAATCAACAAATGTAAATATGAAATCGAAATTTTTGAGGTTTCAAAAAAGGAAGGAAGCAGAGGGAAGGTAAGAGAGAAAATACATAAATTTGAAAAGGAGGAACGGGAAAATTATTTCTTAAATCTGTTAAAAGGGAAAAGAGAGAGATTATATATAGACGGGGAAAGAAAGGAGGAAGAAGAGAATAACTTTCAAACTTGGAATGAAGAATTTAAAATTAGTGAATTACAACAAGCAATTAAGAAAATAAAAAATAAAAAGGCGCCAGGAAAAGACAAAATCAAAAATGAAAAGGATCAAAAATGTAAGTAGTGAGATTTATAATAAATTCCTAAATTGTATGAATTTTATGCTTTTATGATACAAAAAAGATTAAAAGATGGGCAGAACAAATCAATATATTATCAGAAAATCAGGCTTGGTTTAGGAAGAAATAATCCACTATTGATCAATGTTTTACCTTAAACGCATTTATTGAGAAACAACTTGCTTTAAAAAGTAACAAAATTTATTCTTTTTTTTGTATCTCTCCTTGGCATTTGATAAAGTGGATAGAAAGATTCTATTTAAAAAAATGAAAAAAATAGGATTAGAAAAAAATGTATTAAATAGAATAAAAGAAATGTATAAGGAAACAAAATATCAAGTTATGATAGAAAATGAATTGTCAAAAAGTTTTTGGTGAAATAAAGGACTGAGACAGGGGTGCCCACTCAGCCCTTTACTTTTCACTATATACAGTAAAACCCCGTTATTACGCTCGTCAAGGGACCATGAACTACAAGCATAATAAGCGGGATAGCGCTATAGACGCGAAATGATTTATGAGATGGGGAAACATTTAGACACCATTTTAGAGGAAAGATACTTGATTCTGCAATAGATATAGTGCAAATGTGAGCTTATTCCTATTAAAAAAATCTTTGATTGTGGTTTGCCGTGTGTGTGTGTGCTACTGTTATGAATTACGACATTTTCAATGCGGTTCAAGTAACTATTAACATCAATTGATACACCACTAGGAGCAACACTAATATATTTTCGGAGCAGATTTAGTGCATTGCCCGCTATTTCACGCGCCTTTTCTTGAATGAATGGACAACTTAATTGCACTGATGCATCACGGGACTGATGAATCCATTCAATTAGAAATTCCTCGGCATCTTAATATTTTCCACACTTTACTTTTTTACGTTTGCAACCACCCTTCGCTGCATAGGTAATTCCATTCTTATTTTTTATTATGGTTCTCAGACTGGATAAGGTAATTCCTAGAGATTCTGCGAAATCCTTCTGACTTAGTGTAGAATTTTCGTCGTACTTACGGAGAATTTCCAATTTTTCACTTATAAAAAAGGATTTCCGCTTCGAAATTTTGCTCTAGCTTACTGTATCACAGACCCGCACTTCAAAGAGTTCAAAGATTCCCTCCTACCAGGGAAAGAAAAGAATCTTTACAGTGTTCATTTCTTTTCGATACAAAATTTCCTATATAAAAAAAGGGCTACAAGCGGGATTTCAAGCGTTACAAGAGGGTGAAAGTATACAGAGATATACATGAAAGGAGCATAAAGAACGGGATAGTGCTATAAGCGGGAGCGTAATAACGGGGTTTTACTGTATATAAAATAATATATTATAAAATAAAAGCCAATATTTATATTTACCCGAGCAAATAGATTACTCGATAGCCAGTTATTTGGAGGAACAGGGATAGTTACTTCAATATACGTGGTTGGACCAAACGTGGGTATCATACCACCTATATTGTTTCAAAAAAAAAAAAACAAGAAAAAAATATCAACGTTTGCTTTTTTTCAGTTATATTGTATAAAAGTATTTAGTTTAATTTAGGAATTTTAATGGTAATAATTTCTAACATCTTGACACTAACAAATTGAAGACAAACAGTTAAGGAGTTTTGCTATTTTTATTATCATCTTCTCCTGTTAAGCATTGTATAACTACTCTAAAGAAAGACCAGATAATTATTTTTTTTAAACTTCAAAAAAAAAACAAACAAAACTGTAATCTTAAATTTACTTTTCAATCAGACATTATATTTATGTAGTCATTTACCTAAAACTGAAGAAAAACTTGAAGTGAAGCCATATTAAAATTTTGAATGTATCACATTAACTTATTGACTGTAAAATTATTTCGTATCAATTTAAATTCTAAAATTAAAACGTTTGAAATAGTTTACATAGAATAAAAAAAAAGAATTTACATAATAAAAACTTAACAACTTTAAGCATCGGAATCTTAGGAACTGAATTAAGTTTTTACTTTTTACTTGGATTTAATTTTGAGCTGAAAAAATGACCAACCGAACAATCTTTTAATAGGTATTTGATATAATAAAAATCAACATCAGATATTTTCCAAAATACTCTACCATCAATAAAAATAGTAACTGAACATTCAGAAATGTCCCAAACACATTTGAAAATTAAAAATAATTGGCAATTTTACTTTCAATCCTGAATTGAAATGAAATTTACAACTAACAGTATCTAAAAGAGAATATTCTTCCTTAACATGAAAATGAAAGGATCTTGATAGAAAATAAAAGTCTCATTCTTTCCTATAGCAGACCTCGTGTTCACTAACATTTGTGAGAACTGTAATCTTTAGTTTCCGTATTGGTTATGTAATGGTTTGATCTGTCTTCCTATTGAAGCCTTTTGGCCTCTTCTGCTTGGTCATGTGACCTCTATGGTGCTGTAATCAAACGAGCATACTAAGGTTTGCAGTCATTCTCACACTTGTAATTTTTAACAGGTATTGAGATTGTGGGTACCAGAACGCTGCTGTTGTAAGCCGAGAGGAGTTAAGTTTTGTTTCCTGCGCAGTTTAAACAGTAAACATGGAAATTATTGTCTGCTACAGTTTACCAGAAGAAAGCAAGCCGACAACCTGGCGTCCTCTTCGCCAAAGGTATCAGCATACCGGATCCCTTCCAACAGATATTCAGTAGATATTTTAGCGACTTGTAGACACTGGATCATTGACGTCATAAACAATAGCTTGTGACTGAATGATCAGTTCACACGCCTAATATGGAGGAACAGGTATTAAGAAGAGTGGAAGAATGTTCTGTAACAAATATTACAGGAATAGCAATAGCAGTAAGGCATCAATCATTCTGTTGTCTATTCAGTTCTTCCATGAGCAATTATTGTATCCATATCATATTCAACGAGTGCTAGTTCTTTAAGTTTTATCAATGAAGTTTAAGAAAGTTTATTGTGGATCTTCGCCATCACTTTCTCAATTGATGAGCTGTACTTTAAAAGATAAGGAATAGTCATTTACCACAATACACAGAATTACCACAATGTTATTTGCATGATATCAATATACACTGTGTAAACATGAAAATCCTCATAAAATTGCAGAGTTGAGGCGAAGATTTTCAATATCAATTTTCGATCAATGCCTGGATAGGAATTGTAGTTAAAAGACTCAAGATCTTTCGACCGAACAGATGCTATAGAAAGCGAAATTTAACATCCATCAGAAAATGTTCGTCGTAAATCAGAAAAGACGAAAAACCTTAAATGGACAATAAATATGCGTTTGCACATTGAGTCATCGTCAGTAGGAATGCTGGACATATATTTCATCCTTACTGGGTATCATCAGCAGCCTTTATTTTCTTGATATTATGCTCCGATTGCGCGAAAGAAAAAGGAAACTGTTTCTGTCTCGAATAAGTGGCCTCGAACAAGGATATGATTTCCATTTCCTTTAGCGCAGTGAGCCTATCATCAAGAATCAATCCTGCTGATGATTCCTAATAAGGATAAAACAGCTATACAGGATTCTCGTTGATGATGGCTTACTTTGCAAAAGCATCTTAATTTGTCCATTTGTTGTTTTTGTTATCATAAGACTAACAGGTGCTGTTTATCAGCATATCTTGTCACACGAATTTCTGGCGCTACTGGAGGAGGTGGCTCTCCGTGAAAGCCAATGGTTATAGTTCATGCACGATCGGGCACCATTCCTTTTTCTATTCTTCGTCTGATAATACTTAATCCAGACATCACGGGCACTGGATTCATCGCAAAGGTCCAGTAGTTTGGCGTATATTCCTGAACTTTATCGCTTAAAATTTTGACTATGGAGACATATAAAGAATTTGGTAATGCAACTGCAACACTCTTCGAGAACGCCCAAACACTTCAGGAACTTGTATTCGATTACAATCAGCAAATTACCACGGCTGCTGCATCTCAGAATACACGATTCTCTGAGATGTAGGACTGAAGGATGTAAGGCAACGGAGGAAACCACATTGATCATCTTCGATAATCACGAAGAATACTGGCTCATATGTGAATAGGTAATTGTTTCAGGAGCTAAGAATGCGTTCCAATATAAATGAACAAACAATGTTGTTTTTGCTTAAAAAAATGGAACGGCTTACAGAATAAATACAAATTATTTTATTTGAATTTAAAACAAATACTGAATGTTCATTTAGGTTTGATTTATAAAACCAATTAAAGAAAGTAAAAAATAAAAAAAAAATTCAGTGTCCCAATTGTATAAATACAATGAACTGAACCGTTTCATTTCCAATAATTATTAGCAAATAAAGGCACCATCTTTTCGAATGACTTAAAAAACCTTTTCTGAGTAGCTGGAAATTTAATCCTGAAGATATAATGCCTTAATATCTTCCGAACAATTGACAATTGCAGAATTCAGATTGCTGATGTTTTTCAACACCATAAAACTGCACGAGCTAGAAACCCCAAATATTTTCAGTGGGTTTTCTGAATTTAATGTTTTTACGGCCACGCCATCCGAAAAGTACCCAGACCATCACAGAACCTCCTCCAAGTTGACGTTTGGAATGCATCCTTTCGAAGATCGAGCCAGTAGTATTTCAAACCATGTGGACCATCTAGGTTGGCCTTCTTTTCGTCTGTCCAGATGATTCGGTTACATCGTCTTGTCCACGACATATTTTCTTTGGCCCATGTAAATGTAGCCTCCTTTATATGTTCCTTGAGCGCGGGATGAGGTTTCATCTTTTGATGTTGCAGAGTTAGGATGAACGCATTGTGCTACAAGACCCTTCTGAATGACTACTTGCTTCCATTTTCTGAGTGAATTGGAGACCTTTCTGGATCTTATAGCAGAACAATGCACCAATTCATGTTGCAAAATCGACACACGAGTGAACTCCGCAGAATGGTGTTGAACTACTTAAATGGTCGACATTGTTACCCGATTTAAACCCCCATTTAAAAATGTAAGGGGGTTTTCTAGCTCGTTTAGTTTGATGGAAAATAATACGCTCACATCAGCGAACCAAAGTCTTCCGACATACAAGAAATAATATTAACTTTTGGTTTTTCGCCACCTTTTGTATTCATTCTCATAACAAACCAATGCTTACAACACTATGCCTTGAATATGAATATTTTAAATAACTAAAAAAATCCATTGTTCTTATTAATTCAGAAATAATTAGATCTGACTCAATTACCCAGCAAACTAAAATTGTCAAAGGATAACAAGGGTATTGATAGAAAAAGCCAGTTTTATTTAAGATAAAAGTTACCTTCACTGAATATAAAAATTTGTTGTTCCAAGAAATATTGTACCTGCAGTTTTCCATTCCATTTTACATTCCCTAATATAATCATTATGTAAATGATATCTGCCGTTCCGGCATAGACTAATGACCAATGCTCAAGCCTCACACGAGGCAGATGTATCGGAAGCCCGGTTCGAATCCCCCCCACCAGCATAGACGTTTAAATTTCTTTTCCTGTGTTTATATGCTTCCTTATCCTTCCCTTTTTCCAACAACCTCAGTATCTATTTCTGGATAGTCTAACGGATCCATCTTAATTTAACCATGATGCGAACGCTACAGATCCATTGGCCTTGGATTTCCGAAATAGGAGAATGCACTTAGAGAAATAGTATCTAATATTGGATTGCTTCTTATTAGTATGAATTTTAGACTAATTAGCTAGAAAATGTACTAAAATAATATATATTTAATAAAGTTGTTTTAAAATAATTGAAATTAGAAATTATGATAACATAAAAATTAGATTGATCACTTATTAAATTCAAATTTCATGCAAATGTAATAATAAATTAATTATATTAACATAGATAAGATAACTAACGTGAAGAAATTAAAGTAAAGAGACTATAAAACTAACATAATGAATTTTTTTAAATAAAAAATTAGAAATGGCGAATTTCAAATAACTCACTTGGTTTAATGGATATGCAAGTTCCGCTTGATGCTGTAAAAGAATCTATTATAAAGTTCACCTGAAGGCTATCGTTATTATACATTGTAGCGCCATGCTGAAAATGATAATTAAGTAATTACTTTTCACTATACAGCTGAGCACTCACAATTTCAAAACGACAAAAACCAATTTGGAAACAAAAATACTAAAAAAACAAAAATAATTCATTGGAATACTATCAATTTAAATAGAAATAAGGTAAAAGCAAATGTTACTAATCGATGCTTCGGTTTCCGGCGCTTTGCTTAACCGACCATTCTTAATCATCACCAATCATAACCGAACAAAAGACGTCGTTCCTTGCTTCACCGCCATATTTCGTCATGTTTCGACTATCGACCGCTCGCTTCTTCGCTCATCTTGATTCATTCAGTCGACATATATACATAATTGTTTTACAATGTAAAGCATTACCTTCTTTCGTTTACTTGCTCCATATCTTTTAGAACTCTCAATAAGTTCTGCCAATGATCGAGTTTAATCTAAATAATCTTAAAACTAATATAATAGTATCATAAGCATCTTCAAATACCGTAACATTAACAAATACTTTATTACTTAAATAACATCTTCTTATAACTTACACAACCGGTAATATTTCGTGGGTGTTAGTCCACTTTTTCAAACCATCAGTAAAAATTCCTTAGGGAGAGAAAACACCTCTCTTACATCCTAAATTTCACTGAATAACAATACAAGAATTCTAAAAACGTGACAACACTTTAACAATAGAAACGTGGAAATATTCACGTTCACTTTAAAAAAAAACAAATTAACAAGTCCAAATCATTAAAAAATTTTAAAAAATTTATAAATTCCTTTATAAATGTCCTAATCTCTTATTTTTGTTTTAATGTCTTATTTTTCTTTTTTTAAATGTACACGTCTTTCGTAGAATCTTCAAATTTAAAGAATTAATCCATCTTCTTATGAACTCTTACCGTAGCCTTCTTACGATCTTAAAATCTTCATTCCCCTCTTCTTTCTTCATCTTTGCAAGCGCGAAGATTAATTTCACTTTTACTTTGCCTTTCACAATCACCTGTATCATCTCTAAATTTTGAAAATCCCGAAAAATTCTTGAAATTTTTATTCAAATCTCACCTTATCCACAATTGTCAAGAATCAATCCACAATCAAGAATTTTTCGGGATTTTCAAAATTTAGAGATGATACAGGTGATTGTGAAAGGCAAAGTAAAAGTGAAATTTATTTTCGCGCTTGCAAAGATGGAGAAAGAAGAGGGGAATGAAGATTTTAAGATCGTAAGAAGGCTACGGTAAGAGTTCATAAGAAGATGGATTAATTCTTTAAATTTGAAGATTCTACGAAAGACGTGTACATTTAAAAAAAGAAAAATAAGACATTAAAACAAAAATAGGAGATTAGGACATTTATAAAGGAATTTATAAATTTTTTAAAATTTTTTAATGATTTCGACTTGTTAATTTGTTTTTTTTAAAGTGAACGTGAATATTTCCACGTTTCTATTGTTAAAGTGTTGTCACGTTGTTAGAATTCTTGTATTGTTATTCAGTGAAATTTAGGATGTAAGAGAGGTGTTTTCTCTCCCTAAGGAATTTTTATTGATGGTTTGAAAAAGTGGACTAACACCCACGAAATATTACCGGTTGTGTAAGTTATAAGAAGATGTTATTTAAGTAATACAGTATTTGTAATATAATAGTAGTTGTAGTAGATTTATTATGAATTTAAGAAGCGTAGAGCATCTGAAGTAATCGTGTATGAATTGAATGTGATGCAGATTGACACAAAACAGTAGTTTCTGAATGTGAATTTCATTCTAGTAGGAGAAAAAGTCAGTTGCAAGCAGCGGTATTCAACCTGTTACCTGGAACCCAGGGTTTCGTGAGAATCATCCATATGGTTACATGGGATGAAATTGAATTCACTAAATTTCACTAAGTTTCACTAAACAAACTTGAAAAAGAAAGCAAGGAATAAAATTATTAATAAAAAAACCATAGCGTATGTTACATAATATAATACGAACAAGAAAAAATTGAATACATAACCCAACAAAAATATTTGGCAATATTTACTGACGAGAAATTTTCTTGGAATGAACATTATCAAAATGTCATAAAAAAATTAAATACGTTAACATATCTATTCCACAATTTGAAAAAAATAATTCCTTTTAAACAAAAGTTAATTGTTTTCAAATCTTATATAGATTCAATTTTAAACTATGGCTTAAATTGCTGGATATTCATAAATAAGAAGCAAACTGAAAATATAAACAAAATATTATTCAAAATATTAGATAAAGTTTTTATTAATTTCAAAAACAATGGAATAGATGAAAAAAAAATAGTATTAGGAAAAGATTTAAAATACTAACAATAGAAGAAAAATTTATTTATAAAGTAATAATAAAAAAAAATCTTTGATATAAAAATGAAAGAAATAGAAGTAAGGAAGAAAAAAAAAACGAGAAAAAATTGGCTGTACTCCCTAAATAACTATAAGATTAAAAAAAATTATGGATATCGTTTAAAAAGTCATATTATTTACAAATTATTTAAACAAATTGAGTGGGAAGATTATGAGTCTCAAAAAATTAAGGAAATTAAACGAAAATTAATTTATGATTGAAAATAAGATAAAATTATAATAGTTATTAGTAAAACAATTATTTAATTTAAATAGATGATAAGATAGTACTATTATATTTACATTTTACTACTATAATTACTTAATTTATTTTAAAACTAGATTCAATAAATATTGCTTTTATTACTACTTATTGACAATATTTCTAGTTTGGATTATAGTGATAACTTTATCACATCACTAATCAGATGTTTATTTTTTAATAATATACATTTTTATATTTCTTATTTTTCTCTTATACTTAATAAATTAAAAATCCCTGTATGAATCTAATTAAACTTATTATTAACGTTTGTATTTTAGGATACTTATATTAATTATCAGACCTATACTAAATGTGCATTTCCTTTAAGCACACCTAATAGAACTGAGAAACATGAAAAATAAAATTAAAATTTTTTTTTTTTAATGTTATGAGAGTAGAAGTAGTATTTATTTAAATCATGATAAGCAGAAGAAGAGATTTAAAGAAGATATATGGATTTGAAAACTGTTGCAATGATATTCATCCTATTTTGGATGTTTAGCAATTGAAAGATCTGCAACTTTTAGATATGGATGAGAAACTATTAACTGAAAAAGAAATTTTATGGAAGGTATATGGATATGATGTCTGTTGTAAGTGATTTTCATGACAGATAGTGCTTCCAGTTAAGACGAATAATGTCTGAATGAAACATAAAGAATAAATAACGAAATGTATATTTAATAATAGTTGTTTAAAAAAATAATGAAATTTTTAAATACAGTAATTAAACATAAGGAAAAAAAAACACTAGTCTAGACTAGTCCAGCTGTGAACCAATCAACCAATTTGTAAATGAATAAAATCAATTACCAACTGAGAAAAATTTATCTACTTTCATTTTGCAATTCCTCTTTTTAATTGTAACAAATTATAGATTTTTATCATTCAATTATTCTGCCGATTTCATCCAATTAAGAGAAAAATGTTTTCATTTTTGAATCTGCTTGTTAACATAGTTAATTTACAAACTAATTAATACACAAGTACGACAATAATTATTTTCGGTGTTCAACAAAACGAAAGCAGCTCTCGAAAGTCCAAACTTCAAGTTTCAAAATAAAAAATCAGTAATAATGTGTAAAAGAAGCAAACTTCAATACATTTTTAAAGAATCTTGAATTTTTCTTCCCCCCAAAAATCTTACTTGCTAACTTTACTATGCTTTCTAAAACTCCAGAAGTAACGCTGTATAACATGTAAAAACAAAAGTTGTATATATGATCAAATAGAGAATTATAAGAATATTGTTAAAACTCTCAGAAATTCAGGAAGGTAAGTTCAGGAATTTAATTACGTTCGCATAATCTTTCTATCTTATTTCTAACGGTGAATAAGAAAAATTAAAAGTGGGAAATAACATGTTACAGTATGTTGAAAAGCAAATCTTCAGTGATTTGAATGATCTTAGATGAACAGTGTTACATGAATCAGTGAAACAAATCCCTTATAATGATATAGTTAAAACTTAATAACAATAAACATGACTTAAGCTCAATTCATACCTTTACTATAACGTTCATCGAATCCTGATCAATTGTCTGAAAAGTCCATAGCTTGTCTACCGTCATTCCTGGTATTTTTAGAAAATCCGAAAACAAAACATTGACGTCACTGGATATATTAAATTGTTTCCGGTATTCTCTTCTTAGATCTTCTGTTAAGACATTGTTTCCGAAGATATCACATGGACAAAATACAACTACGGGGAACGGCACGTTTAACAAGTCTTCGAAGAATATTTCAATTGCTGGATCACCTGCGTAATACTTCATACCACAGTTACCTATCTGATATAAACTTGCAACAGTGCAGATCAAAAGAAGTACAATCCAATAAATTTTTGATATTTTATTATGAGATTTCTGAACAATTTTGTCAATGCCAGGAATGCTTATTTCTGGAGGAGAACGCTCTTTAACTTTCAAATTATGGATATGAGTTTTTGAAGATCCTTCTAACAGTCTCTTTGTCTTTTGCAACAATTTTCTACAAGTTTTTGATTTTCTTTTTAAAGTTTTTGAGTAAAATTTATTCAATCTGCCACGTTTCATAATAGTCAAAGTTAACGTGCGGTGAGGATCATGTTTCCACATGTTTCCACGTTTCATGTTTCCACTTAATTAACTTCAGAAGTAAATTTCTAATTATCTCCTGCGAAACAATAAATAATGAAAGTTGTATTTTGAATAAATAGTCAATGTGAATATTGCAAATCAAAATGGACAAGCAATTTAGATGTAAACAAGTAAGTTTTCAGCAGAAAAAGATTTCTTTTAAGTGCAACCACCAAATTAAAACCTACGGATGTGTTTTTTCCCAATGTATTAATTCATTCTTCTGCAACAGAGCAAGATGTATCTTGGCAACCTGTAAAATAGACCAAAAACAATAAATAGAAATGGTAATAAAGTAAATCTGAAATGCATTTTATTATTACTAAGAAACCGTATCCCAAATATAGCAAAAACGCTTAAGAGGATTTTCATTGTCAAGATGTCGAAGATTTCATCTATTGTTCAAAATAGAAAAGTGAAAACTCTCTAAGATATTTCACTAATTATTGTGAATCCGTGGTCATTTTCGTTAATTCATACACGATGTTTGGAGAAATAGAAAACATTATATAAAAGTATTAAGTATTTTCCACAATTTTTGCCTTGGCTATTCTGAAAGTGAGATAGCATAATATCTTCTATATTAATAATGTCAAAAAAGACAATAATGTTAAAAAGAAACAATCTGAGTTTGTTTATTTGTTCACGATAACTTCAAAAACTGCTCCAATGATGATACAAAAGTAGGGCTTCATAAAATGGAATTGGTAAGAATTTCTATAACATTGTTATATGGACGTATCATTTGTGACTTCGTTTGTTTATACACGATAACTTAAAAATTACTTCATGAATACAAACAGTGCCAATTTTTGGATTTTCTGAATAAGGTATTTTCTATTCTCATTAACTACTAAAGTTTCCAAAATTTTAATTTTAATCTTATCAAACAGTCCGCAATGGATTAAGGATTATATTCCATAGGATAAAATGAGTTGTTTAGATTCCAATGTTTTTCTACGGAAATGTTTCTCTACTCGACAAGGACCCTCTTGGAAAAATTAAATCTGAGCAATGATAAGAAAATAAAATCAGCAGTTGGATAGTTTTAGATTATTTGATTGCAAAGCTAGGATTAGGTTCTTCCACCTCATCAGTTTCATTATCAATTGGTCAAAACTCGTACGCATTACTTTTAGCGAAATACATAAATGCAAGTTCAGCAGTTAAATTTAAAAGAAAATATTTCTAAAATCTGTCATTATACCATTGAGCAGGGGTACTCAAGCTTTTATAGTGTAGGCTATGACTCCCTTAAGAATTCGGTGGTTTTGCTCAATCCTGTGGCCCCGAAAGAATTTTTGACATGTACTAAACTTAGGGGTAAACCAACATACATAGCTAAGTTGTAAACAGTATTATTTTACAATGAAGTTAACAACACAGTGAGTATCTACAACTAGAGCTAATTTTAGTAAAAATCTTTAATTTTGCTACATGTGATTAACGAACTTTATTTAAATTTATTTACAGAAAAATAATTAAATTTATTTACACAGAATGCTTATATTATTCTTATAGTCTGTCTTAATAAAAAATTAATTTTCAATCTATCTTAATCAAAAACCTCTTGTTGTAAGAATGAACCAAGAAACAAAAGTATTGTAAGTAACAAGAAATGCACAATAAAAATAAAATATAGAAATTCTTATGCCAGTCTCCGCTGGCCTCAATGAATTTGCTGTGGGCATTAGTAAGAAAAAAAGCGCCTAAAAATGCTGAAACACATTAAAAGTCAGACCCAGTGCTTACAAGTTACATCTCAAAACAGCTGTTTCACGATGAATTGCCGATCATCAGTTGAGAGTAGTCATTGTAAGCAACCAGGTCTTAATACTAAGGTTAATAGAAGTTGAGGTAAGGAAACCTAATACCGGATGTGAATTATTAATATCTTTATATTTATTCAAATTTTAAATATGAATAAAAAATATGAATCAAAAGATATGAATGAAAAAAACGTTACACTCATACATACAGGGCAGCGCTACACCCACAAATATTTTTTGAGAGATTTTTGTGAAATTTCATTAATGTATCTTAAATTTTTACGTTAATTCGTTAATTTGTGGAATTTTCTGAAGGAAAGTGTGCACCAAAGCATTTTAATGAAGACCTGGCAAACACTTTGGGAACAAGATTGTCCTTTATACACAGTGGTCAGAAAAAGTGGACAGCCGAATTTAAATATGGGAGAGAAATGCCCCCCTGAAGCGTCCAGAAACAAAGACGTATCCTAAATTAAAAGAAAAAGAAACAAACCAATGTTATACTGCGAGTCTCTCTGTGGTCACAAACAGCGATTTTCTTCCGTCGCCCAGTAGGAAATGAAGTGCCACATCCGGTGCGTGCGTAAACATGCATAAATCGTCAATATTCTTCAGATATATAAAAATCATAAATAAAAAAATGTAATAATTGTCAAACATTTATGAAAAAAAAAATCATGCCAAACAACCGATGGTTTATTATCAATGGTGTTTACGAAACGAGTGCAAAAATTACGAAAATATAAGAAATGACATTGGTTAAATAATAATTTAAGAATAAAGTATTTTGTCCATGACTGTATTATTAGTTTCTACGCTCCCTCCCCCATTCATCCGTTTTTTTTTCCTATGGCTCCCCAAGGATTCCTTGTGGTCCCTGGAAGCTATATGATCAACTTTGAGTACCCCGGACATAGAATATCATTATCATAACAAACACTTTGGTGTAACAATTTACTTGTAGTCTGATAAATGAGAAAATATTTAATCACAACCAGGAAATAATTCTTGTGACACAATTTTAGACTAAAATACTGTTTTTTTAAACCGTGCATTTTAAAGGACCTGTCAATGAAAGGGAGGGCGGACGAGATGTGTGGAGTGTGGAAACAACTGGCGGCTGTCACGAAAATAATAACCCACAAGGAGGGTTTCAAGGGTTGCAAAGAGGGTTGCAAGGGTTGCAAGGAGGGATGGCAGTAACCAAATTTTGTTAGTTGAAACAATACTTGAACAATACTTAAACTTTAAATGAAAAATTACCTATAAAACAGTGATATAAAAGTGCAAACGTACTTAACATACTAACAATGCATTCCTCATTTACTTTCTCATTTAATCATAAGATCAATATTTCCACGAAGCTATTAAACGTCAAGCTTTCCGTGTTTCAATTATTGTGATTAATAGCAAAAAATACAAACATATAATTATCACTGTAAGCAAACCCCATTCTTTGTATTTTTATGATCATTTTTTTATTAACTAAATTCGTAATTAAGACTTACTCATCAATTGCTGAATATCCAGTGAAACATCAATAGATCGTAAAAGCAATTTTAATTCAAGAAATTTCTAAAGAAATGTCATCATTTTTATTTTGAAACTCTTTTCCTTGTTGATTTATGTTTTTCGAAGTAATCTTTCTGAAATTGCTTTTCTTAAACCATTTGAATTATACCCTTTTAATTAAAGTTTTGGTAAAACAACAACAATTATATTTAATGGTTTATCTATTGATTTTTAAAGAGTCAAGAAGAAGCTGAAGGCATTTATCATTTTTACGGATTATATGCCATATTCTACAAAACTTAATAGAGTTCAAAAAAAATATTTGATTTATTTATTGCTGTGAATTTCGATTAGAAAACCCTTTCAGTACAATCTCAGTGTCTATAGTCTAATTACTGATAAAACTGATAAAGAGTAACCAATCTTTCTGACCCCTTGTTAATTTTTACATTGACATATGTTATGTAAGTTAACTTATTATCTCCGAAATAATATTCGTTCTTGTTTGTTCATAGATTTGACATAGTAATGTTACATATGTACTATATACAATGTTTACCAACCGCATTCTAATGAATATACCAGTTGATTCATTGTGAAATCTGAGAACATTTCCTTTTGAATTTTTGGATCCACCGTGTGGTTGTAGAGAAAAGGGCAGCTAAAGTTTTTTGACGTCACATCCGCATTATTGTAATATTCCTTCGAACCTCTTATATGTTTTGTTTTAAAAAATTGAAAGGCAAAATGAGAGATAGTCAGTCTTTGATATCAATGTTTGGTTTTTACATTCCAATAACAAATTTGTTCTTAAAAATTGATTAATTTTGAAATTATTTTATCATTGCCAACAATAAAATTGAAGTGCATGCGCATAACATGTAACCGCTTTGGAGAAACAATCTTATTACTGCGGCTGTCTTCCCACTGAAGCGGCAAACTTCGACAAGATAATACATTGTTGAAATAATTATTCAATAGGAATGAAATATACACTATACAAATAATGTGATATACATTTGGATTTGGGCGCGTGCCATGAAAACGAGTACACTGCAGTCCAAGAATACGCGCTGAGATATCCTGCACGAATGCCATCC
>JAFIDM010000006.1:3328732-3361642 GCA_023159025.1 Thereuonema tuberculata | reverse complement strand
GGATGGCATTCGTGCAGGATATCTCAGCGCGTATTCTTGGACTGCAGCGTACTCGTTTTCATGGCACGTGCCCAAAACCAAATGTATATCACATTATTTGTGTAGTGTATATTTCATTCCTATTGAATAATTATTTCAACAATGTATTACCTTGTCGAAGTTTGCCACTTTAGTGGGAAGACAGCCGCAGTAATAAGATTGTTTCTCCAAAGCGGTTACATGTTTTGCGCATGCACTTTAATTTTATTGTTGGCAATGAAAAAATAATTTCAAAATTAATCAATTTTTAAGAACAAATTTGTTATTGGAATGTAAAAACCAAACATTGATATCAAAGACTGACTATCTCTCATTTTGCCTTTCAATTTTTTAAAACAAAACATATAAGAGGTTCGAAGGAATATTACAATAATGCGGATGTGACGTCATAAAACTTTAGCTGCCTTTTTCTCTACAACCACACGGTGGATCCAAAAAATTCAAAAGGAAATGTTCTTAGATTTCACAATGAATCAAGTGGTATATTCATTAGAATGCGGTTGGTAAACATTGTATATAGTACATATGTAACATTACTATGTCAAATCTATGATAAAACAAGAACGATTATTATTTCGGAGATAATAAGTTAACTTACATAACATATGTCAATGTAAAAATTAACAAGGGCTCTAAAAGATTGGTTACTCTTTATCAGTTTTATCACTAATTAGACTATAGACACTGAAATTGTACTGAAAGGGTTTTCTAATCGAAATTCACAGCAATAAACAAATTCAAATAGGTTTGTTGAACTCTATTAAGTTTTGTAGAATATGGCGTATAAGCCATAAAAAGGATAAATGTCTTCAGCTTCTTCTTGACTCTTTCAAAATCAATAGATAAACCATTAAATATAATTGTTGTTGTTTTACCAAAGCTTTAATTAAAAGAGTTTAATTCAAATGGTTTAAGAAAAGCAATTTCAGAAAGATTACTTCGAAAAACATAAATCAACAAGGAAAAAGAGTTTCAAAATAAAAATGATGACATTTTATTAGAAATTTCTTGAAATAAAATTGCTTTTACGATCTATTGATTTTCACTGGATATTCAGCAATTGATGAGTAAGTCTTAATTACAAATTTGGTTAATAAAAAATGATCATAAAAATACAAAGAATGGGGTTTACTTACAGTGATAATTATATGTTTGTATTTTTTGCTATTAATCACAATAATTGAAACACGGAAAGCTTGACGTTTAATAGTTTCGAGGAAATATTGATCTCATGATTAAATGAGAAAGTATTGAGAATCAAGGAATGCATTGTTAGTAGTTTAAGTACGTTTGCACTTTTATATCACTGTTTTAAAGATAATTTTTAATTTAAAGTTTAAGTATTGTTCAAGGATTGTTTCAACTAACAAAATTTGGTTATTGCCATCCCTCCTTGCAACCCTTGAAACTCTACTTGTGGGTTATTATTTTCGCGACAGCCGCCAGTTGCCTCCACACTCCACACATCTCGTCCGCCCTCCCTTTCGTTGACAGGTTCTTTAAAATGCACGGTTTAAAAAAACGGTATTTTAGTCTAAAATTGTGTCACAAGAATTATTTTCTGGGTATGATTAGATATTTTCTCATTAATCAGACAACAAGTAAATTGTTACACCAAAGTGTTTTTTATATTAATGATACTCTATGTCCGGGGTACTCAAAGTGGATCATATGGCTCCCAGGGACTACAAGGATCCTTGGGGAGCCATAGGAAACAAAAACCGGATGAATGGGGGATGAGGAGTAGAAACTAATAATAGAGTTATGGACAAAATACTTTATTCTTATATTATTATTTAACCAATGTCATTTCTTATATTTTCGTAATTTTTGCACTCGTTTCGTAGACACTATTAATAATAAACCATCGGATGTTTGGGATGAATTTTTTTTATAAATGTTTGACAATTATTATATATTTTTATTTATGATTTTAATATATCTGAAGAATATTGACTATTTATGCATGTTTACGCACGCACCGGATGTGGCACTTCATTAGAGAAAGAAAATTAAGTGCAATTCAAAATGTCATTCCCGTCTTCCCTGCTGCATCAAGTAGCTCATTCCAGTTGTTTTCTACTTGTTTTCATTGGTATAATATCCTGTCCTTTTTATTTAGCAATTCTTCACTAATTCGTTAAATATGAATGTGCAAGACCTAAGTGCCAAAACATGAAGTGTCTTGTGTGAAAGAAGAAAATTAAGTACAATTCAAAATGCCATTCCAGTGTTACATACTGTAACAAGTACTTCAATCTCAGTTCTGCTGTAATGATCAATAAACACTTTTGTTGTGCTCTTCTGTCGCTTTGCCTAAATGATACTTGTCATTCTATGTAATGCCTAGGAATTGCATAGAATGCCTAGGAAAAGTATGCAAAATCTTTACAAAAACTGATATTTCATACTTTGCGTAAAACCATCAGGCATTCTATACATTTCCTAGGCATTCTATAGAATGCCGGGATTTCACACATTGCCGGTAACATATATATATATCAGTAGTTTTATTTTTTTAGGAGAATAAAATTGAGATATAGTGATATAGAAAATCAAGATCTTAAGAACAAAATATCTTAATTTAACACACTAATGCATAATTATATTATTCATGCATGATCGCTTATTACAAATTAGAATAACAGTAAATATCTTAAACGTTTACGAAAAATGTTCTCGAGTAATCTCTTTTGCTTTCAATAAATGCTTAAGCAATAATAATTTCTTAAAGTTTCTTAAATGCCTTGAGAGACACTTCACAGATTCTAAATTTAATTGAGAAATCCACAGTTCTCAATGTTCAAGAGTCTTTAATTTAATTAAAGTATTCACATTGTTCAAACAGGATGAATAAAGTTCAATTAAGTTGTTTCAACACACGATATCAGAAACAGAATTCTGTAATCCTTGAAGAATATCGTGCTAATTTAAATAGTCACTTACTTTAGTTCATCTAAATTAGTATATCAGGATCTACGCTCTTAGTTCATTCTATATGCAGATTTTCCATTCTAAATCAAATGGCGGCCGAATGTTCGAATAAACATTACTCCATGATGTAAGTCCCAACGACAGATTTGTTTATAGATATTACAAGCATATTAATATTTGTAATTCATAAACATAAACGAACAACAACAGTAAACATTCCTTTGACCGTAATTCCCTTTACAGGAAGAAATAATACTCATCTTATTTGGTATTTGATTCGTCATTCACTTTGTTCCGACCATTTCTTCTTTTAGGAGTTAATACTACACTAAAAATTCCACACTCTTTCCATCCAACAACACCACATCACCCTGTGTCAGCCTCTTTGTTGAATCACCATCACTGACTTTCTTGTAATCGCATTTTTATTATTGCAATGCTCCGTGCTCGGAACAATCGATCTGATCTTGTTGTCATATTATTCATACAGCCTTATCAAACTGACTGCATTACAGTTTTTTTAATTTTATTGATATCTGATACTACGATTCAAAAAGATAGTTTTACTTATATAGAATAAGAAAAACAAATATACATATGTTTCTCAAATGAATCTACACTTTCGGATATAAATCTGGGATAACCGCTAAGATATGTAATAAAGTAAAGTGAATCGTGGGGCCCATCATTCATCTTGAAATGAATAGTACTTCCAATTAATGATGTCATAATATCTGATGGATGAACCCTTTCCGATATTAAAGTTGAGGGATGATATCATTTGAAATAGTATGAATTAGATCTATCATAATAAATGTTAGATCCAAATTTTATTCCTTTTAAGAATGATATTATTCACTAGAGGCTAAGACTAGGGTATCAAAGATCTTGAAAGGAAAGATGTACAACGGTAACTAATAGTAAAAAATAGACCACATAAACAAAAGTAATCCAACAAGAAAGCTTATATATGTCATGTTTCGGGATAATCTCCCATCATCAGATTACAAATACAAAATATACAAAATCGAAACCTACAGCGTCCCGAGAAATTTAAACGAAAGAATGAAAGAAATTCGAAATACAGTTAAAATTGATTATTATTTTTTTCTCTTCTTTTCAGTCACTAATGACTGGATTTATTGAATGTTACAAAGAGTGCATGAATGAAGCAAAATAGAAATTCGAAATTCATTACAAAGTTCTTCTTGTTAGAAGCTAAATTTGATGTTTTGAAACACATTGGGTTTAAAAGAAAGTGAAGTCCTAAATTCTCTGTGCTCATTTAATATTGAACTTATTACCGAAATTGTATAACTACATAAAATTCTTATTTTGTAATGGTGCATTAGTTTCCTGTTTTTTTATGATTTGAAGTGAAATCCTGCAGGACAAATAATGATGAAAACTTATGTAGAGGTTAGGTCATGATAAAAATGAATGCAGCTGCATAGGGGGATTCTGTGGCAAATAACGACATGTGATTCATAAATTTCCTCTATTTAACGTGGGAAAATTTTCCAAGAAACTCTCCATTTATCACTGTCCTTGAAATAATAAACTGCAAAGGTATTCTTGACATGAGATTTCCAAAATCCGTGGAATTAGAATGTCCTCTCCTTGAATTAAATCCTAAGAAATATTGCAGATGTCAGAAGGAATTTATCACTGCCAATGACATAATGAAATCCATGGTAGTTCCTGACATGAATCATCAGGATTAAAAGGTCGTTAACTTGGAAACATTTCCAAGATGTCAGAAGGAGGAATTCGCCATTTATCAATAGCAGGGCGCCCCTAAAATAATACAATCGAAATGGTATAAATATGGCAGTCTTGGAAACAGACATTCTTTGCTTGCTTTTCTTGCTATTGGCGATTGATTCGACGACACGACGCTCAACATGTGGATGTGCATTATCGTGGTGGAAGACGATATGATGGTTCTTGCGTGGTCGTTTAATCGCGATTGCAGCTTGAAGGCGGTGAAATTGAGCCACATAGACATCGCTGTTGATTTTGAATTGTTTGTCTGGAATTCGCCACTGTTGACGCTCATTATCGTGATTCCACCAATAACAAATTCCGTTTGCGATGATTCAACTTCTGTTCCACCAAACACACTACAATGACTTCTTGCAGTGGACGTCTTTGAGTATTCCTTTAAATGCAGCACCTGGCGAAAATCAAACCTTCTTTCTTTTATGGTTTCTGAATAGAAGTTACAATTCATTCTTACTGACGAAATTCTAATGCCAGGGGAATAAAACACACACAATCAATTATTCGTATTTTATTCCAACCTCAAAACAAAAGGCAGTTTCTATTAAAAACTGTTTTGGGTTTCTGATTTTGCCAAATTAAATATTGAAGCAATAAATCAGAATCGAAATTGGATCCATTGTGACTTAGAAGTGTGACACATTTCTGTATGAGAGCTCGCAAAATCCATTACAGAAATGATCACGAGCATTAACTCTTTGAACACATGAGTTAGTTCGCAATCCTTGTTGGCTGTGGTCCCACAATTATCGCAGCGGTCGGAATTTTCGGAGCCACAACTGGTTTTTGCCACACAGAGATTTGGAAACAATTAAATAATTGGTACAGTATTTTTGTCATGACCGATAATTTTTTCGCATGTTGTTTCAAAATCGAAAAAAAAAATAAAGGTCCCATTGCTGTTATTTTGATTGACATGATGCTGCTGTGTGGCATTCACATAGATACCGCAATTTGGACACTTTTTAATTTGCCGACAAAAAGAAAAAGAATTCACATTGGTCCCCACTTTATTAATTTTATGATTTTCCAAACAAGTTTTGGAATAGAAGAATCTACAAGATTCTCCACATTTTAGTCAATTTTCTTTGGGACAATTCCCTTTGAAAGCACATCTTTTAGCACATTTGTGATTCTACTTAACTTTGTAACCTCGCCAACAAGCAAAACAGAAATAAAATGTGTCAAAGAAAGCAGGCAATGATTTGATCACGTCAAAATGATTATCATGATGATACAAAATTATTTTTGGTATTTTTCACGTCCTACAATGATAAGCTCGTTATTCCTTTCGAAGGAAATAACAATTATCTGATAATCAGATAAACGAGCTTAGAATTTAGGAATGACTTCCAAACCGTAAGAGTCTAGTCCCAGAGGTATCCCTGCCTCTGAATGTAAAATTTTGGCTTTTTCAAATTGAATTCCACAGCCTTGACGAATTGAATGACAATTGGTAGGGCGCTCATAATTAGTCATAGCTGTGATTAAGCTTCGTGCTGAACAAAAAGCATCATTACGAATTTGGATGAAACAATGTTTCTTTATGAGTGTTGCTTCTAATCGTGTACTAGTTCAACAGTAACGATACACACGCAAAACGAATTTCAATTTCTTCCCCAAATTTTAAAAACTTCTAAGATTGAGCTAGTTTTTCCAACAAAATGAGGAACTGTTCAATTTCAAACATGTCAGCTCTAACATAAGGTAACCAAATTGCATGTTTCACATTAGAAGAATTTAAAACAAACCCTATAAAATCGGATGGATGAGATTCGTTGATGACTTTTTCTATTAATTTGATTAAATAGTTTACTAATTCACTCAAACACATATTTTCACGTTTCAAAAGATAATCTATTTGCTCTAATGATGGTTCTTCCTGATTGAATATTAATGCGGTCCCAACTGTACGGAATCTCAGAATATTTTTATTTGGCACAGTTTTTTTTAACATTGCCAACAGCTCAAATATTCGGTCAATTGAAAGATCAGAGGATAGAGAGTCGGAATGCTGAAATGAATCTTGGCTGTCGAATTGAAGAGAATAATGAGGAGGGGGTTAGACTTGTCTTTACGCAGCCACTGGTGGATTATTCAAGTCAATAATAGGTGAGGGGATGGACGTCTGGGGAAGATGGGATTAGATAACGCACCTTGAATGCCCAGCTGGTGGTTTAGTCAAGTCGATAGGAGAGGGCGCGTGTCTGGGAAAGAGATTGGCAACAGTGGTGGTTGGGTCCAGAGAAGTTCCAGACAGAATTAGGAGAAGCGATCTCCTCATCGGAATTCCAATGTGGTGATGACGTAATAGGAGTGTGAGGATTCCAAACAGGGCTGTTACAAGGATTAGAAGAAATTTCGTCATCGGAATTCCAAGAAGAAGAAATGGTAGATAGTTTTATTCTTTTATTTGACATGCTTTATAGAATAGAAAACAGACGAGAGAGAAAGAAAATTATATTATATATAACTACAAAAATAAACCTTAACCAAGAAAAAAGAGGACCGATAACAATTTTATAAGCTACCTAAAAATTAACCCTACAAATCAATCACACACAAAAGAATAATCTAAATACTATAAAGCTAAAATAGAAGAAAACAACTACTTACAGTTTGATGATTATTTCTTATTTAAAAGCGATTCCAGTTCTGATGCAGCACCGTCCTCGTATGTTTCCAAATTGCGGTTTTTACAGAAGACCCTCAGAGCTTTGAATCGTCTCAGTCTCGGAGTAGTAGGTTGCTTTGAAGGGATTTCCGCCTCCGTATCCTGCTCATCTCCTCTTTCGAAGAATGGTATTGGCAGCGTTTGTGGTACTCCAGGAGCAGATAAATCTTCGCCGTTGGTTAGATCGATCCTCAACGATCTTTCTTCAACACTGCTAAACTTTCTCTTTGGCTGTGATGATTCGTAACTGCTACCAGAAGCCTCCCCGTTGTTTTCCAATTGACGCTTCCTTGTGGAAATTACCAAAAAATTTCCAAACTTTTACCTTCACCATGGGACATTCTAAAACAAAAAGTAAATGTTTCCAAATTGCCTATTTTAAATAAATAAAAGAAGACCTCGGATGAAATTCAAACCTTACTTCAGAATTTCCACCGACTGTAATTTGACCAATTAATTTATTGTACAGTCTAAGATACGGGCATTCATGAGCATGCAAGGCCGACTCGGCATCGTGAGCCCATTTATAAAGAGTATCTTTAAACTGTACGAGAAATTTTGCAGATCTTTATTTAAGTAAATTCCTGTTCCAATTTCCACAAAACGATACTTCTTGTTGGGATAATACGTTTTCGAGAGATGTAATCATCTCTCTCCTTCATATTCTTTTTTACAGCGAAAGAGTTATCGATTAGTATAGATGTTTTGGAGTCCTTTTCCATCAAGGGTAAAGATAATCCCTATTTTTATCGCAAATCAATTGAAAAGAGAACGGAGAAGAAAAAAAAAGACAGAAACATATTACTTTAGCTTTTTGTTTTACATAATTCCCTTGTTAATAAACTGAATTAATAGGAAAAACGACAAAAAATGTATCAAAATTTAAATAAAACAAAATTACCTTACCATGGAAAGATGTCATGGAGACATCTCTAGGAAATCGTATATGATAGCTATCTTTTTTAAAAAAATGATGATCTTTGTAGATGTAGAAGTTGTGAGAGACTGAGAAAAACCTCTAATTTGCTCAGTGAATACGAAGCAAGCAGTCTTGGAAACAGACTGCGATATTTATACCGATGGCGAATTCCTTCTTCTGACATCTTGGAAGTTTTTCCAAGTTAACGACCTTCCAAACCCGATGATTCATGTCAGTAACTACCATGGATTTCATTATTTCATGGGCAGTGATAAATTCCTTCTGACATCTTCAATATTTCTTAGGATTTAATTCAAGGAGAGGACATTCTAATTCCGCGGATTTTGGAAATCTCATGTCAAGAATACCTTTGGAGTTTGATATTTCATGGACAGTGATAAATGGAGAGTTTCTTGGGAAATTTTCCCACGTTAAATAGAGGAAATGGTCTTCTAACTTCTCGGATTTGTGAATCACATGCCGTTAATTTTATTTGCGACAGAATCCCCCTATGCAGCTGCATTAATTTTTATCACGGCGTACCCTCTACATACGTTTTCATCACTATTTGTCCTGCAGGATTTCACTTCAAATCATAAAAAAACAGAAAACTAATACACCATTACATAAAATAAGAATTTTATGTAGTTATACAATTTCGGTAATAAGTTCAATGTTAAATAATCACAGAGAATCTAGGACTTCACTTTCTTTTAAACCCAATCTTTTTCAAAATATCAAATTCAGCTTCTAACAAGAAGAAATTAGTAATGCATTTCGAATTTCTATTATATTTTACTTCATTCATGTACTCTTTGTAACATTCAATAAATTCAGTCATTAGTGACTGAAAAAAAGTGAAAAAAATTATAATCAATTTTAACTGTATTTCGAAATTCTTTCATTCATGTACTTCTCATAGACTTCAATAAATTATAATGTAATTTGTCTCTATAACTGTCTCGATCTGAATTTTTTTTCCATATCATTACAAAAACAACTAATATTAAAATAAAGAAAAAGGTTTCTATAAAGTTTTCATATTTAGTTTTTCCTAACATTCAAAATAAACGTAGACTTATTTGAACAAATAAAACTTAATTAATCTAAACAACAAAATCAATAGTTCAAATTCAAAAAACAAAACAAAAGATTCAACTAACATTAGTTAACGTTGTACATCTTTCCTTTCAAGATCGTTGATATCCTAGTCTTAGCCTCTAGTAAATAATATCATTCTTAAAAGGAATAAAATTTGGATCTAACATTTATTAGGATAGACCTAATTCATACTATTTCAAATGATATCATTCCTCAATTTTAATATCCGAAAGAGCTCATTCATTTGGTATTATGACATCATCAATTGATAGTACTAATCATTTCAAGATGAATGATGGTCGCACGACTCACTTTACTTTATTACATATCTTATCTGATATCCCAGATTTATATTCGAAAGCATAGATTCATATGAGAAATATATGTAAATTTGTTTTTCTTATTTTATTTTATAAGTACAACTATCTTTTTGAATCTAGTATCAAATATCAATTTAATTAAAAAAAATTGTTATCTAGTCAGTATAATAATGCTGTATGAAGAATATGAGAACAACGATAAGATCGATTGTTCCGAGCACGGAGCATTGCAATAATAAAAATGCGATTACAAGAAAGTCAGTGATGCTTCTTCAATAAAGAGACTGATACAGGATGAAGTAGTGTTGTTGGAAAGAAAGAGTGTGGAATTTTTAGTGTATTATTCTTCTAAAAGAAGAAATGGTCGGATCAAATACCATACAAGATGAGTATTATTTCTTCCTGTAAAGATAGATTACGGTCAAAGGAATGTTTACTGTTGTTGTTCTGTTTATGTTTATGAATTATAAATATTAAAATGCTTGTAATATTATATGAACAAATCTAGCGTTGGGACGTACTTCATGGAGTAATTCGGCTGCCATGTTGGATGGATTTGATTTAGATTGAAAAATGTGCATATAGAATGAACTAAGAGTTAAATCCTTTTTCAAGGATTACAGAATTCTCTTTCTGATATCATTGGTTGAATCAAACTAATTAAATTTTATTCATCCTCTTTAAATAACGTGATTACTTTAATTAAACTAATGACTCTTGAACGTTGAGAACTGTGGATTTCCGAACATTAAATTTAGAAGCTGTGAGATGTCTGTCAAGACAAACTTTAAGAAAGTTCATTATTCCTTAAGCATTTATTGAATGCAAAAGAGATTACTTGAGAAAATTTTTCGCAATTGCTTAAGATGGTTACGGTTATTCTAATCTGTAATAAGTGATCGTGCATAAATAATATCATTATGCATTAGTGTATTAAATTAAGATATGTAGTTCATAAGATCTTGATTTTCTATGTAACAATCTCTCAATTTTATCCTCCTAAAAAAATAAAAAAAAGAAAACTACTGATATCTCTATATATAAAAATGAATGTTTCTTTCTTTCTTTCTTTGTCCTTTATACACTGCTATGCCCTTTGATCTATCTGGACCAAACTTTGTAGAATTACTCATTAGGACTCTGCAGAAAAGATAGGCTACCTTAGAACGTGGACCCCTCCCCAAGCGGTAAAATCCCTGAAGTAGCCAAATTTCCACCTGTTGGTGACAATGAGAACTACACAAATATTGCCTAAAGTGAAAAATTCGCTTTCCTATTGGGGTCAGGGACACCACACTTGGGTGGGTGGAAGACGGCACAAGGGCCTAAGTGTCCCACTATCGACCGACACCTGGCCCTTATATTTAGGGCACCTTCTCGGGCCCTCGAAGTCAATTGCAAAAAGAGAAAAATTCGATTTCTGTGAAGGGCAAGCAAACCACACTTGGGTGGGGGAAGACAACGCAAGGGCCTAAGTGTCCCACCATCGACCGACACAGGGCCCTTATATTTAGGACACCTTCTCGGGCCCTCCAAGTCAATTGCAAAAAGGGAAAAATTCGCTTTCCTATGTGGGGCAGGGACACCACACTTGGATGGGTGGAAGGCGACGCGGCTACCTAAGTGTCCCACCACCGATCGACACCGGGCCCTTATATTTAGGGCACCTTTGTCGGGCTCTCAAAGTGAATTGCACAAAGGGAAAAATTTGCTCACTTATACGGGACAGGGACACTTGGGTAGGGGGAAGGCCACACAAGGGCCTTAGTGTCCCATCATCGACCGACTCCGGGCCCTTATATTTAGGCCACCTTCTCGGACCCTCCAAGTGAACTGAAAAAAGGGAAAAATTCGCTTTCCAATGGAGGGTGGGGGCAGGAACTCCACACTTGGGTGGGTGGAAGGCGATAAAAGGACCTAAGTATCCTACCCACGACCGACAGCTGGCCCTTTCTTTTTTTGAGTGGCATTGCAACGCATGCCACGTTCAGCTAGTATGTATAAATAAAACTTATCAATTACACTATGTAACCAATTTTCAAAAAAGTTCTGTTTCTGGTTTGACAATATCGTTTTCTGTTTAATTAAGGAGCAAGTATGTAGAAAGGAGTAGTTATATCCCTCAAACTTCGCGTTTGTGGCTGTCACATTAGTATTTATATAACTGCCAACTTTTATGCTTGTTTTATTCATTTGCTACCACTTTTTTTAATATATTTTTTTCCAAATAGTCGAAATGTCATATTTGAATACAAATTACTGTCTGTTTCAAAAGTCTGATGCGGGTGTCTATTTCGAGGAGCAAGAACAGCGCTTTTATCAGGACATGCAACATAAGGAAACAGACATTATTGATGTTTTCTTCCCCTCTCCCCAATCAAAGTAATGAAAGTATTCCACCTCTTTTTTGAATCTCAGATTGTTTATTTATATCCGATCCAAAATGTTTGCCTTCTTGATGGGTCTTCAAGGAGGCTTTACTAAGTTTCCATGCTATCTTTGTCTGTGGGATAGCAGGGACACTACAGCACACTACCAAAAACGATATTGAGTTCACTGTGGGGAAGCACAACATTAAATGGGAGCCACTTGTAGACCCTCGAAAGGTACTAATGCCACCTTTGCACATAAAACTCGTACAGATGAAGCAATTTGTGGCAGCGTTGGACAAGGAATATGCAGCATTCTAGCATCTACAACATCTGTTCCCAAAGCTTTCCGAAGCAAAAGTTAAAGCTAGCGTTTTCGTTGGACCTCAAATCAAGAAAGTTATTGAGTGTCAAGAGTTTCCCAAGCTTCAAAGAGCAACGAAGAATGAGGCATGGATCAGTTTCGTTAAAGTAGTCAAAGGTTTCCTTGGAAATCATAAAGCTGAGAACTATGTTGAATTGGTTGAGATTCTGGTTACAAATTATACCGAAATGGGCTGCAGGATGTCTCTCAAAGTACATATCCTTGATGCCCACCTTGATAGCTTCAAACAGAACATGGGTGCCTATTTCGAGGAGCAAGGAGAGCGCTTTCATCAGGATATGCAACATTTTAAACCTCACGTCGCTACCAGGGAACATACAATGAACAGATGGGGGGAATATATTTGGATACTTATTCGTGAAAGTGATACGACATATACTCGCAAATTTTGCAAAAGTACACTTTTCTTGGTTCTTTTTTATCAGTTTGTAGAATTTTGGATGAAATATATACTATTGATTTCAAATATAATGTTCCCTTTTTGTCTTTAATTAAAGAGAAACCCGAATATTGATACATTTCCTTAATGACAGTACACAAGTTTCAACTTTTCGTTGTCCTGACAACAAAAGCAAAGTTTTTTCAGGGAAATATTTTTTTTTTATGTTTTTATGATAGAACCAATTAGAAAATGAAATTGAATATCCAGAAACAAAAATCGTGTTACATAGTGTTATTTATATATTTTGAATATAAGTTTCTACAGAAAGGGTTAATTATGTCACGGTTTATAGATAACTAAATAAAAGAATGCTGACTTGAACTAATGCAGAAGAAACGAACACACACACGACTGATCACCGAGAGGGGGCGCTGGGCCCATGAAATCCCCCATCCCGATTCAGGATTAGATTAAAGATAAGGAAAGACACAACTCACACATAGAGATTGAGAATAACTGTATTAATCACTTCAAAATAACAAATACAATATATAAGAAAATTTAGTATCATTAAAATCACACTTTGTATTATAAAGACTCAGAATCAGACAAAGTAGGTAATTCTACCTTTAGGAGGTAGAATAAATCACACCTAAGCAAATACAACTCTCAAAAAAAATGCATATAATAAAAAAATTTAGATCGGATGAACTTCATCCTATACCGGCCGGCTGTTGTTCATGAACTAGGATTAATATTTTCATCATTCGTGATCGCTATTATTTGAAATTTTTCAAATTTTTTGTAAATTTTCTTGATTTCTTTTTATTTTCAAAAACATCATCATTTGTAAAGATCTTTTTTAGTTAAATGATATAACCTTATATATTCATCATTTCTATTGAAAATTTTAATAATTATTGGTCTAATTTTATTATGTTTGTTACCGCTTTATCTGTGGAGTACCTCAGTCTTATCATCTGAATCTTGAATTTGTAATTTTTCTGCTATATTATTATCTCACGTATTATTTCATCTTTCCTTTCCTCCACACCAACAACTTCAATGTTATTTTAACTCAGTTGTAAATCAATATTCGTTACATCATCCTGCAATTGTATTATTTTTTGGACATTTACTATTACTTCTTCAGTTCCCAGGAAGAAAGGCAGGTGATACAATATTCTTTAAAGCCAATGAATATTCTGTTACAGGGATAAATCATTCTTCTAAATAAATGGCTAATTTCAGCTACTGAACAAGTTTCTATTTGAGTAACTGAAAAACCTCGAAGGAAAAAAATCTTTCGGATAAAAAGACCTGTTTTCAAAAGAGTAATAAAGTCTATCTCGCACCTTTGCTCATCAATGGACATTTATATCATGACGTGTTACTAAATTTCATCATTCCAAAACTGTAACAACGTGAGTGCTTACAAGATAATATTTTCATGCAAGATGAGGTATCATTACAAATAATTTGCAAAGATTAGTATGCCATCTTACTACAAAATTAGCCTACATAATTTTCAGGCATATCATGGGACACTTAATTGAATTTTAGTTGTGGGACTATTTGAGGAGCCTAATATTTCGGAAAGATGTTAGATCTTTTCCTGATAAATGCATTTGTTATGTCTAGGCTATTCAAATCGATATGTTAACGTTCTGATATAGAGAATGCCATTCTTCAACGAAAAAATTATCATTGTTGCCAAAAATATTGATCAACAATATATCTAGCGTATAATATACACACCGGTAGTCCAAAAATTTTGCAAGTTATAATTTTTATACTAAATGTCTTTCCGAACCTTGGACTATTCACTTTTCAAAAGTAACTTCATTATAATTGTAACATCGAAGCACCGAAACAAGAGAGAAACGATACTTTTTGTAAAGATAATAATTATATTTATTGAAGTCTGTTAACCAGCAGGGTAAATTTAGTGCTCAACATAACTTAACTAAATGATACTACAAAAAGAAATCGGAAAACACATTTAATAAAACAATAACATATATTACAAGTGGCTTTTTATGTTTAATATTGATCAAGTCTTCAAAACTCGGATTCTTCTAAACAGCAAATGTCCTTATTCGTTCAATAATTACAATCCTCTTAAAAGGACTAACTTGCTTCTCTTTTACGGCCTTGCTTCTTACGGTGATCTTATTTTTTTAAGCTTCTATTTCTAAAGCTAAATCTGGGCCTCGTCTATTAAAGAATTTACTCGGTTCTCCTATAGAACCTATCTTAAGATTCCCTTTACTAAAATCTCTTATCACTCCTATTTCTAGAGTTACCTCAAGCAGCTAATCGTACATATATCTCTAAGCTCGTTCCATGAAGGCTTCTTAATGCTGCTATTCCTAAAGTTACTGTCAGTTAAATCTGTTTGTCTCTTCTCCTATGATGATCTACCTACTTGAAGTAGTATATTTTTTTATCTACTTATTTAATGCTAAAGATATTTTTTAAACAACTTTTCGTCGCTAATTTGTTATCTTAAATTTGAATTCTTCGAATCCTTAAGATCCTAACTTTCGTCTGAACTAATTTATCTATCCTATCTGGCTTCTAAGGCTCCTATCAATTTGAGAGAAATTTCAATGAAACTTTACTTACAGTAGATTGACGAATTTACTAGATGTACGCTTCTGGATAAATCCATTCCTTTTCTCTTCACTGTATATCCGTTTCCGGCGCGTCGTATAAGTCCGTCGCGTTGAAGACTAGTCTCGTCATTAGGCTTAATTTTCCGGCGGTCGTTTCTCTCACGTTGTCAGATAAATTCCACATGGATCTATTTCGTTAAAATCAGCAGTTGTTCACTCTCCGTTTAGAATTCGTTTAGTTTAGGTTTTTCATCCGTATGGATTCTATACATTCATCATCATAGAAGTTCCCGGGCTTAGCTGCGTTGTACGGGCGAATAAATCTTCCGTCTTCGGTCCAATCCATCGCATCCGGTTTCTTGCTTCTGTATCGGAAAGGTTACTCCTTTCATATATCGTTTAGGCAGCAACAGGAATCGTCTCCAACCATTTACGTCCGTATGGCTTCAATTTGTCGGTTGACAAAATTATATCTTCTCGCTTCGTTGAGATGATACACGATCCTATTTCTTCAATCGAACGCCTATCCTAGAAACCGTCTATATTTATCGGGCTCTCTATTTTGGTATCCGCCAAAATTTCCCGGCGATTGGAAATGTTACAGCTACCTCGCTTTCGTCTTAGCGAATTTCAGAATCATCTAAATTCTTCCGGGCATCCTCTTCTCTAGTGAGAATATGAGACTTTCTCACTCCAATGTCCTTTGTGAGAATCTTTACAGAACAGTAAAATACCTCTTCATCTCTTCGGGAAGAGTGTAACCAAATTCACTCACTGCCAGAGACTCGACAGCGATTTTCCTTCACGTCTTGTCAGGTGAAAGGAACGAAGCAGACTGTCGTCGACACATTCAAACAATACCATCTGTCTTCGAGATCATCACATGTGTCGCGAGAAAACAATTAACTCAGCTCGTGATTGTTCTATTTCTGCGAGCATTAACAATTACTTCTTAGCGTGTAAAAAAGACAACCTTCCACGCTTATTCAATTACAGCCATCAAGAGGAAATTGAATTTGCTATCAAAAAATTTAGGGTTATAAATTTTTTCTCTCTGAAATTCTCAATACTGAATTTCTACACTTTGTATGGAAATCAGGATGCACGGCTCAAATGCGCCACTCTGGGCATTCCACGGCTGTGATTTTTTTATTTCAATTTGCTTGTCTACCCATAAGGTATTTGTCTGCTAAGTTTCGCAGTCGTTCGGAAATATTCGAAAACATTGTGCTTTTTTCTTTTGCTCAAAGTGCGTATGACCTTACTTTAGAATGGACCAGACTTGTATTATCTTCTGAAACGGTTTTATAGATAAAGGGAAAGGCAAAAATAATTCGTTGAATACTATGCCCTTCCCCTGTCTCCCCCTGGTGAGTATGAGATAATCCAAGAAGGATCGATTCCAAGCGTTATGGCAAAAAGGGATATTTTATTTCTTTTTTGAATGAACTCAGTATTTGATAGTGCGTGAACAAATAGAATAACAGTAGGATTGGATATTGGGGGACCAGCAGTAGTCGAATGAATAGCGCTCGTGACTGCGAGGACTAAGGTCCACGGGTTCGAATCCCATGCAAGGAGAAAAAAAAACAATAAATAAAAATTTGTAAATTCTGACTTTCTCAGCAATGGAAATTAATAATAAGCAATTGCACCGGATAGACAGAGAAATAAAAGATTTCAGTAATATAGATTATAAAATCTAGATACAATATGACTGATCACTGATTGAATCACAGTTTAGTCTTAATAGCGGTTTCACTTCTGTACTCTAAAGAAATTAAATTCTTATATGAATTATGCTCTTACTTTTGTTGTTGTATTTTTCTTACAATAAAATCAATAACTCGACAAAGAAAACTAATTCGAATTTCGTTATGTTTAGCAGCCGCAATTGAAATGCTTTAGAGAAACTGAATAAATTGCAAAGAAATCGTCGATATTTTTCTTTTGGAAACAAAGCTGAATAATTGCTGTTTTATGATTCGTGTAAGTTGATTAAACAAAGATATACTATAGTTTAAAGGAGCCATAAATGAAACTTTTAGTTTGGAGAATCATGAACAGTCATTAAACATTCAGTAACATTACTAGGAGATATAATAGCTATAAATTGTACGAATACCATAATGCAAATGCTTAAACATGACGTTATGTTAGTGAAATAATAAAATTAGCCATAAGTCATAAACATGAAACAGTAGGCAAAAACAATAATAAAACAATCGGTAACAGTACTAGAAGATATAAAAGGAAGTTATAAATTGTAGAAACGCTATAAAATAAATGCCTAAATATTACGTTACATTAGTGAAATAATAAAATAAGCCATAAATCATAAACATAAAACAGTAGGCGTAATTATGCTCTTAGGATCAGGAGGCGTATTTATGGATTGCGAGAATTATTGTTGTAGCAGTCCAAACAAAGAATTAAAATTGGTTTTCTTTGAATAATTGTACAGCTTGGAAGCTACAGTGAACTAATGACAATAAAGCAAATACAGTAGAGTCCCGACAACTTGGCCTAATGTGGATCGAAGGGTGGCCGAGTTTGTGAAACAGTCGGGTTATCGGGAAAGGTATTAAAAAAAGAATAAGTACGATATTTTTTCGTCATAAATTACTTTTATTTGTTGCTTGAGAATACAGCGGTACAAAGGATGCTATAACTCAAGTTTATTTGAACAGTTTAAGTTCAAGAAAATACTTAATACATGAAATATAACTTACGAATACTGTATTTAAATTTACCCTTAAATCGAAGGAAAATTACTTCATGAAGGCATAAAGCTTTCTCTAATAAAAATTAACTAGCCTACTTTTAAAAAATTGGCTACTTTTTTTTAAAGAAATGTGTAATGTCCCGTTGTTTTTCGCACTGCTCTCTGCCTCTTGATGCTTCATCACGAAGACGACGAAGGAACAGTAAGTCTATTACCGACGCACCTTGTTGTTCCAAATAGTGAAGGGTAGTTTCGATAGCCTTTAGTCCCTCATTCTGTGATATTTTAGGGCCTTGTAAGGTGGAGTCCTCAACATCAACGTTTTATCATTTTCGTGAATTTCTTCTTTAACTGTGACAGCAGCAATAATTTCTGCATCGGACATAATGTCTTGCTCGGTATCATTCTGGAACCACTGTTTGACTTTATTTTCATCAGCTTCTTCACATCCAGGAACTTTTTTCACGAGATCGATTAAGTTCACATTTTCTTCATCATGATGTTCAACAAACTCATTCCCCTCGTGAGCAAGGAGTTTTCTCCAGGAACGAACTAGTGTTAGTGACTGTAACTCGTTCCAGGAGTCCGCCCATCCAACAACATCCAATAGGTCAATTTTCTTTAACTTCTGGATAAGACCTTGTCCATCATCATTTGCAGAAAGAAGGGAGGATAACAGCTCGCGCCTATTTCTTCTCTTGAGATAAATTAAAACTCCTTGGTCCATGGGCTGGCATAAAGCTGTGACATTGGGTGGTAAAAACATTGCTCGTATTTCCCTATTTTTTAACTCTTCAATGTCTGGATGCGAAGACGCGTTGTCCAAAATCAAAATTGCCTTCCTTGGCAGGTTTTTAGATTTTAAAAACTGCTCAACCGATGGAACAAATACTTCTTGAAACCATTCTTTGAAAATTGCACCGCTCATCCAAGCATTTGACTGGTTTCGGTACCAAACTGAAAGTTTATCCATTTCACTGTGCTTAAACGCACGTTGTTTCTTTGATTTTCGAATGAGACCAAGTTTTAATTTGTGGTCACCTAATGCATTACTACATGCCAGGATTGTTACCCTCTCCTTGCTCTTTTTGAAACCAGGGGATGACTGTTCTTCCTTAGAAGCAAGACTTTTAGCAGGTAACAGTTTATAATTTCACCCTGTTTCATCACAATTGTACAATTGATCTCCAGTCAAACCTTCAACTTCGATAAACTTATGAAACTTTTTCTTAAACTTAGACATACCCTCCGTTTTTTCCAACGATCAAGCCAGCTAGTGCTGGCCAAAAATTTAGGATCGTTATCTTTTTTTTATTCTTCATAAAATTTCAGGCCCGTCTCTTGCAAGATCGGCCCACTAATTGGCGTGCCCTTCTCTCTTACTTGGCGAAACCAAATCTAAAGTGCTTCATTTGATAAGGAAAGACACAATTCACAGATAGAGATTGAGAATAACTGTACTAATCAATTCAAAATAACAAATACAATATATAAGAAAATTTAGTATCATTAAATACACACTTTGTATTATAAAGACTCAGAATCAGACAAAGTAAGTAACCTTTAGGAGGTAGAATAAATCACACCTAAGCAAATACAACTCTGAAAAAAAAATGCATATAATAAAAAAAATTAGAACGGATGAGCTTCACCCTATGCCTGCCGGCTGTTGTTCGTAAACAAAAAATAAATATATAAAAATATACACAATTTGAATTAAAATAAACAAGGTATGAAATTTAAGACAAAGGTAAATAACAGCCTTAAGCTACTACTCAAACCATGAGCATCTGATGTCCTTCGATTGTAATCGTCACATAACTGAATTAATGTCTGTCAGTGAGTGCGAGTCTAAACACAGTTTCATTTTGAGAGTGAGAGAACTTAAATAGTTAGTTTTGGTTTTACGGCTACACTAAATCAGTTCTTTCGGTGTAAGTGAAGGCAACATAAAGGCTGAAGTGTCCCACCCCCGATTGACACCGGGACCTTATATTTACGGCCCCTTCTGACTGAGCCCTTTCTTTCTTTGAGTGGCATTGCAACGCATGCCGGGTACAGCTAGTATGACAATAAACAGTAGTCTCTCACAGATTATAATTTAGAAGTATGGAGACGAAAAAAACAAGATTAAAGGGGTATAGATACAAAAGTATCCATAGTCAATTGTTAATTCGCAATCGCTACATTTCGCTACATTTACAGAAATGCTACGCGGGCAATGACCTTGAACGGGTCTGAGCGGGGGGGTTTTCCGCCCTGCCAGGGGGTGGCCGAGTTATCCGGACTGCCGGGTTATCGAGTGCCGAGTTTTCGGGACTTTACTGTAGCCGAAACTATTTTTTTGTTTTCATTTCTTAGTTTTCAGTAAATACTCATTTTAAAATATCTGTATAATTCCTGAGTGGAGAGCAAAATGATCAAGAAATATCCCGTATATTGAATACTAGATATTACTTTATTGTTTAATTCTTATCTGTCTTCCTTCAAACTTAAAGTCGTAAGCTTCCATCCTTTCCTCTCCTTTATCCAATGCCGCAGCAATTTATTTGTTTCAGGAACTTTCAGTTAAATAAACAAAGCAATTCATATAAAGCAATACCTTCATTAATTTTCATATGAATTACTTGTCTGATATTAATAAACTTAAAAAGAGGCGCAATCAAAACTTCTTTGCCAGATGCCAATTAAAATTGATTCGGCGCTGTCCTCACTCTTCCATTATCGTTTATTTCACACCTCTGACACAAGGATTCCGCTACAGTATCGTCTGCGTGATGCTATTCTTGGATTTCATTTGCTATAATTTTACTTCATTATATCTTGCAAGAGCAATACTCTTTGTGTCATGCTGAGGCCCTGGGAAAGATCTTTAGAACTTATTGGGCTCTTTTCAACCTGGACTACTTAGCAAACAAAGACTCAAAAGGTGTATGAGAGGAAAAGTAATATTTTGCTTAAGACGAAATGACCCATCCCAAACAAAGAGTAAGGAAATCAGTACAACATCAAAAGTTTAAATAAAATCCTAAGGATCTAACCATTCACTACAAAATCCATTTGATAACAAAGAAATAAAATATTAACAAAATAAAAAAACAATCTCTGAAAAAAAAGGAATCAATTCATGATGCAAGGACGCCCTTTGAGTCAAGCTGAGGCCTTCGAATAGCTGTATCGGGCTTATTAGGTTCTCTTCAGCCAGAGCATTAGTTCTATGAATACATAACTTTTTCCCTCATAATCATTTTGATTCTTTATTATTTTGAATATTTTTCTTGTGATCGGTTAGCTGCCAAGCCATTTGATTTCTACACTTTCATGTAGCTTTCATTTCCTTAATCTTAGTTTTCTTAGGGTCTCTTTAGTTTTTGGGACTAAATCTTATATTATAAACAACTTGTTAGTTTGTCTTTAATACCTGCGAATTCTGCTAAAAATTATAGTACGGCATAAGTCGGTAGGTAAATAGTTGTATCCCATTAGGTTCCACTTGTATCCTAAGGCAACGCTGAAGGTACAGTTTCATTGACCGGAGACTGAGATCAGATCAGATGGTCGGCCAAATGTATCCCTCGGAAATAAATCCGATATCCACTCCAACAAAGGAGTGGGTGGACCCTAGGATCCATATAGAAGAAATTTTGGTGTGAAAAATATTTCCAACATCCAACGAGATCGGAGATTGAATCCCCCTGCCAACCTCCTACTCGCAGTCAAGCAATATCCTTGACTAAAATTTATTAGTTGTTTCAGCACTCCTTTTAAAAGGTTCTTCATTTAAGTAAACATCATGTCAAAAAATGTTTTAAAGTTTCTGTTAAAATATATTTTGGAAAATCTCTTTGCAACAATGTTCCAATCAGGAATTTTTTTTCAGTTTTCCGCTGCTTTCCAGTTCATCTATCTTCTTGAACACACACTTTGTGGTGATTGATGCGATAATTCGCCAGTTAACAAATGAGTATATTCTGGGAACTACGAAAGTGGCAACTATTGAAGAAAAAGTGCAAGAAAAAAGACTCAGATGTTTATTCTTACTGAATTTAGTAAGAAGAGAAGAAGATTATGTGGGGCACCGAATTATGAGGATGGCGATATAGGAGAAGAGAAAGAGAGGACGACCTAAGAAGCGATGACTAGACTTGGTGGAGGAAGATCTCAAAGCCGAAGGGATACGGAGAGAGGGGGCGCTGGATAGGAAACGATGGAAGAAGCTCAACAAACACAGCGACCCCATCTAAAATGGGAAAAGCTGCAGATGCGATAGCTCGCCAATTGTTGAGCCAACTTCTTCTTCTATATATTGTTCCATGTGAATCTTTATCATAATTATTGCATTCGTATATTGATGTAAAAAAGCATTTCGTAACTATTTATTCATTTTGAACAACCCTCTAAATTACCATTACATTACTCAAGTACTTACTCCTCATAGCGTCTGTATAGTGGCTATTGTAATTGCGTAGTAGTGGGCTCATGCCTCCAGATGGCGCTGGCTAGTTGGGAATAATAAGTTAGTTATTATTAAACACTTCATGTTAAGAATTACCTGAGTTCTCTTTGAAATAAATATTTAATAACAGGAACAAACATCACATGGTCGCGGCTCGCCGTAGTGGATTCCTGCCGCGAAATTAAAGACTTCGTGTCTCATCGGGAATTATTGTTTTTCGGGCAAAAAATAAAAGAGAATCATCATGGCATGTGATAGGCTTATCGCTCGTTAGGCTAATCGATCTACAAATAAAAAGGTGGATCGTCGTAGCAATCTTTCGGGACCAGGGCCATTCAATTTTAATATTGTAGAAGAATGGCCAAGATGGAAACGAAGATTTGAGCGTTACCGGAAACCGCCCAAACTAGATAAAGAAACATCTGTGAACAAATAAATACTTCAGTGTATTCAATAGGAGATCAGGCCTAATGCTGTCTTTTGCTTTATATGCAGATGCTTTATATTCTTCCAAATACTATGAAAAGATAAAAGAAGCCTTTCATAAACATTTTATTGCTAATCGGAGCGTGATTTATGAAAGATTCAAGTTGAAACACTGAATGTAAAAAGAGGAAGAAGCATATGATTTTGAATTTATTACCTCTTTTTATGGAATTATTCAATACCGTGATTATGGAACTATTACGAGATAGAATAGTAGGAGGGATTCAAGATAAAGTATTATCTGAGAAATTACAGATGATTTCAAAGCTTACTTTAAAGGAGGCAATTCATAAAGTGGGTCACAGCGAAGAAGTTAAAATTCAGCAACGAGATATTCGTCCCAAAGTTTAAGGCTCAGAAGTAAATCGTCTCCAACTCCTCAGAAGATTCCCGAAACGAGAATGCCACGAAAATTTTCAAAATAATTCGAATCACAAGTAAAAAAGGTGCAAATGTCAGTTAACTAAAGACTGTTGTGGAAGATGTGGGAAACGACTGTCACGGACGTTTTAATACCCTGCTTAGAATACTACATGTAATAAATGTAAGAAGGTCGTTGATCAAATGTATACACCAGAAAAGTGACTGTAGGAGGAATTGCTGAGTTTCCCGATGCTTATTTAGAAACTATTTTGACTGGACAACTGGAGAATGCAGGCAAAAGCTGTTTAAAAGATATATCGATAGGAAATGGATTAGATCACTCTCTATTGGACATACATGTGCCATATGTGGAAACGTTGATGGAAGTATAGTATCTAATGTAAGTTCAGTGAAAATTCAAGAGGAATTTCCAAAGTTATTTAAAGGACTTGGCAGACTGGAAGGTCTCTTACGCTCAATTAAAATGAAAAAATAGCAGAACCTTTTGTAGTATCTAGTCCCAGAAGAATTCCATTACCTTTGCTGAAACAAGCCACAGAAGCAATACAACAAATGGTTAAGGATAAAGTGATTGTTCCTGTTAATGAACAACCAGAATATTGTGCTTCAATTGTGTTCGTTCCTAAGCCAAATGAAAATGAACGTATTTGTGTAGATTACACGGAACTGAATAAAAAGTGATCAGGGAATATTGTCTTGATTTTTATTCACTGTATATATTCGCATTTATCTATCTTTAATAATCCTATTTTTTTTCATTGTGCATTCTTAGTTATCTTATGTCTATATTTGTATTTATCATTATTCAGCATTTATTTCATTATCAATTGTGTATATTAATTTTTACTGTTTGTCATTTAATTCCGTTATTTTATTCAAATTTTCCTTTGACCGTGCTTATTTTTCCCGATTCGTTATTGATTAAAAAGGTAGTTAAATATCAGTTAAAACCCATGTGTAAATTAAATCTGCAACACGAAAATCTGCAACACCTTATGAAAGGAGTAGCTGAAGATGTTTACAATTTATTGACTATTGGCACTCAGGATCGAAAGTACAGCCGCATTCCTGGAAGAGTGCCGACGCATTAAGAAAATGCGAAGACACAGATTGACTGAGACAATATCTTTCAAGTGATTGCCGAATGTAGTCTCAATTGGAGTCACACCCGTACCTTACCCCTTATCCACAGCCCACACCGATGCAATTCCGCAACTGCAACAACAACAGATTGTTGTTCTGCAACAACAAATCCAGCAGTTGATCGCTCTAATAGGAACGGTAAAGTATGAACGTTATCCGCAGACGAGACCAACTCTTGCCGCCGCTACTTATTCGCTCCCGTCCCGAGAAACACAGTATTGCCCACAAACCCAAAAACACGTCAAACACGAAGGCAACAGGAATGCAGAACAGCCCAGGACAAACCCATTTGCTTTTATTGTCGTCGAATCGGGCATGTAATGAAGCACTGCAATACCCAAAAACAACAGAGTACCAACCTTGCGAAAGACCAAGGCAGTGTGCCGTGTATGATTAAGCGATTTGTAGAGAGACTGTTCACCCTATCTACGTACAGTGATTGCAGTCGGTCACGATCGACAGCAAATGGAAGACGCTACCTCACACTATATCCACAGGGACGCATATTAGACTTCGTAAGAGATACGGAACTCCAAAAATAGTCGCAGTTTTTCCTCCGCAGTTCCGCTCCCGGAAATCTGTACGATGCGACAAGGAGACGACAGCTTTGTCGTTCCTACTTCCTAGACTAAAGAACAATATAATCACCCTGTACTTTGATGAGCAACCGATGGAAGCACATGTAGATTCTGGCGATGCAGTAATTTTAATAACACAGAAATTTAGGAAAAGAAGATTACTATATAATAACACAAACGAACTCACCTGTTCTCCAAGGCGTGACTGCAAATTATATGTTGTTTGTCCTAGCGAGACTGGAAATTGATGGAGCCGATATCCCATATAAGTTTCTAGTGGTGCAAGAATGTAGTTTTGATGTTGTCCTAGGACGGAATTTTCTTCCAGCGAGGCAGGCAACCACTGACTGTTCGAACCATGCGATTCAAATCACAAATCCAACGGAGAATCTAACAATGGCTACCGAGTATTTGTGCGCTGTTCAAACAACTGTTGGTCCGCCCTTATCAGCGAATTTGAACATTGAAGCAAATTGTGACATCTCCAATCAATTTCGCCGAGCCTCATTATGTCAGCAATGGACACGCCCTTATTTTTCTCCAACGATCGCCCAAGCCTCATTACGTCAGTAATCAATATGACCGTGTCTCTTTCCAACGATTGCCCGAGCCACGCAGTAAAGTCCACTATTGATGATAAGCAGTTGAAAAGCCTGTTAGATAAGGAATTACACCTTTCTCAAAGTCATCGAATTTTACAGCATCTAAAAAGGGTAGGATTATATTTGAGCCACCAAATCCCGTGACAATACTCCATGGAGCTCCAGAACACACGAATGACACTGGCAAAAACAGGTCAAATAAACAGAAGCCCTACAGAGTCTCACACAAGGAGCGAAAAAAATCATTCAGGAAGAAGTTACACGTATGTTGAATCAAAAAATTATTAATTATTATTTAGCAGAAGAGTTTTATTCTGCGCCTTCCATGACTGTATGGTGCTTATGAAGGACTTTTATAAGGATCATTTTAGCCTAAAACACGTGGGGCAAAATTCAATTCCTTAAAACACAATAAAGTAAAATTTATATTGCTAAGAGTAGAAATGGTAGCTAACAGTAAACTTCATGGACTCTTCAAAAAGGAAGAAACATTTTATGGAGGAAGACTGACTATATAATCTCAGATGGCTGTTTTTAATAGTAGTGATAGAAGACCATTAGATAGTGAGATTATCATAATGTTATTAGTTGGACAGAATAAAGAGAAAAAATTATAAAGGAAATAAAAAGATTCATTGACTAGACTAACGATTTCTTATATATTTTGTCTGTCAATAAACTTAAGTTTCATCAGTTACAGACTGTACGAAAGCGATTTCTGTGTACGTATATATTCTCAACATTGTGAAGAAATACAATAAAATAACAGGTTCTGCTTCAGATGTAATCGAACATAGTTTTTTGAACATTTATATATCTTATATATCTATAAGATAAAACAGTGATGCAGATTTTAATATATATAAAATTAATAGAACAGTACCAAAAAGACACACAAACTATCTAAAATTATTTAATCATTCGACCAGGTTTCGCCAGGTTGCAACTCACCGGCCGTTTTCGAGTAAAAAATCAGCACATGCTGATAACAGAAAATTCAAAACAATATCGGATCTGTGATTAGACGGGCTGATTATCTGGTGAAGTCCCCTCATCTTGGAGAGAGAAACCTGGAAGCTGTGCACAGGAAAGCGAGAAACGGAAAGATGTCATGATTGGAAATGGAATCACACCAACCTAACATTGGCCACGGAGGTGGTTATAGTTAATTTATAACTTCCGAAAGTGTATTGAATCTCTCTTTATATTAACTTATCCCTATTGCTACAACGACTATCCGACAATTTCTGTCAGATCCTAAAAGGATGAGACCTGTGTTTACAGTGACATCCCAAAAGAGCTGTTTCACTCTCAATTGGCGATTGTCATTAGTGAGTAGTCACTGTCAACGTCCACGGTCTCAATACAGAGGTGAACAGAAATGGTAGTTGGACAAAATATGACACTTACACAAATCTAAATTAAAAAGTGTACGATGTGTTTTTTAGTTCAGATTTTCTGGAGGTGCCATATTTTGTTCAACTTTGTATTTAGAACTAGGTTATTTACAGTGACTACTCTCAACTGATGATCCCCGATTGAGCGTGAAGCAGCGTCACATGTAAACGCTGTTCTGAAGCTTATTATGTGATTTTTATAATAGTTTATATATAAAGACTAGATCAGTGTTTCAAATTAATAATGTTCACGAACAATATTGAATGTTCGTGAGTATTTTAAGATAGCTAGAATTTTGTTTCAGGTCAGTATCTTTTATTTTGGGTTTATGATGTTTGGCTTTTCACGTGAATCTTAATTTGATAGGATCTTTTTTTGTAACAGAGAAATCATAATTTTCTGTAATTATTAGAATAATTAATTAAAACCAAATTTGGTGATTTTCTCCAGAAGCAACTCGATGAATAGATTTTTTTTTCCTAACATTAACATTTATGTGTTGAATGCCTGAAAATTAATAGTAAATAACTGTAATAATTTTTAACGAAGTGAAACTTCATTACTTTAACCCTACAGCTAAAAACTTATAAATATTATTTAAGGAGACCAGTTAAAGCTTGAACTCGAATTCGATTCTAATTGATGATATTATTTTCATAGAGACCAAGAGATATTTAGTTAATCACACTTTACGTTAATAAAACATTGATTAAACGTAAAACGTCGTTTTGTATAAATTCCCCAAACTGTGAAAGTAAGTAGGTTTTCCAAGATGGCGGCGTACTGCTAAACACGTGCGAAACAGGGCTCCACAAAAAATTCAATTGTAGGTGTTATGTAGAAGCTGAAAGGTAGCTATAACTAATTTTTTAATTTCATTAAGTGATCAAGAGAGCACACAGCGATTCTCAAAGAAAATCAAAATGGTGAACACCAGAAATTCCAAAGATATTGCTTAGGATACAGCAAAGGTGACGATGGATGCGACCTGCACCCCGCAAGTTGAGCCTCCACCCCGATGGGAGGATATAAAGGAGACGGTGAGGCTACACGTAGGTGAAGCTCTTCATTCCCAAGATGTACTAAAAGCCATAACAGCCGCCATCACTGATTCCGTTACGAAGATCGTGACGGATAAATTCATGGAGGCACTAAGTGAGAAAGACAAAGAACTTACAGAACTTCGCCAGAAACTCAATGAAGTAAAAAAAGAATTTTTGGAATATAAAAGCAAAGCGAAATCAGCGGATGATTCCCCTGAACAATATCAAAGGAGATCCATCCTCAGAATTTTTGGAATAGCGGAAGTGAAGGACGAGGACACGGACAATATAATAATTAATATGTGTAAAGAAGAACTGGGTGGCGAAATATCCAAAAATGACATTGATCGCTCACACAGAGTAGGTCCCAGAAAAGGTAATAGGCCTCGCGCCATTATCGTCAAATTTGTCTCTTACAAAACAAGAGAAAAAAACTTCTCAAAGGTAAGAGAAGAGGATAACCATAATAGAGGATTTGACAGGGGCGAGGATTCAATTGCTCCTGGCAGCGATTGAAAGATTTGGACTGAGGAATGTGTGGACTACCAACGGAAGAATCATTGTGCACATGGTAACAAAAAACTAAATCTTTCTTCTATAGATGATTTTAAAAAAAATATGTAGGCCGTAATTTAGTTATCATTTCCTTCTAATTCGCAACATTATATTTATCTAATTTCTGTTTACTAAACTCGTAATTCTTGTATTTACTGTTACATGTATATATATATATTATATACACTCATGGACAAAAAAATTAGCGCACCAAGAAGGAGTCGTCAAAATGAAACGAAAATTTACATACGTAACGACTACTTTGATATAAGTAAATGATTAGAAAATCAAAGAAAAAGGATAATTTATTTCAGAGAAAAAGGCAAAAGAACGGAGGAGTTAATACTCCGTTGGACCCTCTCTAGCGCGAATGCACGATGCGATACGATCGGGCATTGAGTCATACAAGTTCTGTATGATGTCTTGAGACATTTCGTTCCATATTTGCTGTAACCTTGCCTCTAGTTCGTTCAAACTCGTGGGATGCCCAACTCGTCGTCCCAAATGATCCCAGATATGCTCGATTGGAGACAAATCTGGGGATCGGGCAGGCCAAGGAAGGATAGTAATAGTGCGGAGACAGTCTTGTGACACCCTTGCCGTATGAGGCCGAGCATTGTCTTGTTGAAAAATGGCTCCTGGGAGCCGTTGCATGAGTGGCAACACATGTGGTTGCAGGATTTCATGAACATACCGCTGGGCTGTCATGGTGCCACGGAACAATACTAGGGGTGACCGTGTATTGTAGGCAATGGCAACCCATACCATCACACCAGCTGTGGGAGCGGTGTGTCGCTGTACAGCAAAGGCAGGATTGAAGCGTTCACCACGGGCTCTCCACACACGAACACGATTGTCATCACTGCCGAGATTGAATCTGGATTCGTCGCTAAAGACGACCTGGTTCCATTCCGCTGCAGTCGAGTTTCCTCGTGCGCGGCAAAACTCCAAACGGAGGCGTCGATGGGTGGGCGTCAAGGGCAGCACACGTAAAGCGGGCCGCGATACCAACTGTCCTTCAGCCAGGCGCCTTCGTATGGTTCGAGAAGATACAGCGGCCCCTAGTGAAGGTGCTACCTGTGCCTGGATGGCGGCCGATGAAGCAGTTGGCTGTACGCGTGCATTTCTGACTATGTGGCAGTCTTCTCGACGACTGGTCTGTCGAGGGCGTCCTGAGCCTGGTCTTCGTGTACATGCCATCTCTCGGGTCAACTGGTCCCAAAACCTCCTCACAACACAATCAGAGCGGCCTAATTGACGAGCTACTCGCCTAGCTGACCACCCAGCTTCCATCATCCCGACGATTCTCCCTCTCTCAAACTGCGACAACTGCGTATACTGCCTTCGAACACGGCGTAATGGCATGTCTACCTCAGCTCTTCCTTTGTAAATGATTCAGCACACTTAAACAAGCTTTGGTTACCTGTTTTATACTCCACAGAGTACGATGTTCAACACCCTCTACCGGCTATACGTAATGCGCAATCACGCTGCATTTCTAATCATTTGCATATCTCCCCGACATGTACCTTCATTGCAAGTTTCGTTACGATCCCGCAATTATTTCTTGGTGCGCTAATTTTTTTGTCCATGAGTATATTATCTCTTTTTCTTCAACTTGCTAATTTCAATTATATTTAGTTTTTACCTTTGATAGAAAGCATTTTCTATCAATTATTAAATAATATTTATCTCTTTCATATACTTCTGTATTATTTAAGTAAACCTTTAAAGAAAGAATTGTTCTGGTGCGTTGCCTGATAGTTTTCTAACATATTCTAACTCCTATTTTTGTCCTGTATTTAATATCTGCTGTTCCTCTTACGATTTTACCTATTATTAACTTCACTGTTACTTTATTACTCCATACTATCATTCTAGTCAACATTATGGTTTTCCCTTCCTTCAATATCTAGAGCGAAACCGCAAACTACGATCTAAATAATGAACCTTATTATTTTGTAATCCTCCTTTCTTCTCTACAAGATGTCATTACTCAATGACTCATCTCTGGATAATTCTCCTGATTCTCTTTTCTTTTTATCCCAAAATATTCGCAGTATCACTGCAATTTGGGATCTTTTAATTTATAATCTAGAAACACTTAAAAAATTTCCCGATTTCCTTCTTCTAACTGAAACTTCGGCTACGAGTTCACAAATTTTACCTAATATTAAACATTATTCTATAGTCTCTGTTAATGGAAATGATAAAAAAGGCGGGAGTGTGGCTTTCTATTATAAAGATACCTTTAATATCAAGGTAATAAATGAATTCTCCTTTATCAATATAGACTTAGAGTGTATTTGCTGCTCAATAAATGAAGATGTTATTTTAGTTGCATCCCTTCAGGAAATATCCTTCATTTTCATAATTACTAGTCGGCTACCCGTCGCTTCGCTCCAGAAGCCTCGCGTATGTAACGGAAAACAATTGGTTTTTTATTAAAAAAACACACACACACAAATTACATCAAGTAAAATAAAACTAAAATTTATATTTTTATTTTTTTTTATTTTAATTTTTGATGTCTATATTCTCTTAATCCACGACTGCTTTTAGAATCAGCGTGTGAATCATACATCTATGATATATTTTTATTTTTTATAGAGATTAGAATGTAATCCTTGTGGTCTAACGCCTAATACGTCTAGCTTCGGAGCAGAAGGTTGCATGTTCGATTCCAGTAGATAACTTGTAGAAATTATTTCTGTTTTTGTAACTTACAATAATTGCACCAGACAGACAGAGAAATAAAAGATTTTAGTAATATAGATACACTTTTAAGTGGCTTTTCAGTTACAAATAGTGAGGTTTCAGTATTCTACTTAATAGAAATAGTGCTTCTTTCTTTCTTGAGTCTTTTTCATCCAATTCCAATTGACACTTTTCAGTGGTTTTTGAGTTACAAATAGTGAAAATTATCTACTAATCTAGGCCATCAGATTGTTCGATATAGATATTTGAAGAAGAGATGTTCAGATGGACGTTGCTTGATATAGATGATAAATGAAGATCATAGCTAGTATACGAAATTCTTCACGACAAATTGTTTGTGACTATTCTTTAAGAGTGAAGATAACCAAATTCTGTTGATGTGACTCACAGACATAAAGTTGTACGTGAGTGCAGACAACGTTTTCCAAAGATATGGCAACTTTATTTAGAGTTTGTCCTTGAGCTTTATTGATAAACATCGCATAAGAAGGTCTGATCGGAAATTGTTTTCTTGTGAAAGTGAATGGAAGTAGATTATCGCATGGTTGCGTAGACATCCTAAGGATGAAAACAAAATCTGCTTTGTGAGTTCAAGTTATAATTAGGGTTTCTATGAGATCATTATCGAATGAACGGCATTGAAGTTGAGTTCTATTGCCGTATGTAAACATGGGATTGACGTTTCGCAACAATATTATTGGAGATCCAATCTTCAATGACAAACGATGTTGAAGAATACCGCTGAGATTCAATGCATTCAGATACTCGGGCAGATAGAGATGTTCGTGTGGTGTATTATCAGAAATATCAATTTTATTCGCACTTGTATGCTCTGTAGTCTCTCCTTGTATTCTTAGACTTATCATTCGATTGATGTTATCGACACTCTGGTTCATCTTGGTTGATGAGCCGCATATTTATCGTTGTTTTTTTTTACTTTTTTGTGATTCTAGCTTTTTTGAATTACAAATAGTGATTTTTCAGTAATCTATCTAATAGAAATACTGCTTCTTTCTTTCTTGACTCTTTTTTTTCCCTCCAATTGATACTTTTCCGTGGTTTTTAAGTCACAAATAGTGATTTCTCAGTATTCTACCTAAAGAAGTACTGCTTCTTTCTTTTTTGACTTTCTTTTTTATTACAATTGTTACTTTTCAGTCAAAGTCAGTTCAGTTTTGACAGATAAGTCAAAAAAACAAAATAAAGAGAGTTGTAGTTCCCATGGCCTAATGGATAAGATGTCTGACTTCGGATCTGATGTTTGCAGGTTCGATCCCTGTCGCGGATGTTTCATTGTAA
>JAFIDM010000006.1:3297755-3328722 GCA_023159025.1 Thereuonema tuberculata | reverse complement strand
CTTTCTATTTTTCATTCTCGCAGAAAACTGCGCCGGACAGACAGACACACACACACACACACAGACAGACAGACAAATAAAAGATTTTAGTAATATAGATTACATAATTCATATCGATTACACAATTTATTAATCAAAATCACAAAACAGATGTATTTATGGGCGATTTTAACATTAACTTTCTAAATACAAATGACAATAACGTCATAGATCTCCTTACAACAATGAATTGTAACTCTTTCTTTCCACTTATTGATTCCCCAACCTGTCATTCTACCTCGCTCTCATCTCACTCACTTCTTGATCAAATCTTCACTAATTTTCCGACTCAAAGTACAGGTATCTTTCATGCCTTTATTACTGACCACGATCCTGTATTTTTCACTACAAATCTTTCAAGTTTATTTAAAGGTTTCTCATTTAAAAGAGCGACGAAAATAAAGAATCGCAAATTCTCCCTAAATAACATAAATAAATTTAAAGAATATAATTACATTCAATTGTTTGGGCTGAAGAAATGGAAAACGTAACCTCTACGGAACACTGCGTTTCAATCTTCAATGAACTCTTTTTCTCAGGATTCAACAAGTATTTTTCTCTTATCTCCCAAAATAATTCCATTATTAATAAGAAACCATGGATATCGTTTGAACTTTTGAAAAATATCCATCACAAAAATAAACTTTATAAATCGTATAAGAAAAATCCCACACCAGCAAAACTAGAACACCTTAAAGACATACGGAATTAATTAAAGTCACGAATTAGAGCTTCCAAGGAAAGTTCTTACAAAAAACTATTTGACGATAATCTCTCCATAAAAGAAAAGTGGAATATTAACAAATTAATATCTAATCACAGAAAACCAAAATGTCCATCTACACTTATTATAGAAAATAACCTAAAAACAACCGAGCAAAACCTAACTAAATTTCTTAACATCCCTCTACCAAATATTCCCTTTAGCACATCCGATAAAAATATACATCCCATAGTGAACAATCCAAGTCCTTCCTCCTTTCTATCTCCTACTTCCCCTTCTGAGGTTAAACAAGCTATCAAATCACTATCCAACAAAACTTCTTCTGGTTCTGATGAGATCTCCCCATACTTTCTCAAACAGATCGTGGATGACATTGCACTCCCTCTTTCTCTTATTTTTAATATCTCAATATCTGAAGGCGTCTTTCCTTCTTTCTTCAAACAAGCGAAAATTGTTCCATTATGGAAAGCAGGAGATGTGAACACTCTGACCAACTACCGTCCTATACCCGTGGTAAACTCTTTTTCAAAAATATTGCAAAAATTATATCATAGTAAACTCTCTACATATATATCAAAAAATACTACATATGTATATATTAAAATCATTGCTCAACAATAACACGGTTTCATCACAGGGAAAAATACTGAAACTGCGCTAATTGATCTCACAGAGTTTATCACGGAAAATATGGCGGCTAATAAGATCATCTTAGGTTTCTTCTTGGACTTGAAAAAGGCTTTTGACTCAATTAATATCAATATTTTACTTCAAAAAATAGAACGTAGGGGTATTAGAGGCCCACCTCTTGCATGGATCTCTTCATATCTATCACAAAGACAATACCAGCTGAACATAAACGGATATTCCTCTTCAGTATATCACACGTCGACAGGTTTACCACAAGGGTCTATCCTCCCCCCCCCCCCTTCTCTTTAATTTATTTGTAAACGATTTCATTCTCACATCACCTGCTTCCAAATGTATCTTCTATGCCGATGACTGACCCTCCTGTTTGCTCATCCTAAATGTGGAAAAACTTAAGCACGAGGTCCGGAGCTCACTTTTCTATCTTGAATCTTGGCTTTCCTCAAACGACTTTACTTTAAATACAACCAAAACGGTTTATATGTTTTTCTATCAAAGAAATAAAATACTCAACACTGGCAATTTCTCTATCACTTACAACAACTCCTTCTTACAAGAAGTTCAAGATCCAACTATCAAAGAAGAGCAGTCAGTTATTCAGCTCCTCTAAGTTGGAATAAAATTCCAAATGAAATTCGTGATTGCACTTCTCTGACAAAATTTAAAAGAAAACTTAAACAACACTTATCTACTCAATTCAATCCTAATAAATCCTCATAAATATATAATTCCTCTCTTTAAATGAACCCAATAATTGATTGTAATCTCCCGTCTCCTCGCTTTCTTCTCACTATCTCCTTTTTTATTTCCTCCTTCTTCTATCTAGGTAAACGCCACCAGTCTAATTTTATATTATATAATTTTCTCAGCATATATTATAGTTTCCTCAATGTGATGAACTGATTTTTTTTCGCCCCCTTAATGTACATTGAAAAATATTTGTAAAAAAAAAAGAGAAATAATCCAGTTTCTTCATCTTTTATTTTTTTCCTGTAATGTTTTTTGTTTTATTTGTAATTTGCCTCGATGCTGACACCCCTTTGTCTTCTTGACGGGATCACCCTTAAGACAACTGGGATGTTAAAACTGTAATCAATACACACTCTTGTAAATATTTTTTATTAGCAATAAAATTATTATTATTATTATAATTAATTACAATGAAACACATTTATATCAGTTGATAATAATGTGATAGTTCATTGCTTGCTTATTATTTGGAAGAAAGGAATTACATTTCTACCGAAAAGATTATAAGGCTTGTTGCATCAATGAGCCAGTTTGTTATTGTGGCTCTACACATAAATTCAATTTGCTATTTCATTTGATTTTAAATAAACGGATCATTCACAATCGTAGTGCCAGGATTATTGAAATGAAAATTTTTTTATCTTTGTAGGGAAACAATGTCGCTTTCTTTAACAATTAGATTAATTAAAACAAAAATTAGTGATTTTTTACCAGAACCAACTTTGATAAATAAAATAAGTTTTTTTTTTTTTAAAAAAAAAACACATCACTTTAACGTATTTCTTTTATTATCGGTAATATTTCGCGGAACTACATCATTCAGCTTTTTCAAACCATTTTCTAACAATAACATTGAGCTAGATTTTTCAAATACATGCCCTAATACTGATACAATCATGCATATTATTGATATATCATCCTATCATTATTAAAACTAATCATATACTATTTCCAATAAACGAAAGAACATTAACATAATGAAGTATTGTACCATCACTGTTAATATAATACAATTGTATATTATTTAAAGTTCACTTTCTTTGTTGGTATATTCTTGATGTAGTTCCGTGAAATATTGCCGATATTAAAAGAAATACGTTAAAGTGATGTATTTTTTTAAAAAAAAAAAAAACTTATTTTATTTTTTAAATATAAAACGTTAAAGTGATTTGGTTTTTTACATAATTTTAGGATAATAAGATATGAAGTAAGTTTTTTGTTTTTGTTTTTTTTCATAGTATTAATTTATATTTTTGCAGATGCGAGAAAGTTAATAAATGGAGGTTACAAAATCAAATATTTAACCAAACGAATTTTCTTTTAAAAACACACAAATAATATTAAAAACAGTTTAAAACCAGTTCTAAACCATATTTTAATGACCATTCTTCAACAGAAGGCTTCATATCAGTTTTAATTCACTTTAACGTCTGCTTAAAAAGTTTCGTAAGACAAATAACAACACCAATACAAGTTTAAAAAATAATAACAATTTAAAAATTTTAAAAAATCCAGTCGTTTCATCCAGTACCTCGGTACTTTTTCACCGTGGCACGAGATGAAACGTGTGGATTTTTTTTTACATTTTTAATTTTTTATTGATAGCCTTTTTATTTAGCATATCAGTTTAGTTAAATAAATTTTCATACTTTCAACAGTTACTTTTTACAATTAAGTATTAATGAACTGAAACGTCATTAATTTTACCATAAAAATTTATCATAGATAAATCATAAAATGATAAATTTATCATTTATCATTTTTCATTTATCATAAAATTTATCAAATCGCTATATTTTCGAAAATTTAACGGAAATTTACGTACAAAAAGACAGCATTAACTTAGGTTTTCAATATTTTTTCGTCCATATTTTGTTTTGTTATTTTAATAAATTCAATCTCGTAAATACAATGATATCCAATACATTGTTAACCTAAAATATCTCTATAACCATATTCAGCTGTAAGAGAGAAGATTATATTAACTTTTACACTTTCTATTTGGAAATATTAGTGACAGTAACCCCATGGACGGATGTTAATGATCTGTTTTTGTTGTCGACTTCTGTCAAGAAAATATCAATTCGTTTGTAGGAATTATCTTTGAATTCAAATTAAGTTATCAATTAATTAAAATTCTTATATATTATTTCTCAATAATTGTTTTTGTGTCGGTTCGCTACATCTCCTTATAAACACCTTTTTATAAAAATGTAGAAGGCGCCATCTATTGACAATGTGTTTAAATAAGATGTACCACATGTGCTTGAGTTGTTTATTATTTCTCAAAGGTGGTTTTTTTGATGCGAATATTCGCACCGGTCAACTAGTTAATTATAAATTAAAATGTCTATGATAAACACTCATTTAGAATATGTCAAGATACTAAAAACATATCACTTTATTAAAGTCAGTGTCATTTAAGTTATAAACAATGATTTTATATTTGTTTTGAATAGATCCCTTAATTTTCGCGGCTTCCAATTAGATTTGATCCAATACATTAATTTTCCTTAAATTGTCAAACATTTTTACGGAAATGAGACGGTTGAAATGAAATTTCAGAAACTGTGTTAAAATTATTACAGTAATCTCTTTTCTTAAGCATCTAAATAAAACAAATATTTTAAATGATTTTTATAAACAACTAATTATTTCTCCAGCATTTAATAATGCAGTATATTCCGTTTTTTTAAGCAATCTTAAATTTATTAAAGGTTAATTAACTTTTCAGAATTTACATTATTGTATTCCGCTTCAAAGAAACAAAAACGCTTTTCTTGGAGAATTATTAAAATTAGTTTTGAGAAATGAAGATTTTAAGTAAATATTGTATTGAAAAAAAATTATAATTTCTTATATTTGAATTAATTTGAAGAATTCGAACGAAATTTGTTCAATTACCAATCAATTGTCTAACTTTTAAAAATAATAAAAATAAATATGAATAATTACGAACCATTGCTTCTGTGTCCTCCAATTAAATAATTCTCATCACCTAATTGAAATTATCTCAAGCACTCCCTAACTGAATCTAAATAGATATTTCTCAAAGCCTATATCTTCGAAAATTTAACACAAACGTACGGAAAAACTCAGCATTAACTTACCTTTTCAATCTTTTTTCGTTTATTATATTGATAAATTGAACCTCGAATCATATGCAGCTAATACACAGCTACCCATAAAATATATACATATATATATAACCATATTTAGCTACAATTTCGTAGAGTAACTGTAAGTGAAGCAATCCTATTCAAATAAGGTACCTGAGCCGTATAACGCCATGTATACCTTTAACGCCACCTATCTAATTCTTCATAAACATAAGAGATGGCGGTACTGCACTAAATTAGTTTGCATTGACATGCCATCTAGTGTTGAAGTGAATTATTAGCAGACCGCAAACATTTTCGAGTGAAATTACATTTCAACTATTTCGTATCGAGGACTGGTTCTGAAAGGCTGCTACTATAGCAAGGTAAGATAAAATATAGATTTTTTAATGTTCAGTAAAGATTAACTATATAAAACTATATATTTTCTTGATTCTTGAAGATTGTTCTTTGTAGATAAGATAAATTTGTTTTTTAAAATTCGGAAATTGTAGACGAACAAGTATATCATGTGATCCATGTGCTCAGTAGCGCTTTAACGACACTTTAATGCTACTAATAAACTTTTTATTTTTTGTAAGCTTACTCTAAAGCTTTTTGAGTTAACTGAAAAATATTGTTTTATGTGGTATTTTGTCTTATTGCCTCATTTCATTTAAAAAGAGGGGATTTTCCAATTAATTTTTACATTTCCTCTTTTGGTTTTGCTACAGATTAGAAAGACTGTGTTAATTTCAAGTGATTTTTTATTATTGTTTACAGAAAGCCAAAATTAGTTGCTTTTAACTGTAATTTTGTACAAATAATGTTTACAATGATGGAATGATTGTTAATTTTTAAGTTAAGTTACTAGAAAGTAGGTGGGGCTCATTGGACCAGGTGTTCCTAATAACGCCAATTTCCAAAGTTTTCTTATTCGAGTTCTCATACTTCTCCAATAAAAATTATCATACGTTTCATTATGGTTTGCTTCAAACAGAACATTAAACTTTCTTTGTCATAATTTTCGTGTTTCGATACTCCTTATTTCCAGACTTACAGTAATTTAAATGTTATGATGGCGTTATTTGGGCAGGGTACTTTATTAGTTGGAAATGTAAATAACAGAAACTAGGGACGGAGATTATGGATCCGTTTCTATAGTCTCTTTCTGACCAGAAAATATCAATTGGTCTATAGGAATTAATTTAAAGCTACAACTACAGGGAAATTAAAGTTCAATTAAAAATAACATATATGATCCGAAAATCGTTAATCGGGCATTTTCGTACTAAGAAATACATTGTAGTTGATCAAATAAAAACTTTGATAATCAAGCTAGAAAAATAAAATTAATGGAACAAAAACTAATAAAAATCTCTACATTGCTGAAACCTTTTATTTCTCTGTCTGTCTGTCCGGTGCAGTGCAACAACGGAAAACGGTGTTTCCTTTTCCACTGTTGCGAGAAATGGAAATGAGTGGGTTTTTTTTATAGACAATAAAGAAAACGGCTTAACAGTTCAATTCCATTGGTGGGTTTTAATATGTAAATTTCTTCCATGACGTTCCAGCCTCGGTTCTGCTCCATCTGGCGATCCAATTGGGAACTCCTTTCTTGACGCTGCTTTTCCTCTTCTTCGGCATTGGCTTACATCTTTTGTTATTTGCTATTGGCCCTTTTTTTCTTAAAAAACTCAATTAAAACTTTCATTCACTTTTTCTTTCAATTTTAAATTGATTTGTAATGTTACTGATTAAAAAAAAAATATTGAGTTTTTTAAGATAAAAAGCGCCAAGCAAGTAGCAAAGAATGGACAAACAACCCCGTGATCTTAGCACAACAAACATATTTGGAAATGGTAGAGAACTTTCTTGGTACAACTAACGGCATTGAGTTTTACTCGAAGAACAAGAATTAATTTTAATTTTAATCGTAAAGTTATCAGGGGATTAAACAAAGCGGATTTAGTCAGCTGAAACAATGAAAGACGCCACATTGAAAATACCCAAGTTGAAGCATTGCCCAAAATGCATAAGGCATCAGATGGCAATGGACTGTTACCTGTAAGGCCGCTTAAAAATTGCAAGGGGTCTGCGATTGAAATATTGTCCGCTACTAACTACAAAAGAATGGCGGTATTAAAAATTAGAAGCAGATACAACGTAAAGAATGCGACGGAGTTTGTTAAAGAGTCAAGGGAATTAAAGCTTAAGAAGGAATTCAGTTTCTGTTCGTTGGATGTTGTAGCATTATTCACATCCATTTCGATGGATTTAGTTAGTAAAGCTTTGGATCATATTATACACTAGCAGGTTGGAAACTTTATGCAACAACATGCATTCAATGAATTATTGCCTCTAATCACGGCAATGTTTCACATGCAATTCTTTGAATTTGAAGGAAAAAATTTTAAGCGAAAAATAGGATGATTCGTGAGTCATTCCACATCAGATCACCTGATGAGTTCACCACACCATCATAGATTTTTATGAAAATTTATTTGCATGTAAAGGGTCATAAGATAACACATTTTGCAAATTATGAGATTGTTTGGTTAAATATTTGCGGAGATATGAATTTTTGAAGTTTTTTTTTTTTGCCACGCTCCTTTTTTGACGTATTTTTTTTAATATCTCATGTCCTAATCAATCAAATGGAACCAAATTTGTTTTCCCTTGTATTTTATTATGCTTAATCCAAAACTTCCAACGAAATTAGTCTAGGACTGATAGTTTTGTAGTAATAGAAAGCATGTAAGCATTTGGGAAAAAATTTAAATGGCCATTCGGGACGACATTTAAAAATTTGAGAGTATAACCCAAGTCTAAAAAACCCAGGTCTAAGGTAACTGATAAAAAAAAATCAAGATGGTGTTTTGCTCCTGAGCTTAGAAAAAAAATTGCAAAGTTGGTACTCTTTTCGAATCTCTTAAATGACATATTCAAAAATTATTACTTTGACACTGCATATTTGTTTAAAAAATCCAAGTTGTTTAGTCATAGCTCTGTAAGCAGTAACTCTCACTTGTAACAGGTAATAACCCAGGTAAAACCTATATTTTCAAACTGAATATAGTTTGAAAATACGGCGTTTAAAACAGAAAATTCACCCATGGGTTTCCAACGCCGATGCTAGGCGCCGTAGGCCTAATAATCCAAAATATTATTGAAAAAATACAGGCCTTTTCATTAACTTTATTTCCTTTAATAAAAGTGTTTAACTGAGGTGTCACTTAAAATATTTTCAATAAACATTAATACTAAACTCTGTTATTATACAGCGAGTTCTATTAATTTCAAAATTATTAACTAATTGTTATTCAGGACAAATTATTTAAAGCAGCCTTTTTTTTCTCTCTTTCTTTTAAAAACACGATTATTTATGTATTTTTAGTTTTGAATCATACAATTGTGGAATGGGTGGGAATATCTTAGGGTGCGTCTATAAAATGGAACCACGGTTTCGGTTACAAGCACTCCGGTTACGATTGTGACGTCACAGGTTGCTTGACGTAGGAGCCTGGTTACTCCCAAGTCCTTCATTTTATAGATGGCGTGGGTTGGTTGTGTTCAAATATGGCTGCCAAGATTGTGGATTTGTTGTTAGAAGTTGAATCAGAACTTTATTCATTGTTAGAAAGAGAATCAAGTACTGATTCCTCATCCTCGTCAGATGAAGAAATTATTATTTTATCAATGTATAGTAATGTATGTAGAAAGAAAGCAAGAATTGGGAATTAAGCAAGAGAAACTGTCATAGCAGCCGACAACATTCTCAGTAGACAACACAATGGACGCATTTTACATTATATTTCTATTTTCAATACAGAGTTGCTTTTTACTCGAAGATTAAATTAAAAAATATATATTTTATTTTACTTCTTTGCTTCATATACAACGCCGATGGTTCCGTCCCGTGAAGCCGTGGCACTACCTATCGGAATATCTCCGTTTTCGTGCCACCGCGAGTTTGATACCGCCTGCTCTCCTGCCGACCTTCGGCGCACCGTCCCAGGCAGAGAGCCGGCCACCGGCGTCCTCAAACTACGGTGTCCGACAAAGATGCTCTAAATAAAAGGGCCCGGTGTCGGGATTAGGCATTCGTGTCGACATCCACCCATTATACATGAGGCAAACTAAAAAAAAAATAACGGCCAATAATTTTCTTTATTCTTTTTTTTTACTTGTCTGTGTTGCATAAAAGTATAGTTACTATTTTTAGTTACTTGTGATTAATGAAACAATCACACTGCCATTGAAATTAAGAAGTAGGAATATATTCACTATTCTTTTAAGAAACAGAACGAAGTTAAAAAAAAAAAATTAATTTAGTTTAAGTGAAATTGCAAGTCTGTGGGCCCGGTAGCCGAGTGGTCAGCGCGCTTGGCTGCGGGTTGGAGGTCGCGGGTTCGATTCCCGGCCTCGGCGGAGGCGGGAATTTTTCCACGCTCCATTCTCCTCCAAACGGGTCCTAGGGTCTACCCAGCCCTCTGTAGAATGGGTACCGGGTTTCTTTCCCGGGAGTTAAAGGCGGGCGGGCGTCGGGCTGACCCCCCGGCCCCAACTTCGTCCCGTTGGTCGAGCTGCGGGAGCCTGACCTCCCGCGATCCCACAGGCCAGCCATGGCCTATCGAAGGGAGAAACTTTAACTTAACTAACTTGCAAGTCTAAAATGAAAAATGAATTAAATTTAATAGATGCGAAATTGCAAGTCTAAAATAAATATGTAAATAAATAAAATAAATAAATAAATTAAATTTAATAGAAGCCAAATTGCAAATGCAAAATAAATTTTTAAAAAAATAAATTTAATAGAAGTGTAATTGCAAGTCTAAAGAGAAAAAAGAATTAAATTTAATAAGCAAAATTGGAAGTCTAAAATAAATAAATAAAAAAAAATATAATTTAATAGAAGCGAAATTGGAAGTCTAAAATAACTTAAAAAAAATTAAATTTAATAGAAGCGAAATTGGAAGTCTAAAAAAAATTTAAAAAAATAAATTTAATAGAAGTGAAATTGGAAGTCTAAAATAACTTAAAAAAATTAAATTTAATAGAAGCGAAATTGGAAGTCTAAAAAAATTAAAAAAAATAAATTTAATAGAAGTGAAATTGCAAATGTAAAAATAAAAAAAAAAATTAATAGAAACGAAATTGAAAGTATATCGCATCGTCTGCAACCGAAGGAATAACCTACCTCCTCAGCCGGTTGCAAAAACGTAACTCGGTTGCTGCAACCGCAAATCTGGTTGGTGTTTATAGACGCGGTCACTGGTTGGCTGGAGTAACCGGTTTATTTTATAGACGCAGTGGTTGCTCGGAAGGTTGTGACCATAACCGTGGTTCCATTTTATAGATGCAGGCTTACTTTCTGTTTGAGGCCGGATACTTTCACTTTCGGATTTAGGGGTTGAATTTCCCATTAAAATTTCACTAAAGTAAATTGTATGATTGTACAATTGTATGATCCAAAATATGCGATTCGAAAAGAATACCAACTTTGCAATTTTTTTTTTCTAAGCTCAGGAGCAAAACATCATCCTGATTTTTATTTATCAGTTACCTTAGACCTTATTTAGACTTGGGTTAAAATCTAAAATTTTTAAATGTCGTCCCACATGGTTATTTAAATTTTTTCCTAAATGCTTACATGCTCTCTAAAACTACAAAACTATTTTGTACTTCCTTGAACTTCAAGACAACTTCCTTGACTATTTTCGTTGGAAGTTTTCGAATCAGCATAAAAAAATACATGGGGAAAACAAATTTGGTTCCATTTGATTGATTAGGACAAGAGATATTCAAGAAAATACGTCAAAAAAGGGGCATGGCACCAAAAAAAATTCTAAAATTCATATCTCGACAAATATTTAAAAATAACATGCAGAATGTGTTATCTTATGATCCTTGATATGCAAATAAATTTTCATAAAAATCTGTGATGGTGTGGTGAACTCAGCAGGTGATCTGATGTGGAATGACCCTCATGGGGTTAAAGGCTTCATCGCTTATAGTGGACTGGGTTTTGATTTTCATAGAAGATAATGCTATCGCCAAATTAAAGTGTAATCATATCTCTCTGCCGATCTACAAGAGATATTTGGACGACATTTTATGTTACAGGCATTCGAAAAATCAAATGACAATCTTGGATGTTTTTTCACATGTGCACTCCGATATTGGTTTCGAAATTGAAGAAGAGAAGGACATTGTTATTTCGTTTCTAAATAGCAAGAAATGAATAGCAAGAAATAAATAAGAATAGCAAGAAATGAAGAAATAATCACGTCCGTTTACAGAAAATCAACTTACTCAGGGGTAACATTAAATTATTTATCCTATTTTCCTATGTCGTTTAAAATGAAATCTCAATGTTGGGGATTAGGGCGTTCCGGCTATCCAGCAAGGAGATGGTATTCCAACAAGAACTGGAAATTATTAAGGACATTTTACTGAACATTGACTATCCGTCGTGGTTCATTGCTCGACACTTTAAACGCTAAATATCCTGTTACTACAATAGCCTCAGGGATAGTGACAACAAGCCATCATATCAATATGTGTCAAACTAGTACGATTCGGATATTACACCAGCATTAAGTAAAATCTGTAAATAATACGGGATTAGAGTAACTTCGCCAGCTTCCAATACTATTGGTGATATAAAGAGGAGACGTAATAAAGACGTTCAACGGATGAAAGAAAAAGGAGTAGTGTATGTAATAAAATGCAAAAAAGAGGATTGCCGATACGTGGGCGAGACGGGCCGAAGGATAGGTGGCCGCACATTGAGCATGGAAGGTCAATTATAAACAGGAGTACCGAATACCTTACTTACATGCATAGTATCTCGGCTAATCATATAATTGATGTGGACAACCCAATAATATTGGCAATATGCCAATACCTAAAAGAAAGTAAGTGCCAAAGCTTTTGCTTGACGACTCCCAACAAGGGAGGATTGGAGGAGGTAGGGGTTTTTAAGTTCGACAAAGTAACCGGTCTGCTGAGGTTACGAAACGTGCGTCACGGTTTTATTATGGAATTATTTTATTAGTACTTTTTAATTTGTAAGTGTCGAGTTAGCTGGCATTTTTAATAGAAAGTAAGTGTATTGAATCTTGCCATATATTGACAGGTGGAGGGGTGTACAACGAAACGCTATCTGTACTTGAGATTCGTGAATAGGGGCTCATCAAGAGAGAAGAGAGAAAAAATAAAAAATAAAGAAGTACAGATACAGAGAACATTAATAAAAGAATGAATCCTCTAGAAACAATGAAAACCAGTGAAATAGACCATTAATGATAGATACTAAAAAAAATTAAAAAAAATTGTGGGAAAAAATAGCATTCTTAATTATGAAAGTGAAAAATATATTAAAATAGAATAGTTTCCAAATTTCTATCACTCTTAAGGTTTTACAGGTGCTATATTTCTTTTTTCATTTGTAGTTTAATTTTTAACTTCGTTTTGACAATAGTTAAAGAAGAGGAAAAAAAAAATTAACGTTTTTATGTTTATTTTAGTTTAATTTTAAACAGCTTTTAATTCACTTTTTAAATTGATTTATAATGTTACCGATTAAAAAAAAATATTGAGTTTTTTAAGAAATAAAGGGCAATAGCAAATAACAAAAGATGTAAGCGAATGCCGAAGAAGAGGAAAAGCAGCGTCAAAAAAGGGGTTCCCAATTGGACCACCAGATGGAGCAGAATCGAGGCTGGAACGTCATGGAAGAAATTTACATATTGAAACTCACCAATGGAATTAGAATTGAACTGTTGAGCCGTTTTCTTTATTGTCTATAAAAGAACCCCACTCATTTCCGTTTTGTATCGCTGAGGAATGCCACTCTCGTGGCGGAAACTAGTATGATATATATATTCTTATTGTTTAGTAAAGTGAATTTCTGTAAAAATAACCAGGTGCATAGGCTATATGTTTGAAAGCAAGATGAACAATGCACGTAAAACAGTGACATTTGTAATGCTATAATGTTCATTCCTTGTTTATTTCCTTGTTTATTTAAAAGAAAAGAAGGACATTTCAACCGAAAAAGCTTGTAATGTTTGTTGTCCCAATCACGCAGCTCATTCCTGTGGCTCTAGAAACTTCACATGCTACAGGTGGCTCTTTCATTTCTTTTGGATTATCATAGTCATCTGCAGTCGTTGCAGCAGGAATGTTTGTTTTTGTAATTGTCCCTTAAATTTTAAAATTAAACTAATTGTTGGGAAGGCAAATTGCCATATTGTTTTGTATAAACAGGAACCGGAAGCTCGCATGACTTCCGATGTTGTCTAAATTCATGATGTCTACAGACAACCGAATGAGAGTAGAAATAAGTCTTAAATATATATTCAAATGAAATACTCTGCCGACTTGTTATTCTTCCAACACATAAAATCAACAGGTTATGGTCCCATGCAACGCTGACACTACGCCCTGAATTATCTAGAAGGAAATTAGTAGAAATACTTTTCATTTTATTTGAATAAAAGTCTTAAGTCTGTAAGCTTAACTCGAATTGACGGATCGCAAAATTCAAGCGTAAAAGATGTATATAATTGTAGAACCACTGACGAAAGACAATTTCGATATTTGGAAAATAAAAGTACAAGCCTTACTCATTAAAAATGATTCGTGGGCGTATGTGAATGTCACTAGAATTAAGCCGAAACTGTTAGAAGGAGATTCTAAATCTCGAGAGCGATTGAAGACTGGGTAATAGCTGATGAAAAAGCGAAAGCAGATTTAACTCTGACAATTAGTTCAAAAGAACAAAACAATTCAAAGGATGCTACAATAATACTCCATCCTCGGACCCTAAACCTAGAAAGCAGTTTGTGTAGATCACATATCACTCCAGTTTGTTCAAAGATTGAAACGTATTTGTGCGCTGTACCGGATCATGATCACGTCGCCAGCCAACAATACAATTGGAAGAATGGTAGCTGTCCCAATAAATGTTCCTAAGCATGAAACCACAGGATTAGTGTATTCGAACCCTTGCAAGGACAATGCATGTATTTATGTTGGAGAAAACCGAATATCGTTGAAACAGCGAGTGGGAGACCACCAGAGCGCGTTTCATGCATGTAATTTGGAATACCTAATGTACAAACGTTCAACGGAACATCAACACCCCATTCTCTTTGAGGACTCTAGGATTTGAATTAACTGTAAGAAGCATTTAAAAAAAATGTATGGAAACCTTAGTGATTTTGTGTTCTACTACTGCTTACAATGATTATTTAACAGTGCCTTCTAAGACCGAATACGGTCTTCAAGATAGACTTTTAAAGAAGGAATTTCAAAAAAATACACATACATAATGGAATTGGAATGACTATTTTGTTCTAAGCTTTAAATTTTCTTTCCTTTGTAATTTTGTAATTGACTCCTCTCCAGCCATTTAATTTTCTCATAGTAATAAAATATAAATTATATGAAAGTTTTACAACAGAAATAAAAGTTTTAAGTGATTTCTGCTTTTAGACTCTTTAAATGGATTCATGCTATTTCACGGCACTCAATTTTGTTTGATTACACTGGTCTACCAAAAAAAAAAAAAAAAAATTTTTCTTTTACAAGGACTAAATAAACGGAATCTAACTATCTTTCCCATGCTGAGTTCAAATATTTTCTCAGATTTTTTCAGCAGTTTCGGCCAGCATACTGGGTCATCATTTGGCTTGGTACCTCTTTTCCATATTAGAACTCTGCCGATGAAAACGCTCACCATCGCTTTAGAGACAGCCCCAAGATTTTCAGGGAAGAAGTCTAGGTGGGATTATCTGGCTAGTGTTGATGTCCAAGAGCCTCCATTGCTGAACAAACGTTATTACAAAAAACTATATAGCTTTCTTTAGAGAAGTAGTCATTTAAATCACTATTGCGACTACGATAAACGTATATCCGTGTATCTTTTTTGGGATAGATTCCAACCTTTGAGCCTGGAACTTAAAAGCTCAGCCGACTGTTTAGACAAATATAAATCCCTTATAAGATCATTAAGATCATCTTAAGATAAAAAGTGAGGTTCTGATGAACTACTTGCTTCAAATGTTGGGTCACTTCCCTCCTTTCTTTCGTCTTCAGTATGAGCTGGGTCGGATTCGGAGTTATCACTTTAGGTCATGAAATCTGGACATTGTTACAGGATACTCTTCACTATGTGGCACAGGTTTCATTGCAGATGCCAATTGGGATACTTAACTGTATATTTCGTTTTGGACGTAATTCCTTTAATATTAGCTAAGCAAAAATAACAGTCAATTGAAAGGTCCTGCTGTTCCTCCAAATGATATGGACTGAAAAGGACATACGATGAGTACCATTTTTCCATCCAGTGAGAAATCTAACACAAGATACACAATATACATTTCGGGCCCAGTCTTTATCGAAATCACTAGCTCTAGACCCAAAATAAAGCTCATAACATTTTTTCACAAGTGGTGTGAAATTTCGCCTCTGAGACTTCAAAGTCAGTTTTATTATTACAGACTTTATAGAAATTGTTTGGTTGATTGAAACAATTTCTTAGCATATTGAAACGTTTATTAAATTCGTAAAACTTACAAATAAAACAATATATAGCAGAATACCCCTAAATGTTTTGCCAGACTCACTACAATTTCAATACTGGCTACTGGCCATCTGCTTACTAAAACAATGTAATATTTGAACATGTTAGAACTTGTTTGAACATGAATAAGCCTGTACAAAGTTAGAACATGTTTCAACATGAATATGTCTGCATGGTGCCAAATCATTCTGAATAAAAATACCACTTCTATAATTTACAAGAATTATAATTAAAAACAACCTAATATACAGAAGTATATTATACAAAAATAACGCTCACCAAAAACTATGCCTGTTGGAAAAATTCTGATCACATATTTGAATTCAGTATACAAAACTACACTAGAATCACTATTTAGTTTTCTTGTGAAAAAAATCATGTTGACCAGTGTTAATTAACTAATTCTAATTGCATATATATTGTTTTTAAATCAGGCCGGATTAAGCCAGCGCGGGGCCTGTAGCAAATGTTATCAGGGCCCCCCCCGCCTCAGAAAAATACATATTAGGGTATTTATTTGATATTTTAAATATAAAAATAAATTAAGTAAATATTTTTTAACTTATTGGATTGTATTCATTATTTGCAACAGTGAGAATGCAATTATTTGAAGATATATGCGACAAAATGGGATTTCCTATGTACTTTCCATTTCGAACACAAAGGGCCTGCCCCCCCCCCCTCCCCGAAAAAATCTCTAGCTACGTTTCTGGTTTTGTATGATAATAAAATAAACACTACTTTTACAAACAAACTTTTCTCGATTTAATGTGAGCAAATTTAGAGATAATGCTGATTAAATCAATTTCTCTAACAAGGAGAGATGACGGGTTATACGAAATTGAATTTCATGCCCTTTTGGGAGATGAAAGTACTCATGAAGTACTTCAAAAATATACCAGGCTTTAGGGTTCAACACTCAAGCGTCTTGGAGATATTTGATGATTTTTGCAGTGTTTTTCCGGCTTAAGCTTAAAACCATAATGTCTCACAGTTGAAACAGGAAGTTCAGAGTTAGATCGATTGATAAACTGCTCGACTGTAAATCCTGAGGTTGGTAGTTCGAGTCACATAAGTAACGAAATTTTTTTTTAAACTTTTTTTTTTTATTTTTTTAATCCATGTTTTATATGCTAATGCATTTTCTTTTCTTTTTTTTTCTTTTTTTAATTTTAATTTTTTTAATTTTACCTTCCTTTCTGCTTCAGCTTCTTTATTTCTTTTTCGTATTTTTTCTAGTAGGCAGAAAAAAAAATAAATTAAAAATATATGAATCTATTAACTTTTATAATTTAAGTTACTTTCAGTTTAGAAAAATAAAATCTGAATCTTTTTCTTCTTGTGTTCTCCTTATCCAGTAACAATAAAACTCTATTTTTTTTCTTCTTTCTTATTATTATTAAAATTGGAAATAATTGATGAAAGAGAGAAAAATTCTAAGCTTACTATTTGTAATTTGCAATTAATACAAATAATTTTATATCAGTATTACTTCTACCTTGTCTGTCTTATTCAAAAGGCGCCTGACCCTGGCTGTTTTCTTTCGGTACAACTTTATTGTCTATCATAATATCTCAATCACATAATATCTTCCAGCATTCGTTTTGCCCTCCCTTCTGCCCGTTGTATCAGTCCTTCGCCATCTTCAGATGTCCTAACCAGCTGCTTTGCCTCGAGCCTCTAGTTTAAGCTTTTGACATATGCAGATTTTATTTTTCTAATCTAAATTAAATTATAAAAGTTAATAGATTGATGTATTTTTAATTTATTTTTATTTCTGCCTACTAGAAAAAAATACGAAAAAGAAATAAAGAAGCCGAAGCAAAAAGGAAGGTAAAAAAAAAGAAAAGAAAAATTAAAAAAAAAAAAAAAAAATGCATCAGCATATAAGACATGGATTAAAAAATAATAAAAAAAGTTTTTTTTTAAAAAAAAAAATTCGTCAATTAACTGACTCGAACAACTAACTTCTAGATTTGCAGTCGAGCAGCTTATCAATCGACCTAACTCTGAATATCCTGTTTTTATAGCGAGACAGGAAGATTTTAAGCTCAAGTCGGAAAAATACTCCCAAATATCATCAAATATCTTCAAAACGCTTGAGTGTTGGACCCTAAAACATGATACATTTTTGAAGTAATTCATGAGTACTTCCATCTCCCAAAAGGGCATGAAATTCTGTTTCTTACAACCATGACCTCTCCTTGTAAGTTAATTACATTCAGTGTTCATTAAGGTGAGGTCACTCAGACGATCATGTCCCATCATATTCCTTAACTCACTTTTTACTCGCTTTAATGTCGAAAAAGAACGTTCTCCGCTGCAGTTAGTAATCATTAAAAACAAGTAAATTGGTAAGACTATTTCTACATTTGGGAAACACGACTGTAATGAATTTTCCATTATAAGTTTATAAAATTGTAGTTCAAGAGCCTCATGCTTTTCGTTGTTAATAGCAGCAGCCACATTAGTTTTAAGTTCAGCAAACTGCACAAGTTCGTCGCCTAGGCTTTCATCCAAATCTTCTTGGTAAGCACTGATATTATTTGGAGTTCTTTTCAAGATCTCTTTTGCTGTAAGAGATTTTAAATGCCGAAGTATTCCAAATACACCAGGCACTCTATGGTATGCTTCCATGCGTTTAGCCAAGGCATACAGTAAATTATCAATTATGACAATAAACATCTGACTTTCAAATTTTTGTTTGGGTATTTGATTTTCTAAAACTTCATCGAGCGTAGTAGAGCCGCTGAAATCGTCATACTTAGTATTTTGCTTGCGTCGCCTTGAATTTGTTACTGATATTCTTCACAGTCAGTCAGAATATTGGCTTTGGCCTCAATATCTGAAAATGTAGGCCGCATTGCTTGAACATACCCGTGTAACGATTCATAAAGGGCATATCCCGTGTTAAAGTCTTGATCAAGTAATTGGTCATTATTCCTATTTCCAACGTGCTCATCTTCGAAAATAGTACATATGCCTGATTACGACACTCTACCTTTGATCCACGTTATTTGAGTTGACATCCAAAACTTGTTTGATAGTGGTAAAACCACATACTATTGCCTTTGTCGCATCACTTGGGCAGACCACCTGGTGTCCGACAGCAGTTCCGGCGCTAGGGGTTGGCGAAAGGGGCGACCACCCCAGGCTCTGCGCTTGTGGGGGCCCCGCGCCTGGTTCGAAGAAAGAGGTTTATAGATGAAAATAAATGCATTTTTAATATTTCAAAAATAAGAAATTACGTTCAGTTAATGAATATGATATTTCTTTCAAAATCTATTTATTTATGTGTTTTTATGTGTATTTATATGTGTGTTTCAAACCCAGTATGAGAACGACGGGTCATGGGCCGGTGTCACATAACGTCAAGGGCCTCACAAAATTCATCTTGCCCGAGGCCCAACACCCTCCTAGTGCCACCGCTGCCGACAGTCTCTTTAAAGTCGGAAGTTTTGAACCTGTATCTTCCAGTGCTTTTGTAAGAAGGCTCCATCGATAGGTAGAAGCAGAAAAGAATGTATAGAGGCTTTCAACAAAATCGAAAAAAAATGGATGATTCTATACAACATTCTGCAGCACACTTAGCAACCAAATTCAGTGAATGTGCAAAGCAGGGAATCTATTCTGCATACCTATTTATCTCCTTAATGTGTGCTTGTAACCCATGGTATTTCCTGCTCATGTTTCTGGCATTGTCATAGTTTGACCATGACAGTCTTTGATATCAATGCCATTTTTCTTTAAAAAAACAAGTAAACTTGGCTAGTTGTTCAGTAGTATGACCTTCCACATCCAAGAACTTCACAAACCTTTCCACTGGTCCAGATGGTAAGACATAGCGCACTATTAGAGTGAGTTGGTCCACTTGCGAAATGTCTGGAGTAGAGTCCAGTGATACTGAATAGTACTTGCATTTCTTAATTTCGCATACGATATGATCCAGTAAGCTTGATTCAATTAGATGGATAAATTCCTCGCATGTTGTTTTTGATAAGTATTGATGTATGTCCCTTTCCTTTATTTGCATAAATATTTATATGCTGAGCCAGAAAAATGTCGAGCTTGGCTATTAATTCCAACAAACCTAAAAAATTTCCATTATGAGTTGAACCAATAGTTTTGATCACTACTCCGAAATGCAAGACCTCGTTCTGCTAAAAACTGGATAGCTGAAGTAATTCGCTGTAAAAGTGCCCACCAATATTTTTGTTCGGCCGCAATTTGGCTTATAAGTTGAGAATCGACCCGCGCATTCTTCTTTTTGCAAACTAACAGCGAAATTATCGCTTGTCTATGGTAGGTACTTTCTTCATGTCTTTTCAACAAATTATTTGCGTTTTTCCAGTCGTCAAATCCTTCTTTCGTAAATCGTGACGAACAGCCTGAATCAGTGACTTTGAAAACAAAACTGAAAAGTTTTCCTCTATTTTCTGAATAACCAACCAATCTCTCACGTGACTTTTGTTTATTGGTTTATGTGTGTAAGGGAAAAACGACTTTCGACTAATTCGTAGATTACTTTCTGTATCGTATATCTTTTTTGAATACAAGAAATCACTGTTCACTTCGCTACTTCCTTTCGCAATCCAATAATCTCGATTGAAGTTGCTCGGCCATTCAGCAATATCGTTGGAGTACATTTTAGTTTCGTTTTGTTTTTGGCTTGAAGAAGATGTTGCTACATTGGAATCATGTGGTGTGCTGTCTGCCTGTGTTTGGCTTGAAGATGGTATGGCTAAATTGGAAGGACTTGGTGTACATTCGACTTCAGTTAGAATTTTGGAAAATGTGACTAAATCGTGAAGAGTTGCAGATCTTATTAGTAATATTGGTAATGATGATTCTTCTATAGCACTGCCTTCATCTATACACAGTGAGACGCGACTTCTGCTTCGATTTCTTCAGATTCTGCACCATCATGCATGACATTAAAAAATTCAGACAGCTTGCGAGTTTTTGATATAAAATCTTGGTTCTTTTTTTCCTTTTCATCTTTTGCTTTACGTTTTGCTTTCCAGAAGCGTAATGTCGACTCGTATCTCTGGCTCTGTTGCTCATGTTGACTATCTCGATCTGGGTAGAAGGAAAAATGAATAAAAATACGAATGACGACGTCACAGGCAAATAAGTACGATGACGTCACAGGCAAAACAAGTCCTTTAATTATAAGTAAGACTAGAGTTAAAAACAAAAAATAATTTTTTCTTAGAAATCTAAAATTAGATAACCAAAAAACTAGGAAGGACAATGAAACCCTGCCAGGCTTATTGTTTACGGATGACATTGTTCTGTTCTCAGATAATAAAAAGGATTTACAGAGCCTACTAAATACGACAGGAAGCATCGCAAAAGATTTTCAAATAGAATTCAAAATAGAATTCAATTGCAACAAAAGCGAAATAATAAATTTTAATGTAGTTGAAATAAACTTCTAGCAAATTAGTAATCCGGGAATGAAAGAAACCAATGTATATCAATATCTAGGAATATTAATAACAAATTAGGGACGAATCTTTAAAAAGCATATAAACAACACAATAGCTAAAGCAAATAAACTAAGTGGATGGATAAGGAGCATATGTAATAAATTCTACAATAAAGTAGAGCTAGATAGAATATTGTGGAAATCATTGGCTGTGCCTGTTCTAAAAAAAGATAACGAAACTATTATTAATGCAGAAACCGAAGTTCAAAAATTGACAAATATCCAAAGCACATTTGGAGGAAAACTTATAGGGGGGACCATTTAGACGCCTTCTTTAGTAATTCAAAGTGAAATGGGGTGGTCATCGTTCTTTAGCAAAGAAGCTTCTAGCAAATTAAAATATCTGGGGATGTTGATTTTCTTTGCGCAGTATTTGTTTAGCACTTTTCTTGCACCTAGAAGCGCAGGGCCCGTAGCATTTGCTACTTCTGCTATATGGCTAATCCGGCCCTGCTTGCAGGCCCACAAAGGCCTATGGGGTGGGTGGATGGTAGGCTCCAGCATTCACGACCTAATGGGACGAAGTTGAGGTCGAGGTCAGCCTGACGCCCGCCCGCCTTAAACTCCCTGGAAAGAAACCCGGTACCCATTCTAGAGAGGGCTGGGTAGACCCTAGGATCCGTTTGGAAAAGAAAAAAGTGTGGAAAAATTTACGCGCTCCGATCAGTAGATCTACATATCCTTAATTTTAATTTTAAATTTTATAAGAAATTTGTAAAGTAAAAGATTCTTATAAGATCAAATGGACACTCTCAAAAAATTAATCGTCTAACCCGAGGAAATGGTTCAACAGAAAGTGGCACCGTCTGAAACGTTTCATGTACATCAACCCCAATTTCAAAACTTCAATCGTTGCAGTCAGAATCGGATCAACTGCTGACTACCCTAAGCTTGCAGACGATGTAAAGTCGATGTTCATCAGTGATTTACAACAGAAATACCGAGTCTTCTTTCGACAACTCCACCATCCTCCATCATGGTGGTGGAACCGTACATACCGCCGCCTTTGCCGCACCCCCAGCAACGCGCCCCGCCACCACGGACCGTGGGACGACGGATGAAGAGGAAGTCACTCCATCGTGGGACCGTATGCTGCATATGATTCTTCCCAAAAACTATCACATCAAAGGACATGCATTAATCGAACAGTTGAAATCACACCAAGAACTGAAGTTGAATCCATCCAGTGGAGAGTTGATTGTTCAGAACAAGAGAATTCCAGGTACTAACATCGTGGAATTAATTGTAGTTTGAAGTGGAAATTAAGCATTTTATTTCCGTACATATTTCAAACCTGAACAATTTAAACCACGGGGAGCAATTATTTGTAAGTGGAGAACAAACAATGAGCAGTGATGACAATTGACAACAAGAAGTGAACAGCAGATATTGAACGGCGAGAAGTACGACGCTGTTCAACAATGCACACAATGTTCAACAATGTGTAAAAGCGAAAAACAAAGAAGAATCTTCGATGGAGAAGAAACAAGATGGCTGAACCGAAGAATGGCAAAGTGTAATGTTGGATGCAAGAAACCTGATGTCAAATGAAGATAAAATGAGTAGAGGAATTCGACTTCATTATATTTATACAAGTAGCTCTGATGAAGAATATCGTGAGATAAAAGCAAGAACGGTATGATATCCAGGAAGAGGAAAATAGATACAAGTTCGAATCTAGAGATATTCGAGAGCTGCCAGATTAGATTCTACTGAATGATTTCATCACAGTGACACGACTGAATGGTTAGAGTCAACCAATCGTATCATGAATGAAAGGACATCTTCTTATAATCATAAGGATATACGCAAGTAAGTGATAAAGTTACTTTTACTTAAAGGGGACATGTAAAAGTCAGCATATACAGATGAATATTCAAGTCGTGACAGAATCTATAGTTTCTCATTATGAAATAATGCCGTAAGATTTCAAAGTTAAGAGAACTTTATTAGCGTTAATTCGTGGACTTTAGTTAAAGAGGGTAAACCTTTTACAAGATGTAAAGTGACTCTGAATTACAGATTGTGTTAAATTACACAAGTTGGGATATAAATATTTTTCAAGAGTAAACTGTTAAGTGAAAAAAATAATTATTACTTGTGTTAAGTTTGATCTTCTATATTTGAGACTTTGATCATTTGAACACATGATAGTGTAACCTTTGTAAAGATAATATAGGAACCTTGTCAGTTGCATTTGATTTGTTGATTTTTTGGAACATGCATTTCATATCTTTCATTTACAAATACATAAGTTAAAATTAGGGGATAAAATAAGTTAATGAATTTAATTTATATTTAATTTAATTTATATTTATTTATATATATATATCAACGATCCACGGAATAAACCTAACTATCTGATATATTACACCAGGCACAACCTCCACAATATTAATCAACTATATTTCACGTCGAGCACGTTTTGACAATCCCAAACCGAGAGATTGGCCAGAATTCAAAAAAGTTCTAATAAATCTTAATGTCACAAAAGATTATTTTGGCAATGCAAAAGAGTAGCGGTATATAGTGTGCCAAATGAAATCGGCACGTCTAAGTACAAAAATAAGAGGTTTAGATGTATTGGGACATCGCGGAGTCGTCGTTCTCAAAGGCGAGCAATCTCCCTCTACATCCCACCATCACAAGAAAGAGAAAGCGTCAACATCAGCCGATATCTCCTCTCCATTCAAAGAAGTCTTACAGCTTTGGAAAACGTACGAACACCTCTAAAAATATTGACACTCTTCTTCATGAAATCTACTTTGACCCAAAACAACATGATTCTTCTGGAGGGTTTGCCAAATTATAGGGAGCTGCACACCAAATTCGCCCCGATCGCACTATTAGACAAGTAAAGGATTGGCAGAAATCCATCGATACATATACTCTCCTTCGTCCCGTTCGAAATCGTTACCCGAGAAATAAATTTATGGTAGGAGGTCCTCATGAACAATGTCAGAGCGATCTGGTCGATCTCACATCGCTCAGTTGTTACAATGACGGATATAAATTCCTACTGACAGTTATCGTTGTATTTTCTTAAAAGTGTTTCGTCATTCCTTTAAAACCAAAAAATTCAAATCATGATAGAGAAGGTTTTAGATCACTTCTCGAATCAGGCAGAATGGGAGCGCCAGATTTTCTGCATACAGACAAGGGTACGGAATTTCTAAACCGTAAATTTCAGAATCTTTTAAAAGAATATGATATTCATTTTTTCACAACTCATTCGGAAACTAAAGCTGCAATTATGGAACGTTTTCATCGCTTCTTAAAATCGTTGATGTTTAGAAATTTTTATTACACAGAAAGTTATCGATACATTGATGTTTTGGAGGATATAGTAGAGGCGTATAATAACACGTATCATTGCAGCATTAAAATGGCTCCCAACGATGTCAGCGAGGCTAATCAATTATAAGGTTGGAGAAACCTCTATCATTCTCCCGCCTCCTCCTCATCGATCACCATTGTCCTCTGAGCTGGTGACAGAGTACATGTTAGCAGTGTATGCAGACCTTTTGCTAAAAGATACACAGGCCACTGGTCAAAAGAGGTTTTTGAAATCGATCGAGTTATGAAAAAAAATCCTCCAGTTTATATTCTATGTGATGATAAGAGAGAAGTCATTGAGGAAACCTTCTATCTATTAGAATTACAGGCAGTTCTCAAACCATATCACTCTCATTACCCCGTGGAGTAAATTCTAGGCGAACAAGGTCGGGGATCTACGAAGCAGTACCTAGTTCGATGGCTCGACTACAGCCCTGAATTTGATAGCTGGATTGAAGCAAACACCCTTCAACCTCCCGCAAGGTATGGATAACTTTTACATTACTTTAACGATTAATTCCAGCGCTCTTTATTTCGCAGACAATACACTTACTTCTTTCACTACAAAACTTTCAAAACGAATAGAATTGAATGATAGTTATGAATGTGCAATCACTGAAATTCAGTATTCTCATACATGGCACAATATTTCGGAGCTTGGAGGAAATTTTACGATTATCAAAAATCCCTCAATTTTAGTCGAGTAGAAACTACAGGAGCACGCAAGGCATGATTAATACTTTTCAATGAATGATTGCAAATCATACATTTCAACAACTCTCGCAACATGTTACATTCGTCTACAATGATGCTACCCAAACTTTCGTCCCCTCCAGCCCTCGAAATTCGGAAATCACTTTGCTAGAATCATTGGCAGAAATTTTAGGATTTGAGATCAGTTTACTAGAGTCCCGACGAGACTTACTAGACCCATCTATGAGACTTGTCACTATTCGCGAGACTGTTGGAGGTATACAACCTTCTAAATCGACAAACATTGATACAAGTTCGATTCACTCTTTTTATTCTAAAATCAACATTGATCCCGTCAACCCTCCAGAGACTAATGTTGTGAGCATTGCTCCTGATCATTACTCAGATCCGGAGCAGTTTACCAAAGTTGTTAACGATGTTATCGAACATTGTTACGACGAGAAAACAGCAGTTCGAATTTCTTACAATCCCTTTTCTCGCAAAGTCACTGTACACATATCGGGAAACTATCAATTGCGTCTGTCATCTTTCGGGTATCTTGGGTTTTGGAGGAGAACAAGAATTCTATCAAACCACAGAGGCAATCTCAGTCCTCGATCTTTATGGAGGATTCTATAATCTCTATATTTTTAAGCATATTGTGGAAAGTAGCATTGTCGGAGACACTAGGGCTCCACTACTACATGGTCCAAATTCGAGGCAATGACGAAGATCTCACCACGGAATCCTACACCAATCTCTATTATCGACCTCTACTACGTCATTCTTTCGATGATGCACGATGATGCAGGACTTGCTATTCCTTTGGAGCGATGACGAGTGATAGTACAGCTACATTTTCGTTGTATTCGCTAAAAAATGGTATTCTCAACACTCCCTATTACTGCAACCCTTTAAAATGTGATTAATATTACGCTAACCAAGCAGGTTATACCTGTGTTTATTGGACATCGATATCAGCGTGGACACGGACTAGGAAGCCTGTTCTCTGCTCTCTCGCAATGGGTTCAACCTTTCCTCAAACAACTAGCCGTAACTGCAGGACGGTCGACCTTACATGGCGGAACTGGACTTTTACACGATATCGAACAGGGAGCTCCCTTTAAAGAGGCCACAAAAACGAGATTTCGTGAGACTGACGATGATATTCTTTTGTCTGCAGCGTTTCAACGAGGAACCGGAAAAAGGAAACTGAAACGCAGTGGAAATGCAGTAACTCCCTCTAGAAAACGACAGCGTAAGATGCAGAATCTATTTGCTCAAGCACCGCAGATACCATCGTCATCAAAACTCAGAAGGAGACATTTTTCAATCGATAGTGTAATGGCATCGTCCGGACAATTCCCCATCCAAAGAGCTGTGAATGTTTTCATAATCAATTAGACCTCTTTGCTGTACATCCAACAACGATTTCCATCGATAATACTTTAGATAGCGAATTTTATCCAATCTCATCGCTGAGTGACAGTGCACTGAACGAATTTTTAGTGAATGGTGCAACTGAGGAATACTTGGATCTTTCACAAACTCTTCTCCACCTACAAATTCGAATTTTCAAAGGAGCCAACAAATAGGCGATTGCAGCTGCTGACAAGATAAGTGTTGCTAACCTCATTCTTCAATCACTTTTCAGTAAAATCAACATTTATCTAAATGATAAACTCGTTTCGAACTCCGATAATTGCTACTGTTATAGAGCTTATTTTGAAACTTTTTTGAATTTTGGTCAAGATGTAAAAGATTCACAACTAACTGCTTCGGGTTGGTATTAGGATACTCCAAGTATCTTTAACGATCTTGATCCTGCCACCAGCACAAACGATTGGCTGAAGAAGCGATACGAACTATTCAAAGAAGCTAGAAACAGTCGATCTATTGGGATGACTCCAATGTGTTGTATTCCAGCAGAATTTCGCCTTACTCAATAATGTCGATCTTTGCATTCGAATGATTCGAAACAAATTCATTCTGTCTGCTCTCTCCCGAAGATGTTCCTACCTACAAAATGCACATCGAAGATGTCTCTATGTTCGTTTGAAAACTTAAAATCTCATCCTGTGTTCTCATTTCTCATTCGAAAACTTTTCTCGACACCACAGCCAAATTACCCCTAAATCGTGTAGAATGCAAAGTCTTTTCTCTACCCCAGGGCAACTTACAGGGTTCCATTGATAGCGCCTTCATCGGACAAATTCCAAAGAGAGTCATTGTCTGAGTCGTTGATAATATATCGTTCAATGGATCATTCAAAGAAAACCCTTTCAACTTCCATCATTTTCAAATCAACAACATTAATATATCCATCGACCGAAAGAATGCTCCCCATCACACACTTAAGCCTAACTTCGAGAAAAACACTTACGTTCGCAGTTACCTCTCACTTCATAGCATTACCAATAAGTTTCTCTCCAACAAAGGTTTCTCACTCAGTTATAAACATTACAAGGAAATACATTATTTGCGTTTGATCTTAGCCCAGACAGTCTTGTCAATCAGGACCATCAGCAACTCATTCATCAAGGCACAGTGCGTATCAACCTAACGTTTCAGAAGGCACTACCCAAAACAGTGAATGTGATTGTATAAGCAAAATTTCAAAAAATTCTCGAAATTGATGCAGCTCGCAACATTCTTCTGGACTAGTCATGAACACACTCGATATTTTCCAGCGTCTCTCTTCCCATCCCAAAACGCAGAAATATTTTGGTGGTGTTTTCCCCGGCAATAGTTTACCCCATTTTGCCACCAAACAACTGTTTGTCATCAACTTGGATAGACATACAGAACCTGGCAGTCATTGGGTTTGTATTTTCTTTGACTTCGAGCATCGCCTGGGAGAATATTTCGATTCCTATGGACTACCTCCATGCAACCCTTATTTGCGACGATTTCTACGCCAGAATTCAAGATTCATTCAGTCCCATAACGTACTTTAAAGAACTGTTCTCTATAGTTTGCGGAAAATACTGACTTCTTTATGCCATGGCCCGATGCATTGGGCAATCCATGAACAGTTTAGTGTCCCATTTTACATCGGACAAAGCAATAAACGATGCTCTGGTCAAGGAGCTAGTGCACAATCGACTGTTTCCTATCTCCGAACATCATCCAGAACGAGTATCATCTGTAACTGAATGCTGCACATACCTCTTATCTAAATCGTAATTGAAAAATCGTATAATCATTTTGTACACTCATTAACAGAAAAAACGACGAACCTAGAAGGAGTTGTCCGATGAAGACAAAAATTGGTGGATAGAAAGATTATGTACCGAATAGAAAATGATTAAAATTTCAGACAAATTGAATGATTTATTCAGATTTATAGAGTTATAAAGTGACGAGCTCAATAAGGTGTTGACCCACCTCTACCCTGAATGCAAGCAGCCTCACGACATGGCTTAGAGTGATAAAGCTTCCTGATGGTCTCCTGCGGTATTTCCAATTACCGGGCTAGGTCATCCACATTTCCTGGTGGATGCAGTCGCCTTCCCATCATATCACAGACATGCTCGATTAAAGAGAGATCTGGGGATCTGGCTAGCCAAGGAAGTTTTTCACAAGCTGCAAGACAGGTCATAGCAACACGTGCCGTATGTGGTCTGGCATTATCTTGCTGAAAAATAAGGCCAGGGTACTGCAAAAGGAAGGGTAGCAAAACAGGTCTCAGAATGTCGTCGACATACTGCTGTGCTGTAAGTGTGCCGCTAATGATGTCGTCGACATACTGCTGTGCTGTAAGTGTGCCGCTAATGACGACCAAATGGATCTGGCTATCAACGGAAATGGCACCCCAGGCTGTAACTCCTGGTTGAGGGCGTGCAATTGTGAAAGCAGGATCGGCACGCTGCCCTGGGCATCAACAGACACGTCTGCGACGATCAGGACACAGTTGGAAGTGGGATTCGTCGCTAAAGACTATATGTCCCCAGTCAGCTTCATTCCAACCGGATCGAGCCAAGTACCACTGTAATCTGGCCCGACAGTGTGCAGACGTGAGTGGCAGGTGACGTAGCGGTCGGTGCGAGGGTAGATGTCGCTCTCTCAGCCGTCTATGAATGGTCATGGTGGACACTCGTGTGCGACTCGCACGTCTGATGGTTGATAACGATGATTCAGGCGCTGTGACAGCTGATCTGACAATCACTATATCCTCCCGCTCTGCTGTGGCCCTAGGTCGACCGCTACCTTCATGACGCTGAAATCTGCCATTGTTCACCCATTCCTGACAGCATCTTCTAATCGCCGCATCACTTCGACCCGTATGACGCGCGATTCTCCGATTTGCCCAACCTGACTCTTTCAATCCAATGATACGACCTCTTTCAAACTCTGACAGTTGCACGTAATGAGCTCGAATCCTGCGGGAGGCATTTTTTTAGTCGTTGAAAGGTATCCTAACTCGCAATTCAACAGAAATTTCGACCATCAGATTGAGAATCGCTTCTTATATACACCTGCTGAGTGCGCAGTTAAGACAACAAAAAAATTACACAATCAATTGTTATAAATGTTTTAATAAAAACAAGTATCTTAGAGGTAATGAAATTACAATAGGCTTTTTTAGAAAATTTTTAAAGAAAAATAAGAGATTAAATGCAATTTTAAAATTTAATTAATGATCACATTCTCCCAACAATGATTTGTTTTACCCAATGAATATCTTTTGTTTTAGTTGGTAATTTTGTTTTGTAACAAATGACACGATGTAGTGTGAAGTCTGATTATTGTATTGTTATATTTTAATATTATTTAGAGAGAGGTAATATTCTTTTCTTTCTCTTCTCTTATTTATTTTGTATATTTTTTATTTATTTACATTTGAGACCTCGAAAAAGTTGATCTGCCCGATTAACGAAATATTGGTCGTTTTCAGGAGAGTATACATTTGTTTTTTTGTAATAAAGTAGCATTTTATTTGGAACTAAAAATATTAATTTGTTTAGCTCGCTTATAACTTTTCTCAAATGATACTGATAGTTTTTGAATATTTAGAAAATGTGTCTAATCATGTTTTTCTCTTTTGCATATTTATTTGTTTTGAGCCGGCAGGCGCTAAGTGGAGCCTCTGTGTCTAGTTTACCCGTTTCCCGTCCTTTCTCTTAGTAAACCATTGTTTGGTTAGGTTTTTTTTTTTTGGTATTTTTTTTCCTTTTTCCGCAAGGTAATTTTTCTCTTTGGTAACATATGAGAGAGAGGTGAAGTTTCCGTTATTTTTTTGTTATTTTTACTGTTTATCTTTATTCTGACATATTATTGATATTTACTCCAACCTGAAATCATTCATACTGTGTAAGTTTTGTTGCTTTACCTCTTAAAGGTAAATTTGATAGGCAAGAAATACCTTGTCTCCCATTGCTGAGATGTGATTGTTTGACTATCTGTATTAATCCTTTTAATTAGTTCACTACACTTCTTTGTTTCATTGATTTCGAGTTGGTGTGTGCTTTTTCTTCCTTTATCTTATTTTTTTTCGTTTAGCTTGTGCCGGAAGAGAAATTAAAACTGGGCCCAGCGCTGTTTCGCGACTACCTGCACGTAGGTGTTCCAGACTTCCATTGCGTTACAGTTGC
>JAFIDM010000006.1:3286271-3297745 GCA_023159025.1 Thereuonema tuberculata | reverse complement strand
GATCCATCTGTGTAGGTGTAGCAGTGTTGTTGATCAGGGCTTTGAATGCTAATCGTATCTCATTCTAAGATGTTTTTAAAAGTAGTAAATGAATTCAAAGATTATTTGGATATTAGAATTTTTAGTGAAAATTTAACCTTTTTATTACTTAATCTGAGTGTTTTACAATTTTAAGTTGCGATTATATACAAAAATGGAGGTTTACATAGTGATTTTATGTGGAGGTTTATATAGTGATAGTAGCATACAAAGATAGGAATGTATGTAACTGAAAATTATAAAATATGAATTTCAAAAAATAACGATTAAAGTGTAAACTTTAAAAATGCAAAATTTAAGTTTTTAATAAAATATTGATCTGCAAGTATTTTTAAATTGATAATGAATTTTTAATGGCAACATTATAAAATCAGAATTTCGAAGATAAATGGACTAATTTTTGGACTTTATCAGTTACAGTTGATCATTTCATAAGTTGTTGGTAGTGACGATAGCATATGTGTTTCAGGTGCATCAAGACGGGATATTACAAGAAGTGATTCAACTTTATTGATAACATTTTTTATATGAAAATAATTTTTTTAGATAAAAAGAATTATTTTTCAGGATTATAGTGTTTGTGCACACAATACTTCAAGAAACTATTCAAAATAACAATACATTCTTAAAGATTTAATTTGTGCGTCTATGTGCGAATAGGGAAATCTAAAATTATCATAATATTATGCGGAATAACAAATTGTTGTATTATTTCCCACTCTTTAGTGTTCTGCTAAAATAGTAATAGTTTTTGAATTTAATTACTTGCCCTGCCTAAACTAAATTTTCCCTTTTGTATTGAATGAACAAAGAAAACCTGAAAATGTAAAAAAATAATAAAATCTTTTCTTGTGCTATTTATTTGATTCTAGCAATGAGGCAGCTTATTGACTTCATTTGATAAAATAAATATAAAATATTCGAACTTTTTTTCCCTTCTTTATACAGTGAAGTGGGTACGGATTTATAACAAATAAGTCAATAATTGAATATGTAATTGAAAGTTCATAATTACTTGTATAATAAGTGTAGCCATACAGTGATGATGAGAAAATTTGACAGAATTGGTCTTGAATTTAAGCAGTTAAAATAAGATGAATCTCCATCAATCAGTGAAAAAGACTTATATAGAATAAATAATGTAATTTCAGATTAAGAGAATTTCAACTTTCAGTGAATTGGAAATTTCACCTGATTAACTGAAAGTTAATACAAAGGACCAAACACACAAAAACAATAGAGATATAAAGAATAAATAATTTCATGACATGTTGCGAAAGTACACTTCCTTCTTCGTCAGATGATACTAAATAAAAAGATTTATTTTTTTTAATTCACTATCATCTGACGAAGAAGGAAGTGCACCTTCGCAACATGTATGAAATTATTTATTCTTTATATCTCTATTGTTTTTAAATGTTTGGTCCTTTGTATTAATGTTTATACACACAGAATGGATAATATAACTGAAAGTTATTGAGAAAGCCAACTATTTCAGCACTATTCATGTATCAGATAAACATGAATGATGTATATAAAAAAAAATAACGAATGTAAAAACTGTTGACACAACGTACGTTTCGGAGTCCCTAATAACTTAGACTCCCTTCTCAAGCTTTAAAAATTTTTAAAATTAAAAGTGATGATGATGGTAATCACCCTGAGGGAGTGGTCCTCCCTTTCTGGGTTCGTCGATGATTTCTGGGTTCATGTTAATACCATCATCATCACTTTTAATTTTTTAAATTTTTAACGCTGGAGAAGGGAGTCTAAGTCCTTAGGGACTCCGAAACGTACGTTCTGTCAACAGTTTTTACATTCGTTAATTTTTTTTAACCGTCATTCATGTTTATCTGATACATGAATAGTGCTGAAATAGTTGGCTTTCTCAATAATTGACTAATAGCACGTTAATAATTCCTGATAACTGAAAGTTATTTAAGAGAAAACACTTTAAATCGTCTAATAAAAAAATTGATTCTTTTTTTTATATAAAATTTCAATTGTTACAAAATCTAGATGTTATAAACTGAGACTAGATTCTAAAATAATGATATGAAACCTAATACTTTCATCTATTCCTCTACTCTTCTTTTAATGAAGATTACAGTTTCTGACTATTTTGGCCATAATAACGATCATTTGATTATAGTCGTCATCTAATGATGTTTCCAGTGAATTACTGGATATTACTCAGTCTGTGATTCTATCAATTGGTTAATTTAATGTCAGCATTTAAGTTTTTATTGTGATTATGTCTTCTGTTAAGGATAAAACACTGAAAGATAAAAGCCAGAGAATGGTACTCATATTGTAGTATTTGAAGAATGTATCTTCCTTTACTTTTTAAATGAATATTGTAATAATATAATGAAAATTCGTTTACTTGTCGTCTAGGTGCCTTAAAGAAACTAAGATGATAACCAAAAAAATTTCAATTTTGGAGTTACGGATTTTATCTATTTTTAATCCCATTTCTTTTCACTGCATAGATTCCCTTAAATATAATGATTTATTTTAAATTACTAAAAACACTTGACATTTTATGAATGACGTACTCCATCTAATTTTTATTTGCTTTACTTGATTAATCCTGCGAGGTTGTGACTTTGAAAATTAATACGTTTGCAACCATGAGCCAACCATGTTTTAATTTCTTCAACAAATCAGTCAGGCTGTCAATTAATACTTGGACATGAAAACCAGAGAAAGAGCAGTTGTTGTAATAGTAAAAAACACTTATACTATCACATCGTTTTATTATAATAAAAGACATATATTCTGTATTTGCAGTGAAATAGCAAATACTTGATACGACTTCATATAATTATTTCTTCATTTACAAAACTTCGATCTTTGCTAATCTTCTTCAGGTTAAGATGGCTCGAAAGAAACATCCAACCCCTATCAAAGGATCACTTAATATATTCAAATATTTTAAAAAGTATCAAAATAACTTGATACAAACATTTAGTTAACATTTGGACACTTGTTAAGTAGTACACTTTAAGAAAATAGTAAATGAAAGATGCTAAAATAACTTTTGAGCTTGCTAATGTATTCTTTAAACAAACGTCTCATGACATCAAAGTAATGAAGACGTCCGTTTAAAGAATGTATTAGCAAGCACAAAAGTCAAAGTATGGTTCATTGGAAAAGAAATTACAATTAGAAATATTTCTGCATATTATTTTCGATTTCTTTCCTCAATCAAACCAATAATTTACTAGTATCAGTAATTTGCTGTGAAACGAGTAATTTTGTTTAAGTGCAATTAATTAAAATTTTAAAAGACTTTTGCAATCATTGGAAAACAGCTATTGGTGAATTCCAAGCATATTTTCAAAAAAGCTTTTCTTATTTTCTGTAAAACTGTATTATTTAGAAAATATTCATGGTGTTCGAGACTTTTAATAATGTCTATCGAAAACATTACTTCTGAAGTAATAATGATTTGACAGTTAATTTTTAATTTATAAGTGGTTTAATGTATTTTAATGTAAATTTCTATTAAAATTAAATAATCAGTACTGGCATTTAAAAAGACTTATTCTAGTAATAACAGTTTAACTTCTTTGTTTTTGATTTTTAAGGATAAAGAAAAGTAATTCTACAACTTCTACAAAAGATGGAATGCAAATACCGAGAAATAAACCCAAATTCCCACAAATATTGGCGAAAATAGCGTTAGCATTTACTTTAAAGTAATCAAGAGTAACAAGGAATATATTTGATTGAAAGGAATAGATAAAGCCATAAAAGTTTGAATCGCCTGGGAGGTCTACATTGAATTCAGCAATGTTTGCGTTAAAAATGTACTCCTGTGATTTCTTGGGACAATGACACTTATCTCCTTCGATGAACTCAGTAATTATTTTTTTTGAAATCTCCATTGAATGGTTGAAAGATTGAGGATTGGAACACCAGCTTTTATTTGACTTCGTCATAAATGGTAACCTAAGTAAAATAAAGAAAAAAAATTGTTTTGTAGCAATAAGAAGGAAAGGAAAATCATTAAACTTCAGTATCCATGGGGGCTTATCAAACTTTAAACAAATCTTTTGTTCTGAATTTGACCTCAGGATTTACCATTAAATCAGTTCTTGTTTTCTCAAAATAGTTTTACTTATAGATTGTTTTGAAGTAAAATTTATAATATATTAATATTCCAAGCATTATACATATGGAATTTATTTGTTTTAAACAAGAAGATAATAAAAAAAATGCGTTGCTATGGTAAATATAAATATTTATATTATTACAATTAAGTTCTGTCTTTTTTCAATTGCCTTTTCATAAAATCAAGATTAGTAAATCCTTAAACGTTTATTTATTTAAATTTACGTGTGAACGAAAAGTTATCGAGCATTTTGAAGTGTGATTATTTTCCAATATTGTGCGTTTCAAAATTTCACATATAAGTACAAACAAATCATTTCTTGGCTTTTCTTTTTCTCTCTTCATTTTGCTCTCAATTTATTTCAAAATTTAAACAGAATCAAATTTCTCCAGTCGTTTGGTTTTTACTTTTCAGAGGTTTATGGATTTCAAATACTATTAAATAATACTAAATGTTACACTTTAAATTAAGTAATGCCAGAACTAAGTACAGTGTTTTATGTAATGTAGTAAAGAAATTGAACAACAAACTTGTTTTGTTACCTGCATGGTAGAAGTTTTTCAGTCATATTATTGAAACATTTTCTTTCACAATTGATTACATCCAGCTGATTAGCCACTGGTTTCTTGGGATGATTAAGACGAACAACCTTAAAAAAGTAACATTAGATATTTACAGTCCTATTAATTCCTTGGAGGTAAAAATCATATACACTTACGTAGAAATAGAAAGGTATTAGGTCGGGTTCCGTTCTTGCAGCTCACCAGAAAAATTAAGAATTTTAATGATATATATATGTTCTGAAAAACTTTATTGAATTCCTTTAGTAAAGAGGTAAAGTATGTAGATACCAGCTACTATTTTGATTACTTAATAGTTATCACTGAATTACACCATAACTACTATATGAGGTGATGATGTTTCTTTTACTGATGGTAGAAGGAAAAAGAAGTCAAGTCAAATCTTTTTTCCCCGCCATAAATTCAACATATATAATTATAATTTATCTTCATTCTATAATAATAATAATAATAATAATAAGCTGTGGAAACCCATGGTTTGAAACTTTTACATAATAATTGAAATAAGGATCTAATTTTTTTTTTTTTTTTTTTTTTTTTTAATAAAGTTCGTATACAATACAATAAATTGTATTCATATAAGAGTACAGAGTTCTGTGGTACGAGGTAATACTAAATACTTGAAAGTCCTATCTTCTTTCCGAATTCCGTGGAATTTTCTTCATTGATGAGAAGCACTGACCTTGTGAATAAATTACTAGATGGATAGACAAATCAATAAATCATTAAAAGTTCATGAATAAATTATAACAGTTCATTATTCATCTTATGTCTTGATATCTTCAAAGCAAAATCACATTATATTTATCGAAACGTCATTTCACAATTTAAATTCAGCACTTATCGAAAAAGTTATCTATAGTAATTCGGAAATTCACGATGTAATTTAAGAATCAAGTTTATTCTTATTTTCCTTAATTATTCTCAAAATAATTAACAGGTTCATTTAATTATCTTTAAATGTCATCACCTTATGTGATTAAAATATCTACTAGCTTCTTTCATATTAATGGTTTTATTTAAGGCTTAACACCGTGTGAGGCTTGAAATATTTCCGCTCTCATCGGAAAAGTTCGTTTGGAAATCTTTAAAATTATTGCTATTTTCCTCGCTTCCTTCGATGCAAATGATTGTCCATAAAGTAATTAAATTCAAATACTTACAGTTCTCCGAACTGGATCAGATAGTCAGCTATTTTATCTTCAAATAATCCACTTCAATTTGGTTTGTTCGGGATAGGCTTATGGTTTGTTCGGGATAGGCTTATGGTTTGTTCGGGATAGGCTTATGGTTTGCTATCTTTGATTTTCGTCACAATTAGGCCCTCTTCTCCTAATTTATCCTACGGCTTGAGTAATTATCTTTAGCACTTCGGTTGAATTTTGCTCCGTCGCTTTAAAACATCTTCGTCTCATTTGTTTCTTCTGGTCCACAGGAATCCGGCCTCAATGCTGGAAATGAACCTTATCTTGCGAGAGCTCTCTTCAAAATCGGTGACCAAAGGAAGTCGCTTCGTTCTCGTCACTGCCCGAATATCCAACAACAATGGGATTGCTTGTCTCGCTTCGTGCTTCTCTCGAGCGCGAGATTCTCGTCGGGTTTCATTGTTGACTTTAAACTTTCCAATTGAAATTCGCAATTGAAGCTTTGCGTTGGATTTCTTTTTTTTTGAGGAATAAAAAAAATTTTCCTTTTGTTTATTCCGCTTCAATAATAATAATAAAAATAATAATAAGCCCCCATGGACCCTACCTCCTCGCGGTGGGTGCGGGAACTACACTAGCTTTAGGGTAAGCTAAAGGGTCCAACCATCTACGATGAGAACTCGTTCTAATATAGATCATGCTGCATCGGGTGTGGCGCAGGATAAAGTCACCCGCGTTCGAAAAATATACTACAGTCCCCCGCAGGTGGTGGTGGAGAAAGTGGCACCCCATCCTGTAGTATGGCTACCACAATGCCCGGGCAAAACCATCCAGCCCGAACAGTCGGAAGTGTTTCGTCTGTGTCAGAGCATGCGACCACCAAGACGGGAAACCATGCCAGCGCATCCAATGGTCATCGCAGATGAACCAGGATCTTATGCGCGACTTCTACACCGTTACACAGTTAGGGACTCAACTAACAGGATACCGACAGGCACTACACCACGCATTCACCACACGTTATCGATCGTAAGGGCTTAGCGAACAGCGGGTAGCGGATCAGCGACGTTCCATAGTAGTAAACAATCTTATTCTACCATGCATACTTGCACAAATTACGGAAGAAGTCGCTGAATCCAACTACAGGACACCACACCCCACCCCACCAGAAGACACCATTATGGAAAACACAGAAACAATCTCTACCCCCCCCCCCCCCCAGCACACATGCCCCAATAATACAACTAATGACATATTGCGTGCAGCACATGATCATTTTTACACTGCACTGGCACAATACATAGGCACAGACCCGACACTCAGGCCTCCACTTTCCAAAGTATACATATCAAAACAACTCTCCACAGTCCTGTACCATCTCAACACACACACTATCCCACACCACCTTGACAATATCCAAACATTAGAAGACATACACACAACACTCTATTTCGCCGCACAGGGATCCATTCGGGCATTTGAAATCAAACAACACCCCATACCTCCCACTGCACGGTCATAAGAATACATCCCCCCTTGGAGACGTCCCCTTGAGGACCGCATCAGCGAACTAAGAGGAGATATATCCAGGCTCACACAATACTGTGCAGGAAACAAAACAAAGAAACTTATATCCCAGGTTAGAAAGATATTCAAGCACATACATACTCGCCCTTCACATTCAAACCATCATAACCAGGTTCAGAAACATCTCGAACCAGTAAAAGAAAAACTCAGTGCACTTGCAAAAAAAATACAAAGATACAAACAGTGCACTTTGCGCAAACAACAGAACAACACTTTCCAATACAATGAGAAAAAATTCTACAGATCACTTACAACTTCCTATACTACAACTAACACAAACACTTCCACTAGCGAGGCATTACATGAATACTGGCCGTTCTCTGTGGTCTAATCCTATCCTCCACAATCATAAAGCACCATGGATCACAAAGGAACAACAACTCACAGAACACTTACCCTTCATGACCATCCATGAGATTACTCTCGTAGACATACAGACAGCACTAAAACATGCACACAACTGGAAGGCTCCTGGTGCAGACGGCATCCAGGACTTCTGGATCAAGAGGTTCACTTCCCTGCATAGGAAGCTATCGCTTACACTCACTGACATAATCCAACACCCAGAACATATGCCTCATTTCCTCACACAGGGTGTCACATACCTACAGAGGTAGAACACTGAAACAGCACACCCTGCAAACTACCGTCCAATCACTTGCCTCCCCACACTTTACAAACTCCTCACCTCCTGCCTCACAGACAAGATATACACACACATCGAGGCACATAACATTCTTTCCGAACAGCAGAAGGGCTGTCGGAGGAATTCCCAGGGTTGTAAGGAGCAACTCCTTATTGACTCTGTAATCCTGCGCCAGGCGCGCGCGAAGAATAGGAACTTACATATTATGTACATTGACTGCAAGAAGGCATTTGATTCTTATCCTCATTCCTGGCTCCTACACACTCTTTATATCTACCAAATACACATTCCAAGATCACGGCATTCTAAGATACCACGATGAAGAGTTGGAACACAACATTACATCTACGCACCTCCAACACCTCCATCACTACAGATCCCATTCCCATAAGGAGACGTATTTTCCAGGGAGACTCCTTGAGTCCTCTTTGGTTCTGCCACGCCTTGAATCCACTGAGCCACATACTAGATAACACAAAACACGGTTCTAGGCTTACCTAAGACTCTCTGACACCATACAAAATCACACACTTACTCTACGTGGATGATATTAAACTCTACGCCACAAACAACGCACAACTTACTAATTTACTACAAGCCACCACACAGTTCACCAAAGACATTGGGATGGAATTTGGAATTGACAAATGCCGCAAGCTACATATAACACCCGGGAAGATTACGAATTTGGAGGGTTTTGAACTACACCATGGGTTGGCCATCCAATCCATGGAAGAGGGAGAGACCTACAAGTATCTGGGCATCCAGCAAGCGCGCATCATTGACAACACAAACATCAAAAATGCACTCAAGAACACATACCGTGCTCGTATTCAAAACAACCTCAAAACACAACTCAACGCCAGAAATAAAATTATAGCCATCCACTTTTGCCGTCCCCACACTAACATGTTTTTGCTGGGGAAACCCAAGGTTTGAAACATACAAACATAATGATAATAATTTATTGCCAATAAGCTTTTTCTCACAAATATATAGCAATTTAGAGATGTGACACTCAGTTGCCTTAAGGGTGATCCCATCATGAAGGTAGACAGAGTGTCCTCGTAGGCGGGAATAGATATTTATTTCAGAACTTATAGAAGAGTCGTAAGAAAAGGTTTTATATACAAGAGTTTAATTAAATATTAACATTTAAAAATAATTCATTTAAATTTATTTTTCGGAGATTTACTTTTTGATATTAAATTTGTATGTTTATGTACCATTAGTTCAGATCGAAGAAGCAAAGGAGAAGGGGAGGGATGATTATAGAGAAGCATGGAAGGAAGGGTGGGAAGCTGATTCAAGTATTAGTCACTTAGATTGGGAAATTACTTGGTTATTCTTTAGTTTTGTCTTGTGCTGAGCCAGACTACGACCGTTCATAATATCTTAAAGAACTTTATTCCAAAGTTTGGGAACTATGCAGCTGACTGCTCTTCTTTTGTAGTTGGAGCTGGTTTTAGCTATTAGTAGGGCCGGAGTGGTTCTTGTGTTATAACAGTGAGAGAGTGAAGAGGTTTCTAGTGTAACAGATAAGCAAAGATTCTTATGTAATAGTTTATGAGTGAGTAGGGTTAACTGTATTTTATAGATTTGATAGAAGGGTATAATTTTGTATTTTGTCCAAATGGAGTGGATAGAGTAGTGTCTTGGTTTCTTATCCACAAATCTTAGAAAATTTTTCTGCACCTTATTTCCGATTATTTTACGTTATTCAGATTACCTTATTTTTAGAATCATATTTTCGTAGAATTTTTAAAATTTTAGAATTTCGAATTTTGTAGAATTTTTAAAATGGAGGGAGTCCCAAACTGTAACACCGGAACAGAGATTGGAATGGATTAGTAACCATTACTGATTCTGAAGTATCCGAGTTGGTAGAAAATCCAGTTTCCTAATGATACCGAGGTTTTTTAGAGATTTTTAAGCAATTTGTTGTGAGTGAAAATTCCACGATAGATCCCGAGTGAGGGTGATGCCTAAATATTTAAAAGAGTAGACCTCTGCAAAGGATCCATTATCAGTAACAGAGAAGTTTTTATTGTTAGTTATTTTAATCTTTTGTTGGAAAAACATGTAGACAGTTTTGCTTGTGTTTAAAGTTAGGCCATTTTGTAGATAAATTTGTTTTACGCATAGTTGTTGAATGTTAATTAAGAAAACTAATTATAACAAGATAAAAAAAAGAAACAAAATTGAATCAAATAGAAATTGCCTTTCCGATTCAATTATTACGAGAGGAGTTGAGTACGGCCGTTTCGTCCTTCTACGGACTCCTCAGCCCAACCCTGCCTCTCCAGATAAAAGACTCGGATAGGCAAGATCCTATTGATGAGAGCCACCGCCAACCTGGAAGCGGCTCCCAACAAAGAAAAAGCAAGAAAAATAAAATGTTGTGTCTCTCGACATCAACGAAATCCTTTTCCTACAACTCGTAGGAATGAAAGGACTTTACATAATGAGCAGAAGGCTCAAAAAATTATTATTTAAAATAATAACTAAAGTTTAACGTGCTCCGAAATCAGTTTTTAGAGAAAAAGATAACAAAAAGAAACAAAAGAGCAGCACCTGAATCACCTTCTGCTCAGTATTTAAAGTCCTTTCATTCCTACGATTTGTAGAAAAAGGATTTCGTTGAAGTCGAGAGACACAACATTTTATTTTTCTTGCTTTTCCTTTGTTGGGGACCGCTTCTAGGTTGGCGGTGGCTCTCATCAATAGGATCTTGCCTTTCCGAGTCTTTTATCGGGAGGCGCAGGGTTTGACAGATGAGTGTGTAGAAGGACGAAACGGCTGTACGCAACTCCTCTCCAAATAATTGAATCGGAAAGGCTATTTCTATTTGATTCAGGTGCTGCTCTTTTGTTTCTTTTTCTTATCTTGTTCTCTTGAACTGATTTCGCAGCACGTTAAACTTTAGTTATTATTTTAAAAAACTAATTATATTTATCATAATTTCAAAATATGTATCTTATTTTCAAAATATTTATCATTATTTCAAAATATTTATCAACATTTAATACACAAGAAACTTAAAACTACGAGAAGCAGGATAAGGATTGTGGCTTTGAAATTTGAGATTGTCACGGTTTTTTTCGTTTCTTCTTTTTTATTTTTATTTTTTGATCCCTAAACCGTGCCACATCTTTTGCTACAGAACTTTCCCTTATAGTGCTCCAAACGGAACGTCGACCCTGAACACTAGATGGCGCAGTAGTAGAATTTGAATCGATTGTCTACGTCAGTGTTTATTGCGGGATGTGAAAATTTAGGGGAAGTTTGAAGTTTACGGATAAAACGATATTCATTTTATTGAAGTATTCTGATTTCTTATGAAATATAATTTTAAA
>JAFIDM010000006.1:3115289-3280135 GCA_023159025.1 Thereuonema tuberculata | reverse complement strand
AGAAGACACAGCGGCCCCTAGTGAAGGTGCTACCTGTGCCTGGATGGTGGCCGATGAAGCAGTTGGCTGTACGCGTGCATTTCTGACTATGTGGCGGTCTTCTCGACGACTGGTCTGTCGAGGGCGTCCTGAGCCTGGTCTTCGTGTACATGACATCTCTCGGGTCCCAACTGGTCCCAACACCTCCTCACAACACAATCAGAGCGGCCTAATTGACGAGCTACTCGCCTAGCTGACCACCCAGCTTCCATCATCCAGACGATTCTCCCTCTCTCAAACTGCGACAACTGCGTGTACTGTCTTCGAACACGGCGTAATGGCATGTCTACCTCAGCTCTTCCTTTGTAAATGATTCAGCACACTCAAACAAGCTTTGGTTACCTGTTTTATACTCAACAGAGTACGATGTTCAACGCCCTCTACCGGCTATATGTAATGCGCAATCACGCTGCATTTCTAATCATTTGCATATCTCCCCGACATGTACCTTCATTGCAAGTTTCGTTACGATCCCGCAATTATTTCTTGGGTCCTAATTTTTTTGTCCATGAGTATACTTTGACTTACATTTCTATAATGTGTGTGCGTGACTGAAAGAAATTAATCATAGAACAGCCAGTTTAAAAAGCTGTCGTTATTGATAAAAACATTCCATCTGTAGTTTTAAAACAAAAAAACAAGACACGCTGATGAACAAGTTTTAAATTAGCCGAGTTTCTGCGCGTCTCAACTCGCACAGAGTTTGGCTACCACATAGTTCTCCCACTTGGAAGACTTGTGGGAGACAGTGTATGCGAAGAACACGGTGACCCAGATAGTAATCGGCCATGCCTACGCTCGAGCTGTCCGCGCACATCTTCTGATGCAGCTGTCGTTGGCGATCTTGATCATTCGGGATATACAAGAAGCAGACTCTCTTCTCAGTGATCGCTTGAAAGAAACACACTCAGACCCCCTCTCTGGCACGACTTCGGTGGATGATGTTTTCTCATCAGAGTACATCGCCCAGGCAGCAGATTTGTTCGACACAAAGCTGAAAGACCTCTTTTCAACTGGACGGCGCACTGCAAAGCTGTGGGTGCGATACTTTGAGATGGTTGCCATCATGCGTCTGTTTGTCAGAGCTGAACGTTCTGGAGATTGGACTCTTCATTTGCTGTGTGTCCAAGGAATGATTCCGAATGTCCACTCTGCAGGACATCTCAGCTCGAGGATGTTATGACTCCCTTGGAGTTCCGTCAATTTGTCAAGGACGGCTGCTTTACTCTCAGGAGATCTGCAAAGTTATGGTCAGGCATATGGACCAATATGACTACAGAGCAGATATTGACGAGAAACATGAAGACGGCGGGTGGGCTCACGCGTGGACGCGGATAGACGGATAACGTCATTGCTCGATGGGTTTGTGCCATGCTTTCATCTGCAAATATAATAGACGCTACTGAAAGGTTTTATGGAGTCTTCGTCGAAACTTCCGATCAACATGTGGATCTAAGAGAGTCTCGGTAAATGAGAGATAAGGCCGACGTTCGCAAGATGGTAGACTGACTCCATCACCACCACCATCCTTTTAACGACTCAACGAACTTTCTAGTGTCGTTGTCTATGGTGTAGTAGCCGAAGATACAGTTAACTATTATAAGGCTCTCTCCCGAGGATTGCAAGCAGTGGAATCAATCACAGGTCAGATTTATTAAAGTCCACTTAAAACGAAACCACAAAGTCATGACTTTTGACACTGCGTCTAAAACGGCCAAGATCAAAGACACTGTTATTGCAGTCAACCAAACCAACTTTTTCACCGATCGCTGCTTGTTGTGCGTGACGATGTTGACCTTGTGGAGTACCTGACATATGAACTTGCAGCAAGGCCTCCAGTGCTGTTTGACGGGACATTGATGCGGAAAGGCACTAAGTCTGAATTGATCGACGTTTTAGAAGAGATAGCGCCGCGCCGCCCAAGACAAACTTTCAGTGAACGCAGAGTTTACAGTCGATAGCGGGTTCCTCCTGCACCGGGTTATGTGAGCGCGTCTGGCGAATTTCAGCCACATCTGTCTCCTGAAGTACGTGAAAAATCAGTGGATGTGATACCACTTCTGCTCCATTCAGAAAAGGCAAAAAGGGATCTTTCAGGTAGTTTAAGGGAGACAGTGTCGGTCGTCAACTTATAAATTCTAGATTCAAGTTCGGACGGGGAATTGCTTGCTGGAGGTAGAGTAGGGATAGATGGCTCTTGCCGGTCAGCTGGCAAGACTAAACTAAAGAACCAACTAAAGAAGAACCAGCACCGGAGCGGGTAATGAACATCATATCCTGCAATTGTAGCTGTGGTTGCGAGAAGAGATGCAGGTGCAGAAGAAACGCTTTTCCTTGCACAAGTATGTGCGGCTACTGCGCAGGACATGGCTGCACAAATCGAAAGGACTGCGGTGACTCGGATAGCCATGACGTTGTTGAACCTTTGGCCGACGTGCTGTCATAGAAACGGTAAATAACTACAAAATTTAAGACCATTTTTTTCTGTTATTAAATCGACGCTAATGTAGGTTATATTTTTTTCATATCATGCATTGCGCCAGTGAGTGAACAGCCAGTCGAGCTCCAGTAATAACACGAAACAAGCTACATAACTTTCACCCTTCATAATGTATTTGTATTTCTGCTTATGCCTGTATTTCACGCCTTGTTTTATAAAGTCATCTTTGATTCATTTTTCTGTATGTTACGATAACATTTATTAGAATGTTAGATCAATTTTCGTTTGTCGCATTTAATTTAAATATTATTCTTTGTCAAGCACGAAAATTGGTCTGTAATTAATAATTTTAGTGTTTTGGAAGATAACGCAACCTGAATTAAGTAATTTGGCGTAAAAACGAATACAATCAGATGCTCAGTTCAATCACTATGCTTAAAACTCGACAAATCCACGATGGGGACCGTTTTTTTTCAAAATGGCGGATTTTCCGCAAGTAGGATTTTTTGAGAATTTTGGGATATCAATCAGTAGACTATTCACAACATTTCTATCAATTTTTAGCTTGTTATTTCAAATGTCCAGGTCAATGTCTAATTTTACAGTACTATTGGTTTCATATTATCAAGTGGTGATTTTTTTTCCTTTCGTTTCCCGGGTTTTTGGATATGGTAATTAATATTCGTATCGGAGTTGTTAAGCCAAAGGGTAGCATAAATGTAATCTCTACATTTATTGGCATTTCCTTTATTTTGTGTTTTTATTTTATTTCTATATTTTTATTTGGAAGTAAGGATTATTGGTGAGTGTTGCAACAAGAGAAACAGTTGGCAGATACAGAACACCGACCTTGTGTTAAATTTTTCGAACTATCCAAATACCGGAGTAAGATTGCTAAGGTAACCACTAAGTTGCAGGCCTATTTAGGATATGGTAAGTCCACGACGAACCGACAGCGGGAGACTACAAGATGACGTTGGTCAGTCCCCTCAACTTAACTTTGTGGGTCTCCAATTCAATGGAACAGTTAGGAAGGCAGGGTTTATAATATTGACGGTAAGCCAAATTGGTCGTCGGGGCGAAGTCGGACTGCTTAGGGTACAATACATTGCAGAGACTTTCCCACCTCCAAGATACCATTCGTCGGGAGCAAAACGACTCCCTGGTCACTGTATCTTCGATGCCGCATAAGTGATAGTGATTCTCGTATTTTAAAGTGCGTCTATGAATCATTTTAGTTAAACGTTTTCACTGAGTTAACGATGATGTTTTGCTGCGAGATTCGCGAGTGCGTCGAACTATGTGCCTCAGATATTTTGCCAAGGACAATGAACTAACTGTTGGTGAGAAACTGAGGTAGGCCTATCTATATTTCATTTCAAGTGTTTAATTTTTTTTAATTATCAACTCTGCTTTTATCCTTGAAAGACTTAGGAACATTTGTAAAGGACTTTCTTCTATGAAACTGCCACAGATTACTTTTCTTTATTTCGTTCACAGTTATTTTAATTTTTGTTTTTAACGAACGAAGTATCACGATGTGATAAGTTGACGTTTGTTCTTCCAATATTATTCTTGCATTCTTTATTTTGTAAGTTTTAACTTTTATTAAATATTTACTGGTTATATTTAATCCATGGTTTTGGATTGTTCTTTGTTTTTGTTTGTTTTTATCAAAAAGAAACTGGTAGCAGGGCTGCTCTCTCTTTTAGTTCTACCTTGGTTCACGGGGATCCTTAATTAAGGAAAATTTTTGTTTTCTGTGTCAAGATCGCTAAGAACAATTTCACTTTCAATTTCTGTTATTTTTTATTAAAGGCCCCAATGTTACAGCTTGTCTGTAAAATCCGCTAGAGGACCGCTCTTGCTTTTATGCTGTCTGGATGTCACATTCTGGAGCGGTTAGAGATATTAGAATGAAACCTTCACCACTGTGCTCTACATCAAAAAGTAGGTGAGCACGTCCAAAAAAATCAGATCTGTAGGACAACTCCCTGACCGGATAGGGAACTGTTCTTCCTTTTATGCTAGGTGGATGTCACACACTATAGTGGCCAAAAAGTTAGGGATATTAGAATGAAACCTTCACCATTGTTCTTCAGCATCAAAAAGTAGGTGACCACGTAAAAAAAAATCAAGACCTCTAGAACCATTCCCTGACCGGATAGGGGACCGTTCCTGCTTTTATGCTTCGTGGATCTGACACTCTGTAGTGGCCAAACGGTTAGAGATATTAGAATGAAACCTTCACCATTATGTTCAGCATCAAAATGTAGGTGACCACGTTAAACAAATCAGATCTGTAGGACCACTCCCTGACCCCCCCCCCCCCCAAGGAATGTTTTGCTAATAATGGGTTGCTAAAAACCTAAAAACCTGATATTGTTTTAATTTCCTTAGTATTATAAATGTGATTGTTGCGCATGCAGAAGATGCAGTTGTGGCGACGTGCCGAAAAACAAAAGTGTTATGCAAAGCGAGAAGCTTCACGCTTGCGTAAAGAACTGTCTCGCTCAAATTCAGAGATAAGAGACAGATATAAAGAAAGAAATTCTGAAGCATATCGCCGACTACGATCTGATCGCTTCCGATAAAATTTTGTTGATAAAATTGTGTTTATAAAATTGTTTATTATGGGATCGCTTTGCTTATGACACTGTCTAAAAGCATTAATTACCTTGTTTGTTTGTTTTTACTGTGAATCTATTATTACGTTTTGATTAGTATAAAGTGTGAAAAATAAACTACATAATCAATTGTAAAATATGATGAGCCATTTAATTTAAATTATATTTCTGTACTTATAGACAAAACAGCAGAAATACTGAAAACAACAGAAAAGAAAGAGGGATTAGACCGGGTTCCAATATTATTACATGAAAAGTTATGGTTGTTACATCATATTTAAGTGTAATTCATAGAGAATATTGGGATAGATACATTAACAATATTGAAGATGATGTATCGGGGGGTCTTAATTAAACAGAAGATCTTCAATATATAATTAAACATTATGGGTGAAAGACACGGTCTTGTATCACACCTTGATTTAGTATCATCGATTTCAAAGGCGGTCTGTATCATTGTCTAAAATAAGAACAGAGCGTTTGTTCTGCTCTTAACAGCTTCTAGTAAGTGCCTTGGAATAATTCACTCTTCCAGTACATACCATAATTTATGTCTTTTAACTTTGTCAAATGCTTAAGTGCAATCGATAAATGCAATGTGTGTCTAGATTGTGCTCTCGACATTTTTCTATTATCTGGTATTGCAAATATGGCATCATGGAGGATCGATCCTTGCAAAATCCGTTTTATTCTTCTTCTAGAAGAGTTTCAGCTATTATTTGTAATCTAGTTGTAATTATCCTTACATATATTTTGTCACCTGCATTTAATAAGTTAAACTCTCTGTAGTTGTGAGTATGTGATCTAGAACCTTTCTTAAATAATGGCGACATTCGGAACCAATTTTTTTGTGCGAAATCGTAATCCCGTGGTCTGATTAGCTTATACACCAAATTTTTGGTTGTTTTTGGTTCAATAGTTTTTTTGTCTATCGCGCTCCAAACAGTGCAGTTTAATTATTGTCACCCGGTAAATGGAAGACAAGAGATTGCTTACAAAATTGTAAAACATCTTAATAAACAAGAAAAAGATACTGCAAGACTAAATCTAATATCTAATGACAGAAAACTACAAGAGCTAATTGCTTGACCTGAAAGTAGAAGAGGGCTATTAAGAAACCAGCAATATAATGAACGTAAATGCAAGTACGGATGATATAAGTATGAATGCATCAGAGTTCGCACTGGGAAGAATTAGAAAAGAAAAGCTGCTGGCAGAGACAACATAAATCCAGAACTTATAAAAAATAGAGGGACAGTAAGAAAACTTCGAGTTATTCAATTTATAAACTTATGCTGGAAACAAAACAAAATTCAAATTTAATGGACACTAGCCAAAGTCAAGTCCTTATTCAAGAAAGGTTCTTGATCAGATACTAACAACTACAGAGGGGTTAACCTATTAAATGCAGATTACAAAATATATGTAAGGATAATTACAACTAAATAAAAATAATAGCTGAAACTCGTCTACAAGAAGAACAAAGCGGATTTTGCAAGGGTCGCTCCTCCATGATGCCATATTTACAATACAATTGATAATAGAAAAATGTCGAGAACATAATCTAGAGACACACATTGCTTTTATCAATAGCACTAAAGCATTTGACACAGTTAAAAGACATTAATTGTGGAATGTGCTGGAAATGAGAGGTATATCAAGGCACATACTAGAAGTTGTTAAGAACTTGAATTAATGCTCTGTTCTTATTTTGACAATGACACCCACCCACCATTGAAATCGATTATACTAAATCAAGGTATCAGATAAGGTTGTGTCTTTGATCTTTATTTTTTAATTTATATATTGATGATCTGTTAAAAAAGTGGAAGGCTACGGCACCAAAACTTCATCCAAAAAATCAAATAAATTCATTGTTATATGTAGATGATCAGGCTTTATTTGCAAGTTCTGAAGATGACCTTCAAAGAAGCATTCACAAATTGAATATTAAAGCTAAAGACTATAACTGTGAAATCTCAAATACCAAGATAATGGCTTTTCTAGGAAGTGAAATTATAAGATCAAAAATTTATATTGAAAAAGTTGGCTTGGAACAAAGCACACATTTCAAATATCTGACAAAAGAAAGGTTTTCTACCAATATGATCGAGACAACAAACTGGCAAACTATTCTAGAATGTGTCGAACGATATGGAAGATCCTTAGGAAAAAATGTAAAAGAGAAACAGAGTTTAAATTTTATAAAACTATGACAGTACCAGCTTTACTGAATGGTAGTAAAACTTGTATAACTAGAGCGAAACACGGTAGTTGAATTCAAGTAGATTAAATGAGGTTTCGGAGAGCAGTAAAAGGTTGTATCCGCTTAGACCATCTGAGAAACAAAGAAATAAGCTTTGATTTAGATAGGTACTGTATTCAGAACAAAATTAAAGAGTACCGTCCATACTGGTATGAACATATAATCAGAATAGAAGAAAATCGCCTTCCATAATTCGCTCTGTGTAAGACGCAATGTTAGGCCCTCCTCTAAAAAGATGATCCGTTGGTTCGGAAAAGGTCAGAAGGTCTAATCCTTGATGATGATGACGATGATGATGTGTATTTTCCTTCCTTAGCACTGTACTCCACATAAAAAAATTCTTTGCTTACAAATGTAAAACAATTTCTTTGATTGCAGACGTAAACACTCTTGAAGAGATTAAATGACTTCTTCATTGAGATCCAGAGTTTATGGTGGTTGGGGGAACCCCACTTTACACTATAATTTCTGAATCGTAGCCAACGTGTGAGCAGTGACGTGAAGGCGGGCTAAATCTTTCAGAAGCGGATTGAAGTTTGCTTTATTTTCCTCTTGTTACGAATGGCTACTTTTACGAGGCCAGCACCAGAATACTTTAATAGTATTCCGCGTTTATCGATGTTCATTGTGTGAGGAGATCCAAGTGAAAAACTTTCCTTCAAAAAAAGTAGTCTATCGGCTAAAAACGTGATCTTTGGTTTCTTCTGTTCGAGGGACGACGTTATATGATATATGTTCATTGTTTTTCCAGGGTATGCCTTCATCCAACTGCCGCAAGCCTGGTTTACATACTTCTTCAAAGGTCTATATACTCCCCTGTGAAGGTTCCACTTCCTCCTGGTAAAAAATTTAATAATAATACGTTGTTGATGCTTGGATGCATCACAATTTCCCTTCTGATTGCAAACCTGATTGACATACTTCTTCAAAGGTCCATATAGTCTCTTGTTATGGTTACACTTCTTCCCTTGTAAGAAATTTAATAATAATGCGTTGCTGCACGCTTGGATGCACTACAATTTCACTTACGATTGTAACTTTTACTAAATTGCATACTAATGGCCGATTGTTTGGTTAATGTTCGTCCATGTTCTAAAGTATTACGTGATAGGCAGAACTTGCCTCGTTCTTTTGGCAGTCGATCCCAATTATAAATGAAATTCGGAACACTTCTCATACTTTATTTACTATTCTTTTACGGTGTCTGAATTTTCTTTAATTAATTAACAAAACAAATGAAACGTATTGTAATATTAGAATTCTCATCTTATTTAAATCTCTCCATCAAATGTATCACTGGTTTTTGTCGTGCCATTTTTTTTATTTACTTCTATTTTTTACTCATTTATTTTATTCTCTTCCTTATTTAATATTTTACCTTGGAAAAGTTCCTTTTTCTTGTTTAATTATTTTCAGCCTATTTTCTTTCGCTCACCCTTCTTTTTCGTCTGGTTACTATGCTAACCTTACTTAGCCTTTATTACGCTAAGTTCCCGTGGGAACTTAACCCCTCTCTTTCTTTTTGCACTCCTCATTATTTGATCTGTCTTGTGTTTGGCTAATTCTTACTGTCTTCTATCATCCTTAACCAATTATTTTTTGGTTTTATTTTCGATGGAAATCCTTCCTCCCCTTTCGTCTTTAGATTATTTTAAATATACTCAGAGATCGTCTTGGCTTCACTCTTGTAAAAAAAAATGCAGTCTCCTACAGAACAAGACGATATGAGCATCTTCTAGATTGGAGATTTATCTTAACTCATTATCATCAGGCAGTAGTATCCAGTTTCACGGACAATGAGCGGACAGACTCATTTTATCCGTACTTTGTTTCATCGCCAAGTTAATAGGTTCAGAGAACGATGGAATTTGTAAAAAATAATTGTGCCGTGTTTGTGCTTCAGGAACTGCAGTTCAAACTGCAGGTAACTTGTGATTTTTCTATTTTCCTGCTGATCAGATCGTCGAGACAACTGCTGCTGGAAATAAGTCATCTGAACTCTCAATTACATTCGTCAACTGCATTTCTCCTGGACTGTGATTTTTGCATTTATTTCTGTTTTAATTTTTATTAAGGACTCAGACGATCATCTTGCCGTGCATTTCTCTTGCGCTAGTTTAATTTTTTTTTTATTTCTTTACCTCATTGTGTGCAATTTCCACCGTAAACTATATTTTATTCTTGATTCACTTACTGATTTTTATTCTTGTAGGTTAATCCTTTGTATAAAACTTATTTATTGTACATTGAGTCAAGTTTAACATATTAACTTTTTTTATCTGTCTGACTGTTTTATCTTGTCCCCTTATCTTCTTTACATTTTTCTTCTGATTCTTTTTGGGCCCAGCGGAATCAGGATGAACATTTATAACTCCCATGTGACAAATGTACATATTGAATATTTTGAAAATCATATTATTGTTTAAATATATTAAAAAAAATCCTGTTTCTATAGTTTTCATTGAGGTGATTGCAATTTATACTTTAGTATTAGATGTTATCTTTATTTACACTATTAATTTATTGATTTTTATCAACATTTTCTAATAGCTTATTCCATCTTTTTCCTTTACTTATCTGCTTTTATCGCTAGTTCTGTGTTATTTCTGTTTTTGTTTTGCAGTCAATATGTTGATTCTCTATTTCTTCTGTAAAAGAAGACGAAATATCGTTGAATAAAGAAGAATTGATAGAATTATGTATTTTACGTTTTTTAATGAAATATCAGTTGTTACCAAAAATAATTTAAATTGTTTAAAATCTATCTTAAAGTTTTATTTTCGTCTTATTTTCGTATAAAAACAAAAGATTTGGAAACTTTTCACATTTAATTATTATGGCGGCATTTTTCCAAATGGTCTTGCATATTTCACTATTACATTAGTAACATTTTTCATTTCATTAAAACTTGATATTTAACGAAATATACAAGAACCTTTGGAAGTGATTCTGTTTTTCGTTATTATTGAAAATGGAAACAAGAAGCTTTGACCTATTATCAATGTATTATTAGAACAGTCTCTAAAGAATCCTTATTAATTTAACATGAATGAACTATCTTAATTGCTAAGCAATCCATAAAAATAGTATTTTAACCATCCAGATTATCTTACCTTATTAGCATTTATTGATATGAAACTTAATCCATATTTAAGTGGTATAGCAAGCTGCGGATCTAGTAATAGTGGATCATCATATTCTTCATGAATGTAAAGCTATAGGAAAATAATTATTTCTTGTATTTAATAGCAATATTTGATTAAAATTAATTTATTAAACTAAGGAATTTTTGGAGAATATCAGTCAATAGTTTCCAATTTCAATTTCAAGATGAGACAGGTTTTACAAGTCGTCTTGTTAAAGATTATTTACTCTTTGACTCCAAGTGGATTGAGATAATGTCATTTCGGAGAATTCAGGATCTTTTCAAAACGAGATCATGAAGTACTATTGCAGAAACCAATGATACCGAATCCAGCATTTTCTTTATTGAACTGGTGCTTAGAACCAGTGACACCGAATCCAGCATTTTCTTTATTGAACTGGTGCTTAGTTAGAGCTAGTGATAATAAATGTCCATTTCAGCAAGTGAAGAGAATGTTAAGAATAATCATATCAAGTACTGAACGTGTCATACACAAGATATAGGATGCATTTAAAGTTGTCAGTCAACAAATTTGAATTATAGCAGATTAAAGACGAAACTATTTTATATGAGAAACGACCAACATGCATTTTAAATTATTTTGATTATGTAAATGTAGTTTTGGAAATGAGTCATTACTTGTCAAGGAGTTGCAAATTAAAACAAGCTGTTTTTTTCCATAAAGTTAACTGCTTACTATATTTTTCAGTCTCTGTAGACTCCTCAATGTTTTGTTGTTTGCCCAGCGTTTCTAGGGAACCAAAAGCTTATTTTTCACAAACATTACAGCCATCACTGCTAAATGGAAATACAAGTTAAAATACAGATTTACAGTGAAGTCTATCTTAAACACAGTTACGTATATGTAAACCCCTGCAAAAGTATCAAACCATGACTACTAATATGGCATGTAATTGTTGTAGAAAACTCGACAAGAAATTTATTTATTGATCTAGAACAATAAACAAGGCGTTGGTCATCAGAAATTTATAAATTTAAGAAGATCTTAATGATCTTTATGGGATTTGAAATTCTTTATAAGAAAACCTGAACTTTATTAGAACCTGAAGTTCCAATTCCGTCTCCATATAGAGAAGGAATTGATTTTAGACATTGAAATATATTTTATTTACAACCTTTCTATTGAAATATATTTCAGAAGAAAATGAGCTGGTGTTCTAGAAAGGTATTTGTTCTCTTCTAGACAGTCTTTAGTTATTAAATGTCAAAGTTAGCTTGAAAGCTGTTTTCTTTTGCATTATTGCAATTACACTTGTCAGCGTGAGTTTTGTCTCAAGAAAACCAATAGGTGTCCTTAATGTAACTTTTTATGCTGAATTCAAATATGTAATTAGAATTTCTTCATCAACAGTACTTTTTCTTTGACAATGACTTTTTAGTAAATGATTTTTTTTATTTTTCGTCATTGTTCTACTTTACTAGGTGGAAGTTCTCTATTTATTGTAAGTATTATGCTTTTATTAAATACTCAGAATAAAGGTTTGTCTTCATACTGAGTAACAGAGAGACATGACTGCCGGTTCATTCATGACTTTGTAAGTGCTTTGTTTTTTATTTACTGTGGATGATACATTTACAGTTTTTATATTGTTGCAGTTAGATTTTGAATACGCCAAGAAATTGTTTAAACCATCCTGACTGTTTCTGCTCTGTGTGCTGTTAATTAACATTTAAGTCTGAGAGACATAAGTTGACTTCACAATAAAAAAACTGTTATGAACTTTATTTTGGTGTAAAGTGGGGGACCAAGATTGGGTATGGGTCCCATACATTTGCTGTGTATCTGTGCTACGCTTCTCACTGCATGGGGAAATAGTTCGCACCACATGCCACTTGCTATCACAATGGTTTGGAAGGAAACAAAAGACTATTCCTCCGATAGTTATTTCTGCTTAACAAACATTAAAGGGATTACATCTAAAGTAAAGCATATTATCCTATAATAAACATGTGTATGTATATATAGATATAAGTTACGTGTCGCTCTTCACTGTGTGGAACTGGCCACATAATACATAAATATTATGTGGCTAGTTCCACACAGTGAAGAGCGACCCGTACCTGATGCTCCAGAACGTGATGTTCAGCAATGATAACTAAAATTCTGATGGAAGTTATGTAGAATAGCAAACAGACTCCTTGTGTGGTGACCCAACATATGAAGCAACCTCTTCGCCTGAAGCATATTTATCAACTCAAGAAGGTCTTAACGATCTTGTATTGAGATTTGAAAAAAAAAAAAACAGTCAAAAACTTTTATCTAAAATACAATCTGAACTTCTAAGTATTCGGCTAAAAGGATGGAATCTTTTCCACAAAGATACCAAATTATGCTATTTTCTTAACCGTGACTCTGAATTTGAAGATGACTTCTCTGAAGAATATACTCTAGCGTATTGTAGACATGTTTGATCTATTATGGAGACCCTTGGAGATGAACATCAGCCAACAGAATGGTGTTTGGTCATTGATTTCTCTAAATTCAGTTTGAAAGCTGTGCTTCTGCATAATGGTAATAAAATGCCATTCAGCATCTGTGGCCAATTCTGCTAACTTTAAAGAGACATGTGGAAATATTAAATTACTGGAAAAGCAGCCCCCCCTCCCATTGTATACAACCGGTGATGGAGGAACGTGTTCTGCTAACTCTGTGACATAGTCAAAATCGACCCAATAAACCTCTAATCAACCCTCCGTATTGCAGAATAAGTAAATAAGAATGTTTGTTTATTAGGTTCTTTGGTATTATGTAAGTATTCAATGTTCTAAAATTTTAAACAACTATCTCTTGAAATGCTTGCCTGATAACCAAAAAATCTAAAATCATATTTGAATTGAGGATTAAAAGTATTTTCAATTCAGTTACTTTAGTTCTTGAGACAAAAAAGAAATGTTAGTTTGTTTCCCAGTGTTAGTTATTTATCATATCGTATTCATTAGCCAGGAGATCCAGACGAATTACTGCAATAAGTTTTATTCTAGTTTCCTTCTGTTAAAGACGACATATTATAACAGCTTTTGTAAAACCTTCAATAAGAAAAATATGGTTAAAATAGGGAATTTAATGGCCATAGTTTCCTTGCTTGAACTACGATTTAGATACACGACGAATTGTTGCTTTTTATGTTACTAAATACATTAAAAAAAATATTTTATATATATATATATATATATATATATATATATATATATATATATATATATATATATATATTTAAACTATTCTGCAAATAAGTTTTTAATAGCCTAATTTTGTAATATTATGTATTTACTATTAACAAAAATTATATTTTATTATTAATAACTATAGTAATTATATTCTCAATTGAAAAAGTAAACGAAATATAATATATTGTACTTCCAATAAAATTTGAAAGAATACCTTTAGTTCTTTGGCTCCCATCCAAAGATTCAGCAAGTTTGTAGCCAGTCCTTCGTAATTAAGTAATTGAGCTAAAATGAAAAGATGGATTTATTCATGACATTTCTAACAAAACATTGGAACCAATGTCTGACAGAAATGTCTTTTAAAAATGAAAGAAAATATGGAATGAAAATGAAAGAAATGAAAGGAAACTCTGCAGGAAAATATGGTAAAATATTGATTCAGATATAATAGGATTTTTATAGTTCAGGTTAATTTTCAGAAAACTTGGATTTTTATAAATTGTTAAAGAATAATAAAAAGTCCAATGTAGCATTTAAACTTAGTTACTGGATAAGGTTTATTACATTATATAGGCTCTTGAAACTTGGTTTAAAATTGTCAATGCACGAAATAAGTGAATATATTCCTTAACCTTATGGAGTCGTGACAAGTAAGTATTAGTAAATGAAGGTTTTATATAGTATCACTATATCTGTAAATATATTGTAGTAATTAATTAAAATAAAAATAACAAAAAAGCTTTCTTACGTGATTTGACAGATAAACAACCAGAGAAAACAGTATCTACAACATGTTGTTCCAAATCACTGTAATTGTCGTAATTTGTTGTTCCAGGAAAGAATTGAATATACTGAAATAGGACAAATAATCTGAATTATTAAGATCAAAAATGAGGTTCATTTTAAAAAAATTTCATAATTTAGAAAAAAATAAATAATAGAAACTTAATAATACCTTAACCATAGCTCGTGTAAATTTCAAATCAGCTGTCGTGGTATTCCAAAGAAGTTCAACATTTACATCAGTCAATTTCAAGAGATCGCTGAGTGAAATTTCATCGGAATTTGCTTCCGAAATATTAAATTCAAAAATATACTGTGTCTTATAATAATCGATATCAGAATTATTAAAAGGTTGAATTGGACAATAAGTAAAAGTGGGAAACTTCACTGTACTGTTGATCTCATACACGATCTTTGTATCCGGAAAACCTTTTACAAATTCTATAACAGTCTTTATATTCTGATACATACAAAGGGATGTTGCCGAAATCAAAACACACACCCATCCAAATTTCAGTGACTTACTTGTACTTTGATTTAACAATCTATCAAATCCCGTTATACTTAGAGTGAAAGTCTTGTTATTGTTAGAACTCTTAGATCCCCGAATATTTCTCACGGAAAAGCCAGTTTGTTCGGCACTGGTTTTGCAATTGCTTTTGATGAATTCTTTATTAGAGGTAAAATGCCTTACTACGTTCTTATTTTGAACCTGTTAAAATTAAAGAAATTTAAAATAATATGATTAAAATTTACAGGATGCAGGAATTTCTTAAGGAAATCTCGACATTAGAGAGTTTATTCTGTTTTATTTTCTGTTTTAATAATACAAAGATCTGTAATATCTGATAGTGATAATTTGTGAAATTTCTAATATTATACTAAAGTCTAATCTACAAAAATAATAAGAAAGCAACAGATACCTGTAAATTTTGTGATTTAGCTTTTATCTATAGGAACATTTAATACAATTATAAAATGAAAGTTTTTTGCATTTTCCTTGTAAAAAAATGTAATTTGTGCACTCATACTGTGAATTTTTACACAGATGTAATATTATTTGTACTTAACTATTGCATACTACGAATTCTTATCTTAAAACCTATTTCAAATGAAGTAGAAGTGTGGCTGCTCCACAAAACTAAACTAAAAACAAAATACACATGAATAAAATATAGTCTTTTGTTTTTAGTTATGTGGAGGTGCCATACTTTTTCCTACTTCAATTCATACTCAGCTTTTTATTGAGACCTGATGTGTTTACAGTGACTACTCCCAACTGATGATCGTCTATTTAGCAAGAAACATCTGTTTTGGGATGTCATTTGTAAACACTGGTCTAATTCCTTTTAACGTATTTCAAATAATTTATCAACAGACATCAAAATGAGAATAAAAAACAATCGCGGAAATTAAAGACCCATTGATTCATCGGTCTCTAATGAATTTGCCTTGCACATTAAAAGAAGAAAGAAAATGTGAAAACAAAACAACACATGGCTTACATAGATTTTATGTATTAAAACCTTTCTGAAAATTTGTGAAAATAAATGAATAACTATGAATAATTCACACTAAAAAATAAGAACGTTTTGAAAGAAATCATTTTTTTTTTGGAAAGCTGGCAGACTGAATATAAAGAAATTCAAAAAATATAGATTCTTTTGTATGACGCTTCAGTTGTCATTTTGTGAGATCATTAACTTCAGTGGTATTATTGTATTCAGTTATGTAATTTTCTTATCTTGTATTATTCAGCATCGCGGTCGATTGCTCATTTGGTAAATATTTAATAATAATCTAATAAAAAATCATCTAAAATAAACCATCTATATATCTAATAATAATAAGATAATAATCTAATGTATTATCAATGAATGCACGGACAGTTGTCAGGTGTACCCAAGTTTTTTCAAACCAAGGAACCTGCTTACAATGTACCAACAGTAAAATTTCAGATTTCTGAATTTTCTTTGCCCCATCTATTTATGGAAATTCCAGTTGTTTGATGGTGCTAACTGGAAAAATTTCAGTCGCCAATATAACTATTGGCCCAAGTTGAACTGCTCTGAGTTTATACATCTATTTTATTTCAATGGTCAACTCTATAATTATTAATCTTGCTGGCATATATTATGTTTGGCACAGCTGTATGATCAATGTGACCTGTTTTCTTCCTTTTTCTACGAGGATAATATTAAAGTATATTCGCTTCAATCTTCTTATTTGTGCGAATTTCCATATCCTTAAATTACCAAAGGAGGTGATAAGCTCCGAGGTGACAATATTAAGAAAGCATGATATGAAATACAACCATAACCCTCTTCAAAGACAGGCATTAAATCGTACAATAACGATTATATCATCACAAATGCTAATGAAAGTGGTGCTGTTGTGGTGTTATCCCAAAGTGATTATGCTAATATTGATGACTTCTTTTTAAGCAACACTGAAGAAATTTTTCCCTTTTGGATAGGACCTCTACTGAGGTTACGGATACTCTTAAGGTTACACATGATTATATGAAGGGTACAATAGCAATCCTTTCCAAGTTACGCTTAGTATCAAAGACTCTAAAGAAAAGACAGTCCTAGGCAACTGTAAAGCGAGAATTATCACAAATTGTATAGACACTCCCATTGAATATTTATCGAAGATTGTTGGAGCAAAGTTTAAGGAATTGGGAAATAAATCTAGGTATGCTGTAGCTAATAACATAGAGTTTATCTCTAGGTTGAGATCCGCTGATATTGATGTGAATAGGATTGTGTTGTTTTCGTTAGTTGTAAATAACCTTTTCACATCCATCTCATGTGATCTTTATTTATGTACCTTGGATTATATCTTTAGGATTCATGCTTCAGATAAAGATATGAATAAGAATGAATGGTGTTTTGAAGCTGTTAGAGCTATGATGGAATTACAGTACTTTCGTTTTGAAGACAAGCTGTTTGTACAAAGAAAAGTTTTTTTAATTGGGGTTAGGAAACTGCGATTGTCGCGGAGCTGGTAATGCTTTATATTGATGATGATGATCGCCTCAAAGAAGGCGATGTTTATATAACGTGTTCTGCAAGATACGTTAATGATTTGTTGTTGTTTTGCAGAAGACGAAGTTAAGCAAGATGTGGTTCAAGATGTGTTTAATTTCATGACAACATTTTTACTGAGATAGAAGTCGAACGAAGTAATTCAATCTCGTTTTTGGACTTACCAATTTGTCGTCCTGAGACTGGTATCTCCATTATATGTATTCAGGAAGTCTACTTACTCAGATACTTTAATTCATTTTCGATCAGACGTAATTCATTTCCGATCTAACATGATTAAAATTAACAAAATTCGGATAATGATTTCAGGATATTCCAAGCTTGTTCGTCGCTTCAACTTTTCAATCAAGAGGATGTTGTTAACCCTTTGTCTTCTTGTGGGACAAATACGTCTCACCTCAGAAAAATATTTCCAGCATTGCTTGTAGGACGAATACGTCCCCCTTCAAAGTTGTATACTGAAGCTAAAGCATGTTGGAAAGTTTTAGTTACTGATTCTACTGCTAAATATCGCTATGAGCCCTACGAGGACACTTTGGCTTGACACTTTGTTTTCGTGACAATCTGAGATAAGTAAGCCGATTCTTGCTGCAAATTGCAGTCTATGAGTTTAATTGTGTGATTATTTAATCACTGAATGCATGCTGATGCCGAATTAGCCGTAAAATTGACTCCAAAATGCACCACTGGCCAGAAAATAGTGCCTTAAGTTTGGTTATCAGCTCCCATATAAAAATAAGCGGGCGGCCATGTTTGATTCGTAATAGCGAGGTTGGGTGCTTGAACAAAAAGATTCGTTTTTCAGTATAATGAACCAACTGAATGTTAAATTTCACATTTAAATCACGTATATAGTCTATCTACATTCAAATAATGACATTCTACCAGTAAAATCAGTATTATAGTGAAATTTAAAATCAAAGTACTTGCTAACTTCTGGAGACCTCGCTGTAACGATGGCAATATGAAAACAGTAGATGCAAGTACTACATTTTACACATTCAGTCATTGCTGATGTAAATTTTTGATAAAAGAGCATATTTTAGTGTTTTTGATAAAAGAGCATGTTTTACTGTTTTCCAAAAAAAAAAAAAAGGTTTTACTGTTGTTGATAAAAGCGCATGTTCTCATCATTTTAGATGTGTAAAAACGCTATTTGATGGTAACGATCTGATTTTTATTACAAAAATTAGAATTGAAAGAATTTTTGTTTTGATATTTTTATATAATTCAGAAGACTGTATGTGTTATTACTGGCAGTGGCGTAGCAAAAAACTTTATACCGGGGGGGAAGGGAAGAATTGCCCCTCCCCGGAATTTTTTTTTTCAGATTGCAATAAGGTTTGGGTCATTTTAGCATAGATTCAAAAAATTATCAAAATTAGTTTGAATGTCTATGCTATGATATTAAATTATTAAGATCATAATAATTTAATTATTTTAAGTTTAAGTAATTTAAAAAGCTTGTTATAATGCTTGAAAGAATTTTTTTTTTCTTTCGTTTAAGTGGAAGTGTTCCACTTTGGTTAAAATAAATATTTAAATTTTGGATTCGTCACGTAAAGTGATGTAACATAATATAAGCTTATGACTCATTGTGTCGAAAAAAAAAAGAAAGAGAAGAGGATCTGTTCATTAGAAAGTCAGGAGAAGTTATTAGGAAGTTCGTCCTGGTTCAGATGGGTTGATTTAGAATCAATCTGTTGGTCGTTCTGTTAGTCAGAAGGTCAGTCACAATTAGTCAAGGGGACAGTCAGATGAAAGGAGACAGTCAAAGTGAAAAACAGTCAGGCGATTGGATTACGATATGGCTGGATGCCAATATGAAGTAACGGAAAGTTATGGCTTGGACATTCATATCGAAAGGAAAGTGTGGTCATGCGAAACGATACACACGCATCTGAAGTCCAATTAATTGAGAAACCAGATAGGATCCATAAGTGGAAATTAATTGTGATTGATATTATTGAAGAAGACTTCAACGGCAAATGAACTCTAAAATAGAAGCATTCAAAAGTGAATAGCAACGTAAGTAAGTGCCGAAATTGAAGCAAGTATTTGTAAGTGAAAATTAATTATTTTGTCCCGAGATAATTAAGATATCAGCGTTGGAGGCCATTGTAAAACCTGAACCCTGAAATTATCGAAGAACCCAAGTGGACTCGACCTAAATATATGAAGCTCAGTTTTTGAAGAGATGCAATTCGAATAAGGCGAATACTATAAGAAATCCCGTTAAACGGAAGGCCTGGAATTAGAAATTGAAGTCATCGATATAAATCGTTTCCTGATTACAGAACGGACGTTAAAGAATTGGATAAATTAGATAATAATTACCCAATTGTTATTTTTGCGGAAAATAATTTTCCCCTCTAGTAAATAGAACTCTCATTTTATTATTCTTGAACTATCGTAAGTCAACGCAATAGTTCATCTTAAATTAAGTCATTGTTTGTGAAAGGCAAAACAAGAAAAGAAGTCTCGTCAAGGGTATGAACTTTGGTTTATAATTTATAAGTATTACTGCTGCAGTGAATAAAAGAAGAAAAGGAATTTTCTCGAAATACAACTGTCGTCAGTTTTCGTAAAGCAGCAAATTTTGTTTCCCTAAGGATAGTGGGAAATTAATGTCACCTGGCAAGGAAGAGCCGCGCCATGTTTTAAGTGATTATTGTGCCATTGGATTAAGTGCAAGTGATTATTGTGCCATTGGATTAAGTGCAACATATTAACAGCGAGATTCATCGGAGCCAAGAGGTTGGATTATTCAAAGTGAAATCATCGCAGGTGAAGACTACTAAATAGCTTCCTATTGTAAGTACATGATTTTATTATTTTCACATTTTGGATGGGTGAATCAAGACAGAGCTAATTATTTAAGATACATTAGTCCCGTGCATGCATAGAAACGGAACTTGAATTAACTTCGTGAAGTAACGAAGAGTAACTTTAAAAGTTCACATAAGGTGATTGATTAAAATTAGCCAAAATGTAAAATTCGCACAGGTGAATATTAAAGTCATTGTTATTGCGGAAGTAAAGATAAAAGCATACAAGTGTTAAAAGGCATTATCATAATTCATATAAGGTGATTAATAAAGTTTAGATTTAAATTGTGAATTGTGATTATCGATGTAATGCAGTATGCATTGTTAACTGTATAAAGCTTGATTATTAACAGTGAGCCTGATTTAATAGATAAATCAAAGTATTGTGCTTCTTGTTAATTACAGAGTTGATCGTTAGCACAACGATAAATGATAATAGTGATAAGTGACTATCCAGTAAATAACAGTGGAGTTCAAGTTTTGGAACAGTCAATATGTGTACAGAAGATATCAGTGATATGAAATACTACTATTGTATAAAGTTTTATTGTGGAAAATTACCAAAATAAATTTATGCATGAAATTTATCTCGTTATTCCTAATTTCATTACATACAATTCTACTATTTATTAGGGTTCTGCACATATACCCAGCAGTCTAAATACATATAGCAAAGTTCTATCATGGCATCTCAATGGGATCTGGAGATGCAGGGCTTCAGAAATACACATGTTTTGTGAAAAATATTAGAATTAGTACAGTTTCAGAAAATGGAATGGAACAAGCAATACATTACAATGAAACAAGCACTGGCTATTATTTCTACATTTATTTTAAAATGGAAAAAGATCACATACACACTTACCATTAAAAATCTGTTATTACATGAGTAAAGTTAAGGCTTAACAAATCAGTACTTCAGTTATGTTTGTTTTGACTATTAAAAACTTCAATTGTTGGAAGATACCCACACATTTGTTCACTTCAATGTCTGGTAAACTGTATGTTCGGCCAGTTTGTGTGATGGGGTTCACTTTGCGTATCACATCTGCAGAAGTGTATCAGGTGGTGTAGGATATATATATGAGGGTGATGAACCTGAAGGGAGGAGGAATGTAACTTACACTTTACTGGAATCTTCATCTTTAGCCGTAACATAACTCAACCACCAAGTGTAACCATACATTGAAGTAGCATACCCACTAATATCTGCAAATACTATCTGCTGTATGTCATTTACAACAAGAAATATACTTGAAACAACTGCAGAAGAAAATAATTTCATATTTACTTTGGTTCCACACGTGAAAGGTATGAAGGCAAAAAATTTCTGAGTGCCTGATATACACTTCCATGCAGCTAAATCGACTCACCCCTTCAGAGCGCAGAAAAAGGCGTATATTTTTTAAATGGCTTAACCTATTTTCAAAAAACTTTTTTTGAAAGCCTAATGTTTTACTTTACAATGACACCATTATCATTACAATCTGTATAATATTTTCCAAATGAATGTGATCTGAATGTAAGAGTAGCAAAATGCAGTCTGAACAGAAACCACCAACTCCGTTATAAAATCCCCTATAAAATCCCACGTGGACCGATATTCCTTATCAGTCGCTTATCAGACGTTCATCTGTACACATCTCTGCAAGTTTAATTCATTGTTTTCACAAACCCATGGATACTACACCAATAGAGGCCACACAAGTTGCTGCTTTGTTGCAAGCAGGTCACAGTCTACGAGAAGTCGCTCGTCAACTAAACTTGAGCCAATCTGCTGTCTCAAGAGTATTCAGAAGGTTTCTGGAAACTGGTACCTTCACTCGGAGACCACATACTGGACGGCGCCGATTCACATCTGAGAGGGACGATCGCTTTATCATTTCAACTTCACTGCGAAATCGCCATCTCACGGGCGTCGATTAGCAACAGGAGCTGAGACAAGTTCGTAGAGTAGCCGTTAGTCAGTGGACAGTCAGAAGACGCTTGAAGGAAGCCAACCTCACTCCAAGACGGCACGCTAGAGGCCCAAAATTGACCGTAAGTCACCGCACAGCACGACTCGAATTTGCTCGGGAACACGTCAATTGGAGCATCAAGCAATGGCGGTCCGTCCTATTCACTAATGAGAGCAGTATGTGTCTTCATGGTAATGATAGTAAAGGCCGGGTATACCGGCGTCCTGGAGAGCGATTTTCACAGTGCTGTTTTGCTGAAACAGTCTCTACGGCGGCGGTTCCTGCATGATGTGGGCTGGCAAATCTCTTGAGGGAAAAACAGATCTTGTTTTCATATCTGGTGGAGGCCGGAGGGGGGTCTGACTGCTCGACGATACATTGAAGACATTCTCCTGGATCATGTTGTGCCCTGCGCAGGATATATCGGGGAAGACTTCATGTTGGTGCATGACAATGCCCGGTGTCATTCAGCACGGACCACTCGACAATTCATGGAGGAGGTTGGTCTCGAGACGATGGAGTGGCCAGCTCTCAGTCCCGACATGAATCCGCCTGAACATTTGTGGGACGAGCTCAAACGGAGGGTCCGAGCCAGAAATCCGGCACCGTCTAATAAAAACGAGCTCAAGATTACGCTGGAGGAGGAGTGCAATGGGATCCCCCAAGACTTTGTCAAAATCTTAATAGGGTCTATGAGGAACCGCATGCAAGCCGTCGCACAGGCAAGGGGAGGCAATACCAAGTATTGATTAATAAAAGTTTCCTTGTTTTGCTTGAATTTTTTGTTATAATTTAATTTTAAGTATCCCCAATTTTTTTTCCTAAGCATGCATTTTGCTTGCATTTTCATTCAAAATGCATTATAAAACAAAATATTGTACAGATTTTAATGATAATGGTGTCATTGTAAAGTAACAACATTAGGCTTTCAAAACAAAACAAGTTTTTTGAAAATCGGTTAAGCCATTTAAAAAATATACGCCTTCTTGTGCGCTCTGAAGGGTTGAGTCGATTTAGCTGCACGGAAGTGTAGTTACACCTGTACTGTACCGGCTGGCCAGTTGTTCATCAGTTTTAATATAGTCTTCAATCGTCACAAACTTAAAGTCTATGTTAGATATATTCTGATGTGCCCATTCAAACAGTTGCCTTGCATTCAATATTTGGTCGGCATAGGGTCTTTGTAGGCTTGCTCTGTCTGCTTGTCTTTTTACAGTGGCCCCCACCCATGGATCTTTTTCATGTGCTATTGCTGCAAAATGCCATTCAGCCTCAACTCCCAAATCTTGCTTGTTACTACACATGTTAAGAATTTTTTTTTTTTTTTGTACCGCGCCGCAGAACCATCCGAAAAATATAAGATTTTTTGGGGGGAGTCAATGAAACTTGCATTTTAGATAGTCCATCAAGTTTGCCTGGAATAGATAGACAGCTGCAGTGTTGTAGTTGAGGCAGTCTGATATTATTACAAAATTGAAATGTTTGATTTCTTTCTCTTTAAAATACACCACAAAAGGGTGAATGGTTGCCTGACTATTTGACCAATGATATGATTGTGCAGCATCTTGAAAAATGAAAGAATAATTCTCGGAAAAGTCACAAATGACAGCCACTTGAGATTCCAAAGGATTTTCCTTGTTATGTCTCAGAAATTCACTTTGTTTTTTTGGTGTGAGGTGATGACGAAGTAGAACAGAAAGTTTTTTACAAAATACATCAACAAATTCACTAGCCAGTTTTTGAATTATTTCCAAGTTACATCGGTCCACAGAGATCCACTGTCTGTATATGACAGTCTGAATTGCATTGTCTTGAAATGCTTTTTCCAAAAGTTCTCTAATCCTTTCAGTACATGGACATGAAACACAATTTGAAAAGAAACAGTCTATTGATGGTGGGACGCAAACCATCATTTGCAGACACTCTTTGTACGTTTTAATTTCACCATTCGTCATCGAACTTATTCAGCATTTTCAAATATAAGCTTCACATTCTGATGAGAGATCTATATTCATACTTGTAGGCCAATCAGCTTTCATCTTGTGAAAGGGGATTTCCCTGATATAAAGGGGATTCCCTTCTACATTCATACTTGCAGGTCAATCGGCTTCAATTTTTATTTTAAAAAAGGATTTCTAAAAATGGTGCTATATAATAATCATTCATTTCATGCATTTTATAATGTCCTACACACTGCATAGCAAAATTAGTAGCTTAAAAATAAAATTTCACTAGATTTGGTACATTATTCACAAAACATGTGTATTTCTGAAGTCCAGCTCCCATTGAGATACCATGATAGAATTTTGCTATATATATTTAGACATTACAAACTAATTTTGATAATTTTTTGAAATTTTTAAAATTGCCACTTTTTGAGAAATTCAAATTTTAAAATTTAACTTAAATTTTGAAAAATTTTTTTTTATAACTCCCATCTTGCGGCATATCACATTACAGCCGCATTTAACAGCTTTAAAATGAGACCACTCCCAGGTTTGTATCATCACTGTTTCCTAGCCTACAGGCAACTAAAGGTGTCAAACTTGTAATTTTTTGATAAAAGATTTATATCTTCAGAAATTAATAACTTCAAAAGTAATTCTTGTACACCACTGAAATTGGGTATTTTTTCATAAGTCAATGGTATATTGCTGCATACCAAAAATCATGATAATCTGAGACACCAAATCTGAATATCTTCCTAAATTGTGTTAATTTGACATGGTATTACCCAGATGATCCGATAATATTGTGACGGTGTTTGTAGAGGTTGATTACGATTAGTAAACTCTGGAACTCTGGACAAGTTCTGGAACTGAACTGATGTAAATTTATTAAATGAAAAACATCAATTTTTATATTTTTTTTTCTGTAAGAATGATTTGATTGTATAAGTAATCAAAATAAAAATAATGATTGGCAAAATCATAATCAATTTAAATTGATTAATAGATTGAACGGAAAAGAATTTAAAAATAAACAGAACATCAATAATTAGGAAATGAAAAAGGAATGGATTACCGAACAAAAAGTATAAAAGAATAAAATAAAATAATTTATTATTAAATACGAGTTATTGATAGAATGAATAGGAATAAATGGAGCTAAATAATTCGTAAAAAACGTTTTATATACAGGCTGTTACAATATCCTATGCATCTTTTAGTTCTTAACACTTCCTTTATTATCATTAATTTTTCCCATTATTCCCCTGTTCTTAATTTGCTCGACTTTGTCAACAATTTCGCTACTTTATTGCTAATACAAACCAGAAGTCAATAAATTTTTGGTTCATTTACAATATTTTCTTCAAGGTTTTTGATAAAAATGTCTTTCCACATTTAAATATTATATTAACTGACAAATTCCTAAACGATCTTAAAGACTTTTTGTACTGTTCATTTTATTTATGCCAATAATTTTGAAAATGAATTAGAATATAGCAAAGGAATTTGCTCAATTTTCAAGAAAGCTGTTACATGTTCAAGTAAAGCATTACTAACTATAAATCTTACCTTCAAATTGTAAAAGATAAATTCAAGAATTTCTACCAAATTCAGAAAGCAAAATCCCAAAAACGTTCCTAGTGTTCCTCCTATATCGGATAAGAGAGATGAAAAAGTGTACCAGTTCACTTCTTTTATAACCATCATTCTGCTGTTCATTACATAAAGTTTGAAAAAGTCAACATCATCAAAACCTTGTTGTACATCTGCAGCTATTGCATAAATATATTCTTCACATTTTCTTGGACATTTGTGAATGCAGTCAGATTTCTTCTTCAACATTAATATTGATGTCATCAATGATTCGTTAAACATTTCTGGTGATGTACATTCCGGCAAGGTATTATTAAGGTAGGGTAATCTTCATGAGAAAGAAATAAATATAATATCATCTCAAAGTCTATTAATACATACAACTGTTAATTGCCAAAGATAAAACCATAGTAAATGATTCATGATTTAACAAACATGATAATTTTTTTTTAATTTATCGTACATTCTCCATCCTCTTTATAAAAATATTTTTCAGTTATCATCTTTAAAAATTAAGAAATGCAAAGTTTTCATATATTCTTAGCAATAAAATAAATGATCTGGACCTATCGCACCTGTCAGTGCGATGAATTAGCATTTTTTTAAACGAACTATGAAATGTACTCTACCGATAGGCCCAGGAGAGTAATCTGCCAATTGTTGCGGCTTATTTCTATTCCCTTTTTTTACTTTTTGATCGTTAATATCTACTACATACATAATTGTGACATTTATTGAGTTGAAAATGCATATTTGTCGGTATTATGGCCTCAAAGGATAAAGGAGTTAAAAGTAAACGTGTTGAACAGAAGTTAGAGATAATTAAGAAACTTTAGTGTTGTGTCAGTTGCAAATGTGTGCGAGATTCGTTCATTAGTATTAATAAATTGAAATATGTTGTATGTATATTTTTAATTTTCCTTTATTTAAGTATTTTTTATGTTTTTTACTAATTTGATAAATTAAACTAAACATTGTATTTGTATACATTAATTTAATTTAATATATGTAATTTCTTAAAACATTAAAATTAAAGAAGTTTCGATAATGGCGGACGGCCCTTCTCTTCCAAACAATCCTTCAAATGGAAGGTTTACGGTAGCCCCTTATCGAAACATTAGCTTGAGAAGATGATAAAAGCTTTCAAAGAAAGAATTTGAAGAGAAACAGTGAAATCATGTTATATTGGAACAATAGACCATTCTGTTCATATTATTGTTCTTGCTCTCATGACAAACAGCGAAGGAGAACCAACGAAATATATTAACTAGATAATTCTATATTTTGTAGTTAATATATCTCTTTGAGGAGAACTAGAAATGAGTAGCTGTGAAAAAATCGAGAAAACGAGTGAGAAATGATAATAAACGGAAAACGAAACGGTCTAAAGTGTGTAGAAATTTTGAATTAGAATATTTTAAGTGATAAAACAAGTTAGAAGGTTCCAGCAAATCAGAAAGGTGTTGGACATAATTGCAGGACAAGAGCAGCTGTGGTAAATATGAAATGGTCTAAATAGCACGTGCCACAAAAAATGAAAGAGATGATATATTCCATGGATTTTATATAATTGATGCTTATAATGTGCAGAATTTTTATTTAAAATCTTAGACTAAGTTACAAATCAAAATACTTTTAATCATTAAAATACAAAAGATTCACAGTGATAAGAATGATGAAATGGATATTGGGCATTCAGATACTAGATATATAGGTATAAGAAGGAGGGCAGACAGACAAATATAGAGACTGTTCATGTTTAAGATTTCTTTGTCAATATTCAATCTAATATTGACAAAGCCGCCTTTAGTAGAAAAGTGCTAATGACATAACACAGCTTATACAACATCTATCTGAAATGTGCTGCCAAACATAAAGCAAAACAACATCACGCAAAACAACAAATAAATGTCATGTAGACACGGATCTGGAAATGCTTTATTTCCAAGACATGAAAGATGTAACGATACAGAGATGTTGGCCTTTACGTCGTATCGTAGATTCATTAAATTGCTCCGGAGTAATCGTGACAACCCGCCCCCCACCACCACCATAAGTGGACAACCCCCCCTCCTCGAAACAAAAGCGTAGCAATCTGGTTGAATGCATTCCAGATGTCAGAATCGCCGCAGCTTGTTCTAGAAAATATCATGACTACCAGGTCCAGCAATACAGAGATGTTCGACATCCATTTCACTTACTGAAGAGCAAATGGAAATTACCAGGAAGCCTTTCCGCAACGACACTGTATATCCAGAAACACATTTAGTGCGATTCATTGTCGTTTGGCTGGCGGAAACAAAAGCAGAATTTGATAAGATGATTAAGATACTTAAAGAATTCACAAAAGTTAATAAACTAACTATAAATTTAAAGAAAACAAAAATTATTATTTTTAGGAAGGGAGGAAAAAGAGCGAAAAATGTGAAGTGGCACTGGGATAATGAAGAAATTTTAATTACAAATAGTTATCAATACTTAGAAAGGATTTTTACAACACAAAACAGTATAAATGAAAACGTGAAATATAGAAAAGAGAAAGATGTTGCAGCGGCTTGGGAAGTAATTAAATTAATAAAAAGATCAAAATTAGAGGATTAGAATAAAATTAGATTTTATTTAAAACAATGATAAAAAGTATAGTAAGTTATGGAATTGAAATTGATGGATGGTTAATTAGAGAAGAATTTGAATCTATACAAAATTTGTTTGTGAAAGTTGTTTGGACGATGGATAGAGATGTCCTTGGTTATATTATTAATGCGGAATTAGGTCTGTTTCCTCTTCGTCTAGATTTGTTAAAAAGGGCATTTATATATTTGGAAAGAATAATAAATTTAAATATAACAAGACTGCCGAGAATATGTTGGGAAGATATGGTTGAGAAAGCAAAAATTATAAAGAGAATTGGGTAAATAACTTTGCAAAAAATATATAATAAAATACAAAATTCGGTATAAAATGAATATTATAAATTTTTAAATTGGCAAATAAATGGTTCTTACTACATTTGTACAAAAATTAAAAAAAGTATATAAAAGAAGTATATATTAAATTAAGAATGGGATGCTTATGGAGGATAAGTAAATACTGGAAAAAAACAGAAGATAAATTATGTAGGATGGGTTGAAAATTAATAGAGGTATGGGAACATGTCATATTTGATTGCGAGAAATTGACTGAAGAAAGAGAAATATTGGAAATTAAGAACGTTCAGAATAGAAGAGGTTGGTGGTATAAAATATTGTCATCTCAGTATATAAATAAAAAAACTCTGTAAATTCATGATAATATTTATTGAGAAAGGAAAAAAAATGGAATTAGTATAGAACTGGTTGCAATTGAATTGTTTGAAAGTATATGGTTTTTTTGTTTATTTTTTTATTTTTTATTTATTTTTTTTAATTTTTTTTAACTTTTTTTAATTCTCCAATTAGGAATTAAATATTTGTAAAATAGTTATAATTTTGTTTATTTCTGGGGCTGCTTTGTTTGATTAATGAAATTGTGTATGTATGTGGTTTGTATAAAGATATTTTTTGTTTTTTCTCCCGTTTTATGATTTATATTATTTATATGGATATATTTACATTTAGATTGTTAATTACTTATTTATGTTGGGAGGACAAATGTAAAATCAAATTTAATTTAAGATTAACTTGTATTGTTGTAATTAATTACTAAAAATTTTATAATGCAAAATAATAGTCAAACAGCTTTGGAATCAAGTCTATAACTTGTAAAGGAGTTAAATAAACTCCGATTGAAGTTAAATAAACTTATCATCTATCTATCTATCTATCTATCTATCGTCGTTTGGCTGAGCCAGGATCATTTACACCCGCTACTGTCGATAGATGCAGAGACCGTCACATCAGAACAACGCACATTGAAGAACAAGTTGGATGAAGTTGCAGAAAATCCTGCACTAGAAAGATAGTTCACTAGAAAGATTGCCAGAGTTGGCATATCCAAGCAAAGTGTGCACAGAATTCTCCAGGAACAGCGTCTCTACCCATATCACGTACTAAGAGTGCAAGGTCTGTCAGTCACTGTTTACCCTTCACCTCTGGTCTTTTGCACATGGTATCTGCAACACTGTGTTCAATCTATTTTTGCGTAGTCTATGGTTTAAACCGATGAGTCTTGCTTCACGAAAGATCCCATTATGAATATTCATAACGTTCACCACGGATCCGATGAAAACCCGCGTGCTATCATACAGTCATGGCACCAATAAAGATTTTCCGAAAATGTCTGGATTGATATCATCGGCGACCATCTTATCGGGCCAGTGTTTCTGCCAGCTAGTCTAACCGACGATGCTTACAGGGATTTCCTGGAAAATGAGTTATCTACATGCCTGGAGGATGTCACATGTGGTTCATGCATGTTGGTGCACCACCTCATTTCAGTCGAACAACCCGACTACTCTTAACCAATGTTATCCTGAACGTTGGATTGGAAGAGTGGATGCAACAGCATGGCCTGCTAGTTCACTTGATTAAATCAGGTGAACCTCTGGACTTTTTCGTATGGGGTTATCTTAAAGCATTAATGTACACCATACCGGTTTCTGACGTCCATGCACTGCATGTTCATATAGTGGATGGGTGCAGCACCATTCGACATGCACCTGGCATCTTGAACGTGTTTGGTAGTCGATGGAACGACGTTGTGTTGCGTGCATTGCGGCGGTGGAGGACATTTCGAGCACTTTCTGTTAAACTGAGCGACTGTACGGTCCACACCTCTGTATTACTGAATCGTTCATATCTTGCAAATAAAGAATTTACAGACCCATGTTTATATCAACTTTATTCGTTGTTTTGCATGATTGAATACAACCTTTAAGTTTTGCAGTACATTTCAGATACCTAAGACAATATTGAAATACTGAAATCGTATTCTGAAAATATTTTTTTTAGATAGTTTTAGATGGATACTTTAAGATGGAAAACAAAAAAAGGCGTATTAACATTAAAAAAATTATTAAGATAAATAAAAAATATTAAAAAATAAAGGATCAGATACACCAATAAGGTAAAAATTAACATATTAACATAAATACAAATACATGACATTTTTCGAAGCTCTTCCAGCTTCGTTATCAAACGTTATAAAAAGGAAAACAGGCTTACGTAATTTATACAAATTACGGATAACAACATATGTAATGGAAGATGATCATATACCAATTAGTTGTTGAATAGCAACATAAATATTTAGGTTCCAATAATAGTGTCATTATAACTAAGATGCATACATATTAATTGAAAAGTAGTAATCAAAATGATTATAAAACAATTTGATGCCACAGATTATATTGTAGTGCATTAATTACAGATACATCAATGTTATAATAGTCTTTAGATTTTATCAATAACGATTCTATAAATTTTCGTAGGTAATTATCTTCTTCAATGCCATACACTGTAGGATTACTAATTAAAATTTTATGTCGTGTAATATGATGATGAGTACCTGTTAAATATTGTTGGTTGATAGTGAGGATAACTTTACCGTATTCTCTCATACGGGTCTTCAGCTGTCGTTTGGTTTCCCCAAAATATCTGGATTTCTTGTCTCCAGTTTCACATTTCAGTCAATACACAACTCCCATTTTGTTAGAATTATTCATTTTTGGATTCATATCTTGATCCAATATTTTATTTAGTGTATTCCTGGCTCTGTGCGCTACAATTTACATCAATTTGGCCCAGAATAAGTGCAAGCTTACATCTAAATGTCTCATTATAATGTATGGAAATAAATTTTTCTTTTGGTTTTTCTTTTTGAACTGATTGATGAATTGATGAAATAACTTTTCTTCAATGATAGCTCTATTATCTTTACACATGAGCAACTAAATTTATTAAATAAAGGTTTAAGATTCAACACAGGAAAAAAAGAATATGTACAGAATTTCTACCAAGATTTAGTCAAAAGGACGATCAAACTATCTCAAACTATTATTAAGAAACAATATTGGATCCGTATTAAAATAGTTTAAGACTCATTGCTATTCCAAGTCATCTTTACAGCCAAGGGAAAAGAACTAACGACCAAAATTGATCAGTGCCGACAAAGGTGGTGCCACAGTTGCCAAGGACATTGACAAATATATTGTTATGTGTAAACATTTTCTAGACAATAAAATACCTGCAGTATTTTAATATACTGCAGATATATTAAAAAGTAAAAATAATGAGAAAATAATCGCATTTCGTATGAATCAGCAGATACGAAAAATTGCAAAAGAGGATGTTATTTATAAGCAAGATAGTATCTCATTATAGTAGTATCTTATTAAATCATCATTTGCCTATTTTCAGAGAACATCCAAAAATACACAAAAATAAAATTAATGACATTTATAAAACTAGACTAATAATTGTTTTCAATAACAGTGCTATTATAGGAATTTCAAAGTTACTTGTTGATCAACTAAAAAAAGTTGAACTATCTATCAGTATTCAATATTGTAATAATATTAATTTTTTCCAGAAGCTTAATGATTTTCAGAAACTTAATACATTTGGTGATAATGATGATTTAATTATGGTCTCTTTTGATGTTACAAATCTTTATATATCCTTATCTTTAAGTTCAATTACAAATGCTATTGAACACATATGGATTAAAGCAAGAGGGATACATTAAAAGAGGGATTATTAATCTTTCTAATATTATTAAATTGATTGAAACTCTATTTCAATTACAATGGTTCAAATTTGAGGATACTATATATCAACAGGTTAAAGGAGTGTTTAGGGGTTTACTATCATTAGCCATACTTGCTGAATTGGTTCAAAATTTTATAGAATTAAAATTATGAAATATTGATATTGTTAAACAAAGTGTCGGGTTTATGTGTCTTTATGTAGATGACACTTTCTTGATAATAGATAGAAATGAAGTTGATAACATTTCAGGCATCTTCAACCTTGTTGATTATCATATCCAATTCACTGTTGAAAAAGAAACAATAATCAGATCCTATTTCTTGATGTCTTAGAAATTAGAGAGAATAATAAATTCTTAACAACTGTATACAAAAAATCCAGCAGTGCCAATATAAAAATCAATTTTTTATCAGCAGATCCATTAATTTACAAATCAAATCCTATAAAATTAGCAGTTAACACAGCCCTTAGATTATGTTTAAATGATATGTTAAGATTACAAGAATTATATAAAATTAGAAAAAGTTTTATTTACAATAATTAGTCCATGAATTTTTTTAATAATAACATAGATAAAACATTGAAGAACCACAGATTTATGATAACCAACCCATTTCAAGAAGAAAGACCAATTGAAAAATATATTTCCATACCTTACGATGAGACACTTTGATGTAAGCTTGCACCTATCCTGGGCCAAATTAATGTAAAAGTAGCGCACAGAGCCAGGAATACACTAAATAAAATATTGAATCAAGATTTGAAACCAAAAATGGATAATTCTAACAAAATGGGAGTTGTGTATGGACTGAAATGTGAAACTGGAGACAAGAAATGCAGATATTTTGGGGAAACCAAGCGTCAGCTGAAGACCCGTATGAGAGATCATAGTAACGCTATCCGCACTAACAACCAACAATATTTAACAGCCACCCATCATCATATTACACGACATAAAATTTTAAATGATAATCCTACAGGGTATGGTATTGAAAAAGATAATTACCTACGAAAATTTCAAGAATCCTTATTGATAAAATTTAAAGACTGTTATAACACTGATGTATCTGTAACTAATGCACTACAATGTAATCTGTAGCATCAAATTATTTATAAACACGTTGATTGTTACTTTTTATTTATTATGTATGCATTTTAGTTATAATGACACTATTATTGGAACCTAAATATTTATATTGTTATCCAACAACTAATTGGTAAATGTCCATTACATATTATTACATTACATATTATTATCTGTAATTTTTATAAATTATGTAAGCCAGTGTTTCTCAACCTTTTAGTACTTGCGAACCAATTTTCAATCACAATTCTCATCGCGCCCCCCGAAAAAAAAAAACCTCCAAACCTATCTGTTCGACCAAAGAAAAAAAAAAAAAAACTTCCAAACCTATCTGTTTAATAGATCTTCGATATGCTCGCGCCCCACAGGTTGAGAAACGCTGATGTAAGCCTAATGTTTTCCTTTTTTATAATGTTTGATAAAGAAGCTGGAAAAGCTTTGAAACATGTCATGTATTTGTATTTACGTTAATATATTAATTTTTAGCATATTGGTGTGTCTGGTCCTTTCTATTAAAGTTTATAATCCACACCACAAAGAAATGGAGGTCAAAATATCTCAGTTTCACTCAATTCAGGCGTAGATCATTCTCTCACTGTTGGCCTTATTTAATACACCAAACTTCCTCTACACATGTAGCTTCCAGCGCTATTTTGTTTTCTGGTGGTCAAATTTGGAACTATTTTTTTTTCTTTAGAAATCAAGACCCCATGTTCTAATTTACGGTGAACACTCTTTCTCTCTCCCGAGTGCTCTACATAGGGATACTTTAATTGAATCCCCTTATATACATACCGGGTGGCCATAATTAAAAAGGATATGTTTAGATCCCAATTACCAAAAACTTATTGCTCTAAATTTCACCACATTTACTGTGAAAAACGCTGGTGTTGCGCTTCGGTGCAGACGCACAAAACCCTTGTGGGGAGGTCCAAGTACATTGCGAAAACGGATAGTTTGGGATTTGAGTAGAAGGATATGTAAAATATTAAGCTTTGGTAAACGTAAATAAAGTAGCAGAAGTCACTGCAGGAATTGAAATAAGTTTGAAGGACGTAAATTAATTCGATACTTTGATTTGGATAAATAAAATGTAATATATTGAGTGATTCAGTAGAACCTTACAATTACTATTCAGACTTGTATAATTAGTCTGAACAAAAATAATTAGTCTTTGGTTATTTCCATGTATTCATCTAGAATAGATAATTCTCATAGGTTCATAAGTTCCTTATCATCACTGGAACGAGGTCTATTACTTCCAAAAAATCCTCAATCTTGAGGAAAAAATAACAATTCTGCATTAACTTACTTTAGATTTCCTACGTTGACTTAAAACATAAAATCCATATTCCAAACAGTTGGCTTGGTCTGCTATAATACTCCAGACCCTATCATCCATTTCACTGCTTTTCGAATGAGTTTGGAACTACCTTTAAATGCATTTCAGCATTGATTAGAACTGTATTTATTTATTCGTAATATTAGATTGTAACGATGGTCCGCATAATCTTTATCCATAAATCCTCCTGGGAGCAGTCTTAGGACCTTTTCCTTCTTAGTATCTCCATATAGCCTTAGATTTTTCATTCCTTTTCACATCTTCTTTCCTTTTGATTCACGGATTTTTCAGCATGCCATGCACTGATCATTATTGGATCATCACATTATTATCCTGTCATATCTTTGTTGACATTATAATCTTGGTTATATACAACATTAAAAAACTGTTCACATAAATAAATGCATTTCTAATTTTTTGCAGAAGATTATTCATCCATAGGATAACTTTACAGTTCGAGCAGTAAAAGGCATAGACGTTGCAACGGCAGTCGTTCAGCTATCACGTCAGAATCTTGATGGTATTAGTGCCATATCAAGATAGTTAGGTGCAATCACATAACAATTTAGAGATGGTTGCGCACAGTATCGCATAACCTATGAACTCAGCCACCACCAAAAGTTGCAATCTGACGATAGCAACATCCGAGAAACGTTTGCTTCGAAATTTCTGAGAACACATGAAAATGATCAAGATTGGCCCTGGAACATACTATGGGGTTATGAAGCTCACTTCATGTTTGTGGAACACTGAACACCGAAAACTGCAAAACATCACAGAGAATCCTCGTAAGTTTCAGCAGATTCTCTTACATTCACCGAAGGTAACAGTAAGATAGTGTTAAGACCAGATTTCTGGTAGATCAATTTTTTTTGAGGAAATCCATCCAAGCGGATCTGTGATCTCAATTGGGACCGCAACTCGTTATCGGGACATGTTACAGAGCTTCGTCATTCCGACCTCCAGCAAAGAGAATGTTTCACCACCACAACATTTATGCAAAATGGAGCGCCTACCCACATAGGACACCATATTCAACAGTTGCTGGAACAATATTTCACAGACAATAGAACCATCAGCAGCACATTGTCGCCAAGATGTCCACCACGTTCATCAGACCTTAACACCAGATGAAATCTTTGGGGTTTATCTAAAATGCATGGTTTATCTAGACAGCAATCTTTATCTGCCAGATTTGAAACACAAAATCATTCTGCTAAACATCTCTACAGATCAATTGCATTCTGCTGTTGAATATTCTGTCACTCGGTATCAGCTTTTGTAGAACGGCTAATACATTGAACATTGCCGCTGACTATCCCTGCCTCAGTGCTATTAATCAGTCAGCTCTCGGTGCTATTAACCACTTTTACATAATAAACCTTTGGAATGAATGAATAAAAATCACTCGATAACACTAGGTGTGCCTTTGTTTACTATTCCTTTCCAGTTCATACAACCATCCAGTTCACATTACTACAATTGGTACCCTCAGGCAAATTCCCATACATATTTCCCAATGTTGATCATTTTTTTAATTATTTCTTTATTGCTGAATTCCTTTCCCTATTATCTGGAATGTATACAGTCCAAGTCTAACGTTGTTTCACTCACTGGTTCTCTCTCCCGAGTGATCTGCTTAGAGATACTTTAATTTGAATCACCTTGTGGGTTTTCAATGCATTAATTTTACAATTAAATAATTTAAGTATAGAGGCTTCTGTTGTTCCAATTATATTGTTTGAAATTAAAACGATATTTATGTTCCAATGATATCTTCAGTAATTGGAAGAAACTTTTTTAAGCCTAAACACAAGACAAAATCACTTTCTTTATCTTTTTCATTTTGTAATTCTAAATTTCAGTGCAGAAATCTGGGAAATGATTTGCTCCCTCAACAGGAACTTGTAGTGATTTCGAGATTTCTAGGCAATGAAGGTGGTAAACGGTCAAAGACAATAATTTTTTGCTCTCCGAACATTTGAAAGTTTTGCGATTGAATATTTATTTTGAGAGTACAATGTTGTGTAATTTTATGCAAGAATATTCTTTCTACAATTGAGTTATATAGGAAATGTCAAAAATACGGAAGAAATTGTGAAATTTTTATGATAAGTAAAAATGATCTTGTGTTAGGGTTAAATTTAGGTTTATGTTCTTCTGAGATAAGGCATTTCAGAATATACTTTACTTTTTTTTATTGCAATAGTATAGTGAATGATTATGTCTTCTACATTAAAGTGTGCATCATGTTTTTATTATTAAATGAACAAGAAGTAACATTTTTATTGTTTTTCTTGTTGATCAAATTATCATCATAAGTGTTCGTTAGCAGAAACGACATACAGGTCTATGACAAACAAGAAGAAAAAAGAATGGAAATGTAATACTTGTAGGAAACAACAGACTGAAATTACTCAACAGGATGTAAAATCAGATGCAGTTTTGAATTTAAATCTGGAAGAATTTCAGAAGAAATTGGATTGCTTAGACAATTTAAAGAAATTGGACAATCTGGATAAATTGATGAAGGATATCTCAGAAATAAAAGACTCATTGGACTTTTTATCTAAAAATTATGATGTTATCCTAAACAAAATTCAGAGTGTTATTGAAACAAACAAAACACAGAATAAAATAATTTCTGACTTAAAACAAGAGTTAAAAGAAAGCAATGATAAAGTAAAGTATCTTGAAAAGCAAACAGAAAATTTAGAAAAATATTCTAGAAGAAATAACATAGAAATTTTAAATGTTAAAGAGAATAGGGAAGAAAATCTGTATGAAATTGTCAGAAAAGTTGCAACAACAATAAATGTACCATTGGAGAAACAAGATCTGGAAGCAATTCATAGATTGCCAACATACAACACAAGAAAAACTAAACCAATAATTGTAAAGTTCAAAAACTTGCAGACAAAGAATGAATGGATGAAGAAAAAGAAGAGAAACAAAATTGTAAGTGAAGATATTATAAGCAATGGAGATGATAGTGTTATTTTCATAAATGACAATCTAACAAAAAATCAGAAATTTTTGTTGTGGAAGACAAAATTCAAAGCTAAAGAAAAATTGTTTAAGTTTGTGTTGATTAAGAATGGTACAATTTTGGTGAGAAAAGGTGAAACTTCGAATGTAATAAAAAATTTTGAAATAGATGACTTAGAAAAACTGGTTTAAGGATATGGCTAATGATATACTGTATAGTGATATTACAAAATATCTGTATTATAATGATACTTTTGAATTGGAAAATTTGGAAGAATGGAAAGATATAGTTTATATTAGTGATTTGAAAGAAAGTAATCTCAATATTATACATCTTAATATAAGATCTGATAGAAAAAATTGGAATTTATTTGTTCGTAAAATTTATTTATTACAAGAATTAATTGATGTTATTATCTTAACAGAAGTAAATGTATTAGAAAATGAAGTAGAATTGTACTATATTAATTATTGGAATATGTATTACAGTATAAATTAAGAAATGATCAAAAAGGTGGAGGAATTATTATTTATATAAAATTTAACATTAATGTTGAAAGAGTTCATATATTTTCAATTAATTTTGAAAATTTAAGTCTAATATTAAAAAATGATATGTGGAAAACTAATATAAACATTTTTGCTATCTATAGACCTCCAAAACAAAAAAATTAAATTATTCATAAATGAAAAGGAAGAACATTTTCAAATAAATAATATGTTTTTGGAAATAATTGTGTGATAATTGGAGATACGAATATAGACTTATTTAAATTTAATGAAAGTAATAATGTAAAATTATATTTAGAAACTTTAGCTTTAACTTTAACTAAATCAAGGACTTAAAAATTGTTTATATGGCGTTACAAGATATGGAAAAACTTCTACAAAAACTACAAAAACTAATATTGATCATATCTTTATGAATGATTTATATAGAAATTATAAAAGTTTTATTATAAAAGAAAACATTTCTGATTACTTTTTAACATCTTTGACTATAAATTTAGATAGTATACATAATATAAACAGAAAGTATAAAAAATTAAAATATCTAAGAAAAAAAATAAAAACATTGATTACTGTTTATTAGAAAAGAATTATTAATACAGAAATTGAAGATCCAAATGTTTTATATAATAATATGTTAAGTGAATTTAATAAATCCAAAAGATGTATAACTTATTACACAAATGGATCAGAAATTTCTAATTATTATTCATGAGTTTCTTATAGTAAAAACATTATGATAGACAGAATAACGGCGATCGAATACAGAAAGAACGGATAACTAAAGAATTAATTAAAGAAATAAAAATAAGAGATAAATTATTTAAAAAATATAAAAATAATAAAAGTAATGAGCAATATTATAATAATTATAAGAATTTAAGAAATTTACTAACATCAAAAATAATAAAAGCAAAAAATAATTATTATTATAACAAATTTAAAAATGATGTAAATAATCCAAAAAATTGTTGGGAAAAAATAAATGCTTTATTAGAAAGAAAAAAAAGTAATAAACATAAAATTAAAAAAGAAAATGAAACAAATAGATTTGCACAGGAAATAGAAGATAAAAATAAATTTAAAACACTTGTAGAAAAATTTTATAATTATTATCATAAAATAAGTAATAATTTTAATATAAATTGTAAAGAGAATTTATTACATGATATAAATAATTCAAATTTAATAAATACAATTGTACTTGATGTACCAAATGATGAAGAGATAATAAATATAATAAAAGGGATGAAAAATAAAAAATCAATTGGACATGATCAAATCTCTATTTCTGATATTAAAGAAAAAAAGAAAATTTTTGCTAAATTGATAGCATTAATGATACAATTAATTTTAAATAATGAAATATATCCAATAATTTAAAAATATCAAAAATTGTTCCAATATTCAAAAATAATGCTTTCAGTGATTGTAAAAATTATAGATCTATTGCTATATCATCAACTATAAATAAAATAATAGAAAAAAATTTTTACTAAAAAATTACAAGAATTTTTAAAAATATTTAATGTTATTAATGAAAATCAATATGCTTATCAACAAAATAAAAGTACAACTAAATTATTAGAAAAATTTTGTGGGCATATTAATAAAAACTTAAATAAAAATCATTTTGTACTATTAATAACTATTGACTTGAGTAAAGCTTTTGATCTGATAGATCATAAATTGCTTTTGACTAAATTGAAAAAATATGGAATAAGAGATAAAATATTGAATATTATGAAAAATGATTTAGACAATAGAAAAATTTTTGTGCAAATAAATAAAATATTAAGTAAAAGAAAAATAATTAATATTGGAGTGCCACAAGGATCCAATTTAGGACCAGTTTTATTTATAATCTTTTTAAATAATCTTCTTTATTTTTTAAAAGATTGTTATATATATATATATGCCAATGATATAATAATTTATACATCAGGTTTAAATTTGGAGATGGTGAATATAATTTAACAGAATAATTTCCATATTTTGCAAAAATGACTACATGATAATAAACTTGCACTTAATAATGAAAAAACAAAAGGAATATTAATTAAACCCAAAAAGAAAATAGTAGATAAAAAAATTAAATTCATCATACCTTCGCATGATTGTTTACATGGAAATAGTACAAAATGTATTTCTTGTACTGAAGTTAATATAATTAATAATTTTAAATATTTAAGTATAATTATAAATGATTTTTTACATGGGATAGCTATATAAATATTTTATATATAAAATTAAATGTAACCATATACATATTTTCTTATATAAAAAATATTCTTCCACTTAAGATAAAAATTTTAATTTATTTTGCAATTTTTGATTCATTACTAAATTATGGAGTTAATATATAGGCAAATGTAGGAGATATACATTTGGAAAATTTTAAAAATTTACAAACCAAAGTTTTAAAGTTGATATTTCCTAAAAACATATAGAATAATATTAATAAAAGGAAACAAATATAATTAAAATGTAATATATTATATCCTAAACAAAAATTTATATATAATAGAATAATAAATAATTTTTATAGTATAATTAAAAGATAAAAGTGTAAAAGAAAATTATAATTTGAGAAATAAAAAACTTCATTATCCTTATATCTATAATGAATATGGTATAAGAAATTTAAATTATATAATTGAGAAAACCTTTAATGATATAAATTGGAATATATTTAAAGATTCTAAAAGAATTTCAATTGTAAAAAATGAGATAAAAAATTGAATATTGGATAATAATGATTATTAATTTTTTAATTTAATATTTGTTTTAATATGTTTTTGCTAATATATTTGTTTCAGTATGTTTGAGGATGATAAGTTAATTTTGTAAAATTTGTAAAATTTATTTAAATGTAATTTTCAATATAATTATTATGTATTATAATAAAATAACAGCACCTGTTGATAGGAATTTGAATTCCTAACGGGACTGAATTGTATAAATTTAATAAATGAATTAAAAAATAATAAATAAATAATAACTTGAGCTATCATTGAGTGTCTATCTTCTTTTTGCAGCAAAAGAGAGAAAATCAACTGATCGTGGTATTAATCCCAGCTACGACCACAATTTGATCCTCACTTAGACACTGTGATACAATGGATCAACAATATCAATTAATTTGAGTCAATGACTTAATACTAATTCTATGTGGAGAAACCCGCCTTAATACGATTGAACGATTTATCTACTTCCAAATTTTTCTTTTAAAATACAGGATACTTTTTGTATTCAGCAGACATTATAAAATTCACACAAAAACCAACAAAACCATGAAAAAAAGTAACAAAGTAGATGTTAAGTTCTTTCAATAATTTCTTATTTTTTGAACTTGATTCTATATGGTGTTTTATGGATTAATTTAAGTAAAAATTAACTAACCTGCAAGGCAATGTGGTGTAGAGTAAATTTAATATACAGTCATCCCGACATTTCTCTACTGCGACAGCATCTTCACAGGGATGATTGGGTAAATCCAGATTCATTTTCTATGTTTTTTAAATACATACCAAACAATGAATATTACTTCAAGGATCCAACTTTTTTACAACAAGAAAATAGTCCATTTTGAACTTATGATAAGAAATAAAATTTGATATAAAGCCAGAAAAACAAAATTTTTATCTGCCTATTGATAACCAATTTAAGAATTTCTTCAATCACAATTCTTATAAAATACACTACTGCTCAGAAAACATCTGAAAGGCATCAAGCCTCTTTTATTTTATTAACATGTTGTTATCAACTCGCTTTCTTGTCTGTCTGTTTGTTTGTTTGTTTGTTTGTTTCTTCGTTACAAATTTTGCAATCGGTTGTTAGTTAAGCAGTGTATTTTCTGAGCAGTAGTGTATTTTATAAGAATTGTGATTCAAGAATTCCCTATGAGCTACAGACTTAAAACTTTAAACATAGCTCAGAACTGGATGACAAGCTTTATCTTCCCTAGTCGACTTAAATGTACTGTTTTTATTTTAGATTCATAAATCTACAGTAATAAAATTTCTGAAGCGTCATTACCTGTAAAAAAAATGTGTAGTTAAATTTTTGCAGGTAGATGTCAGTGATATTGAAACAATAGGCGACCTTATCATTGACCACCAGAGCCATTTTGTCCATCGATTCGATTGAATCAAAGATTATTATGAATTAAGTATCACAATGAAGAGATTATCTTTCGAAAGTAAACAATATTTTTACTGAAATATATTAATTCTTTGCGTCAGAATGTGCAGATGTCGACTTTTTAAAGAGAATTTGCATTTCTTATTCAAGCTTTGTTACTCTCACATTGGATTGTAGGATTAGAGTTATTAGCTTTAACAATGAATAGTTAAGTTAATATTTTTGCGGATAGAAAGAAATGGCCATATCCAGGGTTTTTTAGGTTTAATGGTTAAGTAATAATTGTTAGAATACTTGATATTTAAAAATTTATAATATCAGTTCAAGAGAGTAGGTTTATCGTAAAAATGAATACTATTTATGAAAATGCGAAGAGAGTTCATTTACTTTTTGATGAAAATTTTATGTTCTTTAAAAAGCTAACTGATATCGTATTTACCTAATCTTATCAAACTATTTAAAATCGATTGAAAAATATCATACACACAAGACTAAAAAGCAAAAAATTATTAATTACAAAAAATAGTTTTTTTAATATACCACGCTTTTAAAACGGACTAAAAAGTATAAAATAATTTTTTCTAGCCCCATACAGATTCCTAATCCCATAGAAATAGTTCTGAAAATTTGTGATTATATAGTTTTATTAGCTATGAAAATACTTGTAAGATTTAAAACGAAAAACGTTGGGCGCAAGATAATATATTCTCCATCCATACCATCTCAATTATTATCTATTGCAAGATAGTATACACTCCATCCATACAATCTCAATTATCTGTTGCATGCGCCCTACGTTTTTCGTTTTAAATCTTACAAGTATTTTCATAGCTATTAAAACTGTATAATCACAAATTTTCAGGGCTATCTGTATGGGGTTAGAAATCTGTATGGGGCTTGAAGAAAATATTTTAAACTTTTTAGTTTGTTTTAAAATCGTGATATATTAAAAAACCTATTAATTATTTATTATTTACAAGTACGTACATTAGGCAATAGAGAACAAAAGGTTTGCTTTAAAGTGTCATAGGTTGCGTCTCTAAAACAACTTCCCAACAAAAATTATAAATAAAATCCTCACGGATTACACAAATAAAGAAACTAACGAAATGCAAGGTGATATGAACTTTAAGTAAAAGGAGAAACCAATTGTTCAAGTGTTTCAATACTTATTAAATAAAACTACCCCAATACTTGAACATAAAGCGTTGCATTTAGCGCTGTAATTTTTTAATGAATGGAAGCAGCATGGCGCTAGACAAATGCGCTGTATTCAGTTAAATAAACGTAGTTCGTATGTGGCCACCAAACTGTAAAAATTTTCTTTATTTTGTTGTCTTGCCCTATTTACGTACAGCAGCAGTTCAACGATATTAACTATCTAATATTGTGTCAAAAGTAAAACCGCAAATTAGTTAAATGGATATAATAAATTAAACAAAGAATTATCGGCGTTTTTTTCAGCATTACAGATGTCCGAATCTGTCGTGTCAGGTCTAAAATTACCGCCGCCACCACTGCACATGACTCAAGGTGACATAGCAACTAAATGAAAGCTAATTTCAATGGTATTCAGTAGCAGCTAAACTTGTTAGCCAACCTCCAGCTGTCCAGACTGCTACGTTTCTGTCAACCATTGGTTTCGGTTGTGCGATTACATTTAATACTTTTAGGGATGAGTGCACTAAACCTTCGTTAACTTTGATTGCTGCTAAAGCAATGATGAAATGACATTTTATGTGCACCAACGTTTGTGAGGAGTTTTAATAGCCACTAACTCGCTGATCAGATGCCAAATTTTAGCAGCTCGGAAACTAGCGAGTTAAAATTGCGGCATCCAACAGAAAACTCCCATCATGGCATCCATTAGAAAACTTCCATCAGCCTCCCGCCATTCAACGTTTAAAGATGGCAGGCGTCGGCCTCGTAGTGATCTGTCAAACGTACAAAAACAGGCTCCCGTGTGCTCCTTGATGATGCCAGTGTGGAAGTAGTCTCAATCTCTTCGTTTGACCTTGGAGAAACATAATTTCGATGGTGGCACTTTTGAAAATAGTGCGTTTGAATTCTGCGGGCAAAAAACAAAAAGACTGCGATTGCAAACACATTTTCCTATTTATATCAGTAACCGTTGGAATTACGAAAAAAAGTTTTCAACAAAAAAATGTAGGTACACAGATTCTGCACAGAAAAGGCTATTACAACTTTTTATATAGCATCAACCGTTTTCACATAAAAAGCACTTTGATATTTTTCAAAACTAAAATGAATGTCACAGTATGAGGGTTTTGCAAGCGCATATTTACATGCTTGACATTAATTTTATGCCTTGTTATTAATTTATAAAAAATTTTTCACTGTATTATATTAAACTGTTATTATATTTCTTTGTTTGAAATTTTTTTTTGGTTTGCTGTATTTAATGCTCATTTGACAAATAAAAGGAAGGCAGACAACAAGCTCTGCTGTTTCATCTTTAGTGCTCAAACGTCCGAGAAACGGGTTTCACAACCTTCAAATGACACTTATAAGAAAATTGTTATGTATCTAAACAAACGGACCAAATATGGCGTACAGAATAGTGAAAACATACTGAAGAAGTTGGAAAGTGATTTTAGCGTAGAGACATTGAAACCAAACAATTTGAAGTGGCATCGATCTTGTTACAAAAATGTTACCAACAAAAATATTATTTATAGGCTTCAAAACAAGTACAAGTGTTTGGAGGCAACGTTACAGATCAAGAGGCATCTTCAGAGTGCATTCAGCCTTCTCAAACATACAGTAGAACCTCATTATAACGGACTAATAGGGGTTGAAGGTTGACCGTTTTAATGAAAGTCCGGTTTATAACAATAATTCTTATAGGGGTGTAATGCAGCAGGGTGTACATCAATGAAAGTACAATATTTAGCTATAAAACGTATTTATTATGTATCAAATAAATAACAGCCTTCAACGTAGTAGGTTGAATTGAAAAAGATGTCTACGTATACACTGCATTAATCTTTGGAGCAAGAAGGTCCTGGTTCATGTTGATTGCTTACATTCATTGGTTTGAAAAAATAATTTCTTTTCTGCTGGGTTTGTTTGCTGCTTATTTCTTCAGTTAATAATTGACGGAGGTGCCATCAGAATTCATAATATGCAAACACATTTTCATTTGCCGATTGTTCAACATACTGAATAACAAAATTTAAATGGTCTTTCACTTTGCTCACCATAATTGCAGGCTGACAATTTTTTTTAAAACTGTCAGTTATAATGAGGTTCTCCTGTATATACTTTCCTCGGATGCTACTAAGTATGCTAGGTCACAAACCGTTGCTTACGAAAAGGACAAGTGCTTTTGTTGTGATCAGGCAGCGGACAGAAAAGAAAACCTAAGGAGAGTTTCAACCAACAAAGCTGACCAAAACTTACGTTAATCCATTGAACTTACTAATGAAAATAAACTCAGAGTAAAGTTAAACGAAGCAGTAAATATGAATGATGCCATGCAATTGATGTAATGTACCATCGAAAATATTGAACAAAATATGTCAAAAATGTTCTTTGATTAGACAATCAGAGATATGATGAAAACCATCAAAACGAACAGAGGAGTATTTCGTCAATGGCGTCAGCAGTCGAATTCATCGATATTCTGGAAGAAAAACTGGCAGAAGGTCAAATTTTTGCAATGGATTTTCTTGATAAAACATATAAGACTATTTGTGTTTCCAATAATATACAGGAATCATCCATGTCGCGTAGGCAGTTAAAGGTATTTATTGAGACGGAGCTATCGGAAAAGGAAATTGAATTTTCTCGCCCTAGACAGTGTAATAAACCAGAGCGAGTTTCCATGAAGTGTACCACAGAAGAAGTCTTAGCAGAGGCTGAAAGTTATGGCGACTAAAAAATAACAGAACTTAATGCTTTGTTTCAGGCTGAAAACATAGGAGTTTTGATGGCTCTGTTCCAGAAGATCTCAGTGGTATTATTCCAAATGAAATTAATTGCTTTTTTAAGTCGTGAATTGTGAGAAAGAAGGGCATTTCTGGAGAGAAAAAGGAAAAGCATGAAGAAGTTGAAAGGCGAACTATTGCCATATCACAAATTATGATGGCAAATTGTCCCTCTCGCAGGCAAGTTGAAAACAAGCAGTCTACTCAGTTTTATCATACAAGGGACTTACCACTTCAAAACAGCTATCGGTCTGACAATTCATGGGTCCACCCGCAGTCAGTTCCAAATGAATCTTGTGCATAGTATTGGATGTAGCATTGATTATAATCGTATTCTAAAGTTGGAAACACAAATTGCAGCAGTGATTTGAAAATAATTCGTGACAATGATGGAGTTTACATGCGACCAGAAATTGTACCAAATGGATTTATATATTGTGCTGCGGACAACCTTGACTTTTCTGAAGACACTGCAGATGGTAGGAGAACACTTCATGTGATTGTCATAACTGTATATCAGGTTATGAAAGATTCTGATACATTTGTACCACTATCATTAGCTTCACAAAATGAGTGTCGAGTAAAATCGTTTGACAGTGCTCTCCCAGCAATAATAACATGTACAAACTCACCTAACTGGAAAACCTGCTGTCCCCTTCCTGTGGTTTCAATCACTCAAGTAAACCACCTAAACATTATTCGTGTTGCCGAACTAGTTGATGCTGCCTGTTTTTTTTTATGAAACCACATACTGACTACGAACAAGAGGCCAACTACACATTCTCGAACATGGGCAGTTGGAGGGACAAAGCAGCTTCATCACATGGCGATGATTATCCAGTCTTGCAAGTATGCAGGAGGAGGCTGACACAAAGATCATATTACATGCAGCTTATTTAGCACAGAAAGGAATTAAAATTACTAATTTGTTCTCTCCAGATACTGATGTCCTAATTTTAGCACTACCGCATTGTCCTCAACTTTCGAAAGATTTTGCATTTTTCCTCGGCCATGGCATGAAAAGGTTACTTCAGCTAGGTTCAATTTACAGAGCACTTTGAACTCTTAAAGCCTCTGCACTCCCTGGATTACATTGTACTTTCAGGAAATGATGTAACAGGATCATTTGCTGGCAAAGGTAAAATAAAGTGGAGGAAAGCTTTTATTTCCGCAAGTGATATGTTGCTCGAAGCTTTGGCTAAATTGGGGACTACACTGTCACTCACTGAAGATGTCAGGACTAACTTGGAAGTGTTCATTTGTCAGCTTTATATTCCCAAAACAACACTGACTGACATAGGATGTGATGATGGTTGTTGTTTACCCAGAAACAATCTCAAGATGAGAACCTTCCTCCAACAAGATCTTCACTGGATCCGGCATTGCTAAGGGCTCACCTGCAGTGTTTTGAGTGTAATCTGGACCTAATTCAGCATGCCAATAATCCACCACCCTCAGAATTTGGATGGAACAAAGTAGGGAGTGCATAAGAGCCTGTTGCTTGTACCAACCTTTGTGCACCAGAGCTTATCTTGGAACTTTGTTACTGCTCACGCTCCAAAAGGCGTTGCTCTCCTCCATGTACATGTCAGTCAAATGGACTCCGGTGTACTGACATGTGCAAGTGCGAAGGTAATCCCGATCGTTGTGACAATATGGAAGAGTGAAAGGTAGACGATGATGAAGATTTGGGTCTAAGTGAGATTTCCATTGAAAGTGACGAGATTATAATTAAAAATGTAATCATAGGAGTTGTTACGGATCACTCTGTATTTCAGAGAGGTTATACAAAACAGAGTTCTTCTTTTAATGCAATCGTAAGCCTACACCCATAATGATAGGTGATGAAAATAAAACTTAGCAGATGGAACCGCTGGGCCCAAGAAAATTCCACAGCTAAAGCCAGATAAATATTATACCAAAGGAGAAGTAAAGAAAAGATAAATAACTCAGATATATCAAACAACAAAATGTATTTATCAATAGCTTAATGTTATATAATAGCACACAACAAATCAAGACGGTCTTGAAATTACATATCAATATATAAAAAAAATATATAATAAAAACACACACAGCTTTGTTGAGAAATTTAATAACTCCAACAGATTACAAAATAAAAAAATACTTTTTAAACTAGTAATTAAATCCAGAAGTTTATAATAACCTTATCAATACAATTAGCAAAGATATAAACTTAAGATATAGTCTCACAAATAGTTTGTGTCACTTTATAAGAAGAGTCTGAGCGAAAGTCTTTTATAAAACAGACTTTCCGACTATAGAGTATCTCTGAAAGTTCACTCCCTGACTTAATTCGCCAAAGAAAATATACTCACAGTTCGACGCTCTGTCTTGGACATACTGGAAAGAAGTATTGGATAGCTCCGACGCAAATCACTAAACTGTTCATGTCAGAGTATCCGCGTAAACACAATGAAGCAGAACACATTCTTTTTCACTTCGCGAACGTTTCTTATTAACAATGGCTGCCCAATATATCCGAGCCATCTTGGGGATATACGGCCTTTCTTAATATCTAACAGATTTCCAAGAAGTCGGCGCTAGGTTGAGAAGAACAATCTCAAAATATCCAGAGATATGCGCACACAGGTTGAGATGGCCAGTCTTGCTATTAACCGTGCATAGGTAGAAAAACAATGCTGTTTCTCTCCTAAAAGCCCCGCCGCTCCTCCACCACGAAAGATATACACGTCTGTTATCTCCGGGCCTATATGGCGAGAGTGACTCAGAAGTTTCAAAAATGCGTTTTATAGATAGGGTGACGTAAACAAAGTTTTATCAATGACTCTTCAAGAACTAAGGAGTGTCTTGAAACTTCAAATGATATCACCACGGCCTCACTCCAGATATAAAATGGCTACACCTTCTCACCAGCATAAAAATTGCTCCAAATAAAAACAAAGTTACATTTAATAATCTATACAATCATTTATAGATAATTATAAAGTTAACATAAGATGATAGGAAGTAAGAATATATAAAAAAATAATAAAATAAAGAGTTTTAATGTGGAAAACTTTCCATTTCAAGTTTAGTTGGAAAACGCAGAGAGTAAAAGCGAAAAAAAAATGGCGGAGCATGCGAGAAATCAAAACAAGCCAAAGGTCACTTTCGCATTATCAAAGTGATATAATGACACAAAATTGCATCAATGTAAAAATAGGAGAAGGAAAAATAAAATGAGGAAAAGAAAACATCGAAACAGAGTGACAAGTATTATTGTCTCCACCCTTTCTATATAAATCTATAAACATAGTATTTCTTCTGCAGTATTTTAATTAAAGGTTTAAACTATAGTGGTACTTTTTATCTTTCAATTTCCTACGGCACAACATAAGGGAAAGGGGATATTTTTTTTAATTTATTAATGTTTAATATATTAATTATTATTAGAATTATCCAGTGGCTATGTAAATAATGTCAAGCATATAAATATGTGCATGCAGCATCCTCTTACTGTGACATATTCATTTTTAGCTATGAAAAATATAAGAGTACTTTTTATGAGAAAACGGTTGATGCTATATAAAAAGTTGTTGTAATAACCTTTTCTGTGCAGAATCTGTGTAACTACATTTTTTGTTTCAAACGTTTTTTCGTAATCTCAACGGTTACTGATATAAATAGGAAAACGTGTTTACGATGGCGGCCATTTGTTTTTGCCCGCATAATTCAAACGCACCATTTTCAAAAGTGCCACCATGGAAATTATGTTTCTCCAAGGTCAAACGAAGAGATTGAGACCACTTCCACACTTGCATCATCAAGGAGCACACGGATGAACATTTGACAGGAGACTATCGATTTAAACCGACTCTTGTGATTTTGATGATGATGTAGCTGTATTGATTCCTATGAAATATTTCGAAAATAATGTTGAATATGTTTACTTCCTGTGAAGATTCTTATCTAGATATTTCGTATCGGCAATAAAAAAGTTCTGTCCTCATGTATTTTTTCTACTTTATGGAGGCTGCCATTTTATAACACACTGCGGCGATGCACAAATATCCGGAAGTGACGTTCATTGTTGTTAACCAATCGCATCCACTTTTATAAACACGTTAGATGTTTATCGAACATAAGTAAATGGCTGACGAAACATCGTTGGTGCACAGCAACTCTTAGTTGACGGCCATCAATTTGCCCTTAATTTGCTTGAAAAGAACATCATAGAAGAGTTTAAACAGCATTACGCTCGGCCAAGCCACGAGTCCTATGCCCGTTATATTTTGTTTTCTACTATGAGGGGTGCTAAAGAGCTGTATGATGATTTTTTCAACCAACCTTAGAACTAGAGTTAAACACAATACATTTGCGTGTTTAACGGATAGTCTTCAAAGAGGTATAGGCTAAATCGTAGAAGCCAATCTTCGTTAGGATACAATGCTTCGGTGACATTTTGCAGTGGCATCTTCGCGGAGCGATACACAAATATTTGTTTTTTCACACCATGTGATTTTAAGACGATGTGTTTTTCGATCTTTTCGAAAACGACTTTCGCAGTTCGAGTTGTCTTTTTGGACACTAAGTAAAAATTAATGGTTCTGCTGAGAGATGGATGTAAGACAGATATAATTGAGTTTTGTATAGATGTTGGGCTAATTGCTAAAGAACATAAGTGTTCGAAGTGTGGACACTATTCGATAGTTACCTTGCACAATTCATGTGGCAATTTCAGTCCAACTTCATGGAGATGTTTTCGTCATTTAAATCGGTTGGACGAGTTTATTCGCCAGACGCAGCGAACAAAGAAAAATAAGGTAAGCGCTTCTTTTAATAATTTCCATAGCGATTTTCTAAAAAACAGTTAGCTGTAGGTAGCGCGGTAAGACATCGTCAATTGCAGGATATGTCAATTGCAGTTAGCTATAGGTTAGAATAAGTAAGGTATCGCCAGGTGCAGGATGTATCTGTTGGTAACTTTTGAAACAATATCTCACCCCATTGCAATTAGCTATAGGTTAGAAAAGTTATAATTTTTCCACTTTAAAAATTTTCGCACTCCCGATACTATCATGTTGTTGTAGTGTCCATCATTTTGAATATAAAGCAATCACACCCATGACGTCACAACTTGAAAAAAAAGTTAAACAAAGATTGGTACCGTTATCTTCGGTTTCACCGAAATATAACAGTTAAAGTCATCCATTCAGACACGGTGAGAGAAAAACTGTTAGCAGAAAGAACACTGACACTCGAATCAGTTATCGGCATTTGTAGGGATAATGAGCGTGCCAGGTGAAAAGATAGTTTAGTTTCAGCCAGGTGAAAAGATAGCTCTCAAAACTAATCATAGAACTTAAAAACCTGCAACTGTAGTTAAACCAACTAGTGCTCCCAGGTGCTGTACTGTGCAAGGGTCAGATGGGTCTGACTTACCTGTAAATTCACGTAAATGCCACGTATCCAAACTCAATAGTGATTCCAAGGATCCATGTTTTTTTTTTTAAATGTTAATTAGCCGAAAAATGTCAATGTCTAAATATCTGCCTCTATCTATTGGAATTTACTTGTAAATGACATTTCTGATAGAAAAATATCGGTTTTAATATGTTAAATGTTTTTTTAAATTTTAGTGTGTGTTTTGGCTCATTATTTTATTACAATACCAATACCATCAGGTTCTTTTGCATCAAAGCGATGATCCTGACGCATAACAACAGCCATGTAAAAAAAGAAAAATTTTTTAATCCGGCCGCATAAAAAAACAAAGAACAATTTGGGGTTTTAACAATAATATAACCAAGCCTGGGTCTGCTAATGTATAATGATATGTTTCCATACTGTTTCATCAAAGTGCGTTTCCCCTAGTTTCGAGATTTTGAAGGTATATCAAAATTGATATTACATCTAAACCAAATAACACTTCGGGTAACATCCTCTGAGATTCTAGGAGAGAATTACAACCAGTTGCTATGCTTAATAAATTCCATTTAGATGCAATGAAAGAGCTTGTGTTGATATTGGAGAAACGGACCGGGCCTTGACTACGAGACTAATGGACCACCGTAGAGTTATCCTTCAAGATGATATAGCCTACTCAACGGTCGAGCATATCTCAAAATATATATAATCATGTGTTGGACTTTGAAATTTCTATCGTTTTCGGACATGAATATAACACGTTTCTCAGAAAATGTAGGGAATCAGTCCCCATTCAGGAAAGTGATGGATCTTATAATGAGTAAGTCTCTATTAAGAGCATTGTTAAATATTGCAGAGAAAAAACGAAAAAAGACTTAAGAAAGGACAATATCCCATAACGTTGTTAGTCCAGTCATTAGACAAAAAAAAGGTGTTTTGGTGCAAAAGATTGAGGAGTTTTGAAACTTGGCAGAAATGTAGACTTGGGTGCCCTAAGTATGACGCGAAGTTTGCGACCTCGAGCGTCCGCTGCTCGCGCCGCCATCTTGAAAAAATGGCGACTGAAATCAGTTTTAGGTACATAACTCCGCTCCTATAGGTTTTAGAGAAAACTTTTCTGATTAAAAGTTGGAGAGGATACATGTTGCTACAAATTTGCTTAAATACATTTTTTTTGTAAGACTACTAGTTTCCGAGTAACAGGGCCAAACAGTAGAATGATTTTTTGGAAATTGCAAAAAAGCGGCATTTTGAAGCTACGTTTTACCAATTATCAGCCAAGTAGCGCACCCAAAGTACCTTTATCTAATAAATAAATGTTTATATATAGATTGGGAAGAGACTGGAACGGAACGTTTCGTCCGTTTGATAACTCATCAAGCAAACAACCCGTTGACAGCGCAGGGTGCGAATTCTGTCTCTTAGCGTTATGCCTTCTGGTCAAGTCATTAGGTACTTTTTAGGTGCAAAAGGTTGAGGAGTTTTTAAACTTGGCGGAAGTGTAGACTTGGGTGCCCTAAATCTAAGTTTCCGACCTCGAGCGACCGCCCCTCGCGCCACCATCTTCAAAAATGGCGCCCAAAATCAGTTTTTGGCATATAACTCCGTTCGTATAGGTTTTAGAGAAAAAGTTTCTGTTCAAAAGTTGGAGAGTATAAATGTTGCTACAAATTTGCTTATATACAGTTTTTTTGTCAGACTAATAGTTTCCGAGTAAGAGGGCCAAACAGTAGAACGAGTTTTTGGAAATTGCAGAAAAGCAGCATTTTCAAGCTACGTTTTGCCAATTATCAGCCAAGTAGCATACCTAAATCAGTTTCATGCAACAAAGTAATACAAACCACTGCTTCTATCAACTCGTTTCCACACCACCCACGAGGTAGAGTTGAGCGGCGCGTTTTTTTTAATGTAGTATCCCCGGGAGGCCTACTCCACGCTCCAAACTTACTTTCGAGTTTTCTGTCGTTTTGCTCTAAACGATGTCCATGGTTCAGTATATTCACTCTCTTAAGAATCTTGTTCGTCCCCGTCTTCTTTAACACCCACTCCAACGAATCAAGGACGTCATCAACTTCGTATGGGTCTTCGGAATCGGAATCCCTACAAAATCGGGAATGTTTTCACGTGCTGTCCCATTACAATACAGACACAGCACCGAGCACTTTAAGGCCGTTTTCCGACATCCACACGCTCCTGCACAGCTTTTTTAAAGTTACAGGATATCGAGTTCAAAATGGTGTCTGGGGCTGCTTCTGACGTAGCGCGAACAGCATCGAGCCCATGCCTCATTTTCTGCCACACCACATCGGATCGTCTACAAAGGACACATTAGATTCCATTCGCTTCAAAAAATTTGTGAAGTCTGTGTCCAAGAACAAATTTAATCTCGCGTCGCGGCCATCCCACAAGAGATGCTGCGAGGCAGCATTTTCTGCGAACATACCACCAAGTCGCAATGTGATGTGGCAGTGCAAAAAATCCTGAGCAATATGGCTGGCAAAAAACGAGGCATGGGCTCGATGCTGTTCGCGCTACGTCAGAAGCAGCCTCCGGCACCATTTTGAGCTCGATATCCTGTAAATGTAAAAAAGGCTGTGCAGGAGCGTGTGGATGTAGGAAAACGGGCTTAAAGTTCTCAATGCTGTGTCTTTATTGTAATGGGACAGCATGTGAAAACATTGCCGATTTTGTAGCGGATGGAGAAGTCAAATAATATAAATTATTTTAATATAATTTGTATTGGTGATACAAATATCAACATTGGAGAAAAAATTGTTAATAAAACAAGTGAGAAATATGTAAATATGTTTTATAATCTTGGATTTCTAAATCATATTTATAAAACAACAAGATCAGCTAAAACTAGTATTTCAGAAACTAAAACTTGCATTGATCACTGTTTTTCAAATACAGAATCTTTTGCAATCAATGCCAATATTGTACAATGGGATATTTCAGATCATTATAGCATCTTGATTGAAATTGAAAAAACAGAATTTCAATTATATGAAAAAGAAAATATAAACTATCAGAAACAAAAAAATTTTAAAATAAATACTGATTTCTTAAATGAAGGATTAATATTATTAACAGATGAAATAAAAAGGAATAATATAGAAGATCCAAACAAAATTATTAGAAAATTAAATAAACTAATAAAAAAAGCAAAACAAATGGCCAAAAATAAAAGAATTAATGAAAAAAGTAAAAGTAACCCATATGTGAGACAAAATATAAAATATAAAAAAAAATGGATGAATCCTCAATTATTAAAATATATAGATGAAAAAAATAATTTATATAAAAAATATATAAAAAACAAAACAAACACGAAATTAGAAAAGGAATACAAAACAAAAAGAAACTGGTTGAAAAATCAAATTAACAAAGAAAAGAATAAATATTTCAGGAAAATTATAAAAGATGATCCAAATGCCAACTCAAATGTTTGGAAAATTTTAAACAATAATATAATTGGAAGACGTAATAAAAATAAGAGTTCAGATTACTCAAACTTATTGGAAAATTATAACATCAAAATATTGTTTAATGAACTCAGTAAAAATTTTACTCAGAATATAAATACTAATAAAACAAGCAATAAAAACAAAATAATGATGTACGATGTAAAACATGCAACTGAACTGAACTCCATGGTATTAGCATTTCCTAACAAAAATGATATAATGGAAGTAATAAAAAATCAAAAGACAAAATATTCCTATGGACCTGATTTTATAAATATGAATGATATTAAAAAAATAAAAGAAAACCTTTCTGAATTTTTGGTTGAATTGTTCAAAAAAATTTATTGTACTTGCATCTATCCCGATTCTTGGAAAATATCTTACACAATTCCAGTATATAAGGGAGGAAATCATAATGAACTAAATAATTATAGGCCCATTGCATTAATTTCAAATATTTCAAAGATTATTGAAAGTTTTCTATCAAAAAATATGTACAACTTCATAAGCAGCAAGGGGCTTTTAAATAGTAACCAATTTGCATATCAAAAAAATAAATGTACTATACATCTACTGAATAGAGTAAACGAATTTATAAATAAATCTTTAAACAATGGAAATTTAATTTATGTAGCATTTATTGACTTTAGAAAGGCGTTTGACTCAATTAATCATAAAATTTTACTCAAAAAAATCAATCAAATGGGTATAAGAGGAAATGTCTACAAAATTATTGAAAATTATTTGAAAAACAGGAAATTCAAAATCAAAATTGGAAATAACGTAAGTCGATTATATAATACAAAAAGAGGGATACCCCAAGGCTCAAACTTGGGACCTCTCTTATTTAATGTGTATATAAATTCAATAAGTAACAATATACAAAATTCCAGCATTTTTCTATATGCAGATGATGTCATTCTGATTACTACTGATATAAACCAAACCCTAGCACATCAAAATTTGCAGACAGACCTAAATAATATAAATAAATGGGCATTCACAAATAAAATGACAGTAAATGGAAATAAAACCAAGATAATGATAATCAAAAATAAAAATAAAAAACTAAACAATAATCTAATAATTAAGTTACACGATATTGAATGTTCAAATATTAATCAAAGTAATGATGATTTCATGACCACATGTAACTGCAAAAAAATTGAAACAATTTTAGCATATAAATACCTAGGTATATATATATAGACAATAAATTCTCTTAGAATAAACATTATGAATTTGTAATTGGAAAGTTAAGTTCTTATTCATTTCTTTTTTATCATATTAAGAATGCATTCCCATTTAGACAAAAACTTATAATCTACAAGTCTCTTGTAGATTCAATAATAAATTATGGTCTGGAATGTTGGATAAACATTAACAAACAGCAAATGGAACATATTAACAAACTAACTATAAAAATATTTAATAATGTTTACATTAATTTTAAACAAAAAGCTAAAAAGGAACAATTAAGAATAAGGAAAAAATATAGAATATTAAAATTAAATGAAAAATTTGTATACAAAATTTTGATCAGATATTACTATGATGTAAGTAGAGAAAGAAATTCTCAACAATTGGAATTAAAAACTAGATATAACTGGTATAAAATGTTTAAAATTGATAATATTAAAAATAATTTTGGATATAGATTAATAAATTGGGTGAAGTACAAAATTTTCAGTCAACTAAATATTAATGTAAATGATACTTTAACATTTAAACAAATAAAACAACAATTAATTTCTGATGTTGTGGATGGGAAAATTATTTACTAAGAACAAAGAATATTTTAATTTTAAAGTGATTACCTATTTAACATTTTAATAACTATTAATTTTAATTTCAGAGAAATAGAATAAACTTCTCGGTCCTATACCACAGGTATGCAGTTTTATAAGCATACCTAATGGGACTGATAAACATTTAAAAAAAAAAATGTGTGAGGCAGTAAGTATTTATTTACTTCTGAAGAAAGAAGATTTGTTTTTTTGTTTTGTTTTTTTAATTAGATCATGCTCATATTGTCCACATTAGCAGACTGCAACTTTTCCAATGTTTATCTGAGTTCGCTGATGCTATTTTTGATGACATCACGGCCATGGTGATTAGACCTGCTTCATCTTGATGCGCCATTTCTTTAATTTACATAATGATGTTTTGCATATATAAAGTTGTTGTTTTTTTTAATTTTTTTAATACTTGAAATAAGGAGAAAACGATTGCTGAAAGGATTGTGAATTTATTCGTTTTATTAAAGTATAGTACTATTTGTCTGTATGTGGTTGCGTTCTATTTTATTTTTTAATAAAAGTATTATTTGTATTCTTTATACTGCTTTTTTTTTTTTTAGTTTATCTAAAAACTACCAACGATACACCTACTTACAATCAGAGTTTAGTTTAGAGCAAAAAAAAAAAGAAATTTTTACAGAATTAAGCATGAATATTGATAGGATAAAAGAAATTTACAAATACCTTTGTTATTAATAGTGATAAATCACCTGCAATCCTTGGAAGAAATGATAACCCTTCCTGAATCTGCTGATAGACAGGATTTTCTTCTTGTGAAATGAAGAAGCCCTAAGCAAATAGAAACAACACTAAATCCATCCATTTGTAATTCATCATAAACTTTGTGTTCACTTACAGCAGAATTGAGAAAAAAAACTGTTATCAAATCATCAAAATCTGAAATTGAAGATAGTACAGGGTGGGCAAAATAAAAGTGGCCCGGAAAAAAAAGTATAGATGTATTTCAAATATTGACAACATTTCCGGGCCGCTTTTCTTTTGCCCACCCTGTACAAACATTACATTAAGATATGTCTGAATGATATCAATACAAAGTAGCATTAATAAAAAACCACAGAGATGACTTTCACAGCACTTAGGAATCGCTTATAACTTACTTTTATAATTTTATCTTTAAGGACGTCGCATCTTAAATTAAATAGTAAATCTATTTTCCAACAAAAGTATAAGGATTATTTGCATTAATGATTTGCTAAATTTTTGAAAGTGTAATATCCTATTATTATTCTATTTAATTTTAAATAGTAAATGTTTATTTTTTGAGAAGATGAGAATTTTTGACTCGACAACGAATTCTTGTCATTATGTTGGCTACATATTTTTCTACTCGGAATTTTGAAACGATTCATTGATTCTTCATCATGACATCTCACTGCACAAAGAATTATTTATAACAAATACAGCCTTAAGTTCAAGCCAATTAATGAAACCAAATACATTTTTATCAATCAAAGAACCTAATATACGGAGGGTTGATTCACATTTATTCGATCGATTTCACAGGCGCGCACTCTCTCGGACGTGACGTGAGGCAGCATTGTTGCATTCGAATTGTTAACCTAAAATCTAACTTTAATATGTGATGTGCGTAAATAATTAGAAATTAGAAGTTCCTTAAAGGCCCATGTACAGAATTAATAATGTGACTTAGCAGAGTAACATCAAATAACTAGATACTAAATTAGGTTGGCTGTCTGAAACAAAAATATTCTTAATGTTCACAATAAACATTTAATGAAATACAAGAAATTAATATTTAGTATTTGATATTTACAAGTTCTCTTAGATTCAGGAAATACGCAGATGTCATCAGTTAATCTTTAACAACAAATATACAGATTCAATGTTTGACTTCTCAAACTAAAATATTATTTTTCAGATGATAACAAAATTATCTTTCTCTTAAATTCATTAAACTGTATAAATCATATATACAACGATAAATAAAAGACCACATAAATCTCATAATCAAACTTATTTGACCTTTAGTGTTATTAAATGATTAGTTACACCAGTTATGCAATAACAAACTTGATAAAACCTAATTCTATCGCAGCGGCATAATACCTAAAATTATCAAATAATTCACTACCGGAATATTCTGAACTTTATAAATTTACATTATAATATTACACATAAGAAATTCCTTTAAATGTAATTCAATGCCTAGCATCTAATAGCTTACAATCATAAAGCTAAACTAATAGAACGTTTTCTCTCATTCGATACATAAGTCCCTAAAAAATGGATTCAGAAATAGTGTCTGGTTTCTTCGCTAAACTTAACTCATTTCTTGTCGTCGACTCGATTTCATATAACATCTAATGAAATCAATGAGGATTCTCGTATCACATCAATACCCTTGGGTAGAAGGATTAAGCCCTTTCTCCTCAGCAACGGATGCCACATAAGCTTAGCTTCGTTAATCTCCTAAGATCGCTGTCTTAACAGAAAGATCGCCGTCTTTCTAAAAGATCTATAAAATAATAAAATACATGCTACTTATTTGCATTAAATTACAGATTGATAGAACACCGATTACTTGCGTAAAACGGAAATATCTCACGCCTTTTCTACCATCTCTCTTCATAAAATAATCATTCAGGAACATCAGAAAATTCATCGTTTGGTAAAACGTTCTTATCAAAACTATCTCTGGTCGCTAGGCAACACCTTAATTTAACCGCATGCAGTGACATCTATTATTGAGCTTTTACAACATTTAAAAACGTTTTAGTGAATAACTTCTAAAACAATCGGCATTTAAAATAAATATTATTCTCACATAAAAAAACAGATCAGGGAGGGAAAAAAAAATAAACAAATCTATATTTTGACAAAATTCACTACACGAATCAGAGGTCATAAGCCTGTAATTGATTATCTGGTAGCTGGAATTGTGTTGTATTCTAAATATGCCGCCAAAAATCCCAAATTGGTGGGAGGGTACACAGTTTACCTTCCGATGCTAAATATGACGCTTCAAAAATTGTGGACATGTGCCAACGCCGAAATTTTCATGTTTGCAAGTCCACAGACAACGGGTTATAGCAGAAAGTCCATCAGCCAACACCGTGATAGCCACAGGCCCGAAACAATACCCACGACCGGCAGCAACTCGTAACCTTAAGAAAATGCCGACAATGATTGTCGTCTCTCCTGTAATCATGTATGGATCTGAAAGTTGGACAATCAAGAAAAACGATCATCGAAAAATTGATTCCTTTGAACTCTGGTGTTGGCGAATGCTTTTACTTGTTCCATGGACTGCTAGAAGAACAAATCGGTCAATTTTAAAACAAATCAAACCAGAACTGTCATTGGAATCATCTTTGCTAAGGCTGAGGCTTGCATACTTCGGCCATATAATGAGGAGAGAAGACTCCCTGGAAAAGGCTACCGTGCTAGGGAAAAAGAAAAAGAGGAAGACCGAGAATAAGGTGCTTGATTGTTATCATGAATGATACAAATTTCAGTTTCCATGATTTAAAGAATGCCACTAATGACTGTGAAAATTGGAGGAAGTTTGTTCATCGGATCACCAAGAGTCGGATACGACTGAATGGATAATACAACAAACAAAGGATTGTCATAGAGATCCCTAACACCCACAGGGAGGTTGCCCGGGCTCTAGGAATTTCCAAGCCAACGGTTGCAAGGATAATTAGGCGTAATCTGCAATTAGAAAAGCATCATTAAGCTCTCGTTCATCGTCTACTTCCTCAACACGTTGCTGCCAAAAGCTTTACGAGCACCCCTGATCGGGAGAAAAATGGAAGTACGTTACTACTTTGAACGAGGCATGGATCTACCTTCGTGATACCAAGAAGCCAAGAGCGATATTTTATTACCCTTTTGATTCCAAAGGACGATCCAAGTGGTACCGCGAATGCAAAGAAACTTTTTCGAGAGGATTCGTGATTGTTGCAGATTGCAGCTACAGAGAAAAGTGGCTGCTGAGGAAGAACCTGCAAATACCAAGATAATGCTGCCTTTTAGAAGAAAAGGGTTCTACTAAGTCTACGAGATAATCAAAATAGACCGAATAAACGTGAATCTCGGTACTGATTTCCGGCTTGGATTGATTTCATTGCTTAACAAAACATTAGATAAATAACATAAATAAACTAATAAATAAAAATTTTAATCATATCTACATAAATTATGAATTAATGTAGTGTGCATATGAATTTTCTCGCCAGTTATCGTTTTAGCGAGTTTTTATTGTTTATTTTAGCTTTTCAGGTTCCACATTGAATTTGACGATATTTCATATAGACCCGTATACCGAGACCTGGTTATTTACCGATTACTGTCCTAGCTCATGATCGCATTATTAGCTGCACTAGGATGTCATTTAGTAACAACTTGGTCTCACCCTTTATTAATATTTATTTGTGCAATCTGATTTTTTTATGCGTTAAAAAAATTCATAGCGGCCGCATGTAGTGTGCACATGAATTTTTCGCCAGTTATCCTTTTGACGAGTTTATTTATTTATTTTAGCTTTTCAGGCTCCACATTGATTCCGACGATAGATCTAAATAATTTTTAGAATTTATGGTTTGAAGTTTATAGTAAGTGTTATTGTTACATGTATAATTATATTCATTGTTACTTTCTGATGATTGTATACATCCATAATAATGTACAGTCCCACTCCCGCAGATAGTGGTGGAGAACGTGGCACCTCTTTCAGTAGAATGGCCAGCACATTATCCGAGAAACACCATCCATCCACAACGATCGAAGTGTTTCATCTGTGTTGGAGCAGCGAACACCAAGACTGTGAAACTACATCACCGCATCCAATGGTCATCGCAGATGAACCAGGATCTCATGAGCGACTTCTACACCATCATCTCTCAGCGACTTTCTACACCGTCATTCTATCACGTATCATCACACTTTATCCGTCGTTAGGGCTTAGCAAATAGCGGATTAAAGACGTTACATAGAAGTTAACTGTTGTTCTCCCATCCCTGTTTGCACAAATTGAGGAAGAAGACACTGACTCCATCTACAGACACTACAACATATGCCACAGAAAGACACCACCTGTACAGCAAAGACAAAACAAACTATATCACAGTAGACATGTTCCAATAGTACAACTACTGGCGTATTACAAGCCGCACATGATCATTTCTACACTGCACTAGCACAATACACAGGCACAGACCCCCACACTCAGGCGGCCACTCCCCAAAATGCACATATCAAAACAATCATACACCATTTCAACATACACAACTCCCGCAACTCCTTGACAATATCCAAGCCCTAGAAGACATACATATAATATCGTACTGTGCGTACAATGACCCATTCGGACAATTGGTATCGAACCAATATACGATCATAAAGACGTAATATCCCCCTCTTCCCTTGAAGACCCCTCGCCTCGAGGTCCACATCACATCAGCGACATTAGAGGAGACATATCCAGATTCACACAATATAGTGCAGGAAAGAAAACAAAACTTATTCTCCAGGTTAAAAGATATTCGAACGCATAAACAGTAGCCCTTACACTCAAAATTTTGGATTCATCGCTGCTCCCTCCCGTAGCTCTGGTTAGCAAATAAATATTGACTAGAAATTTGCAAGGTTATGATGAATAAAAGGTAATTTGGGCCGTAGTTTTAGAATTAGGATATGAATGCTCTGGGAATGATTCCTAATGAAAGAAAGCTCAGTTCACATTAGGAAGTGTAAGTAAATTAGGCATTTTCTTTACTTATCATACCTGTTTTTAGTCATGACATTTGTTATCCGGATTGCTTTTTGTAATAAACCTTTATCGTGTCAAAAGGTGACTGAATGATGCAGAGTTCATCCAAATTGAGAGGAGTTCAAGTATATACACTGGTTGAAGATAGTCAGTTCAAAGTCAACATACACTGGCTGGCGTGATTGGGATGTAACAGAACAATGTGGGAGATTCTCGGGCACTGAGATCGGACGTGGTGACGCACTTTCACTTCGCAGCTGGTAGAAAGAACTGAAGAATGCACTTCGGCACAACAAAATCCTCCGTGAGACGAAATCATTGCCTTTCATTCCGAAGGGAGAAAGAGGATTTGGAGAATGCTCTTTGGCACAACAATATTCCGTGAAACTAATTATTACTGAGTAATGCTCTCCGAGCAGACCTCAGATAGTTCTCTACAAAGATAGGCCAAGGAGGCTTCAGTTGGCACAGAAGCTGTTTGTTTCAGTGGAACGAGCCTTCGAAGGACAGCAACAGATATCTGCTCTTGTCGGATGCTCGTTTCAGTCTTTGTTTTCATAAGTCCAAACTGTCCCCAAGGAATGACGTCACCAAGCAAAGCAGCATGTTGGGGAGAGATGGTGTCTACCTGTCTACGAGCACATCTTTTGACAATTGTTAACAACTGAAAGACAGGAGAAACAAAGAAAGACGGTTATAAATATCAAAGAACGAAAGTGAATCCCAAATGGAAAGAGAAAGATGCGAAGAATGGATTTTAGATGAGAGGGATATTCGAGAGAGTATCCCACAGCATCTGAAAGATACCTGTTGAAGGGAATAAAAGAAAGAATCTATTTGGGAAAAGGAGAAGATCGGCAAAATATTTCTAAAGACATTTTTGTCAAAGAATGATGAAAATAAGATGTGGGAAATGGAGGTAGATGTAGGGAGTAATTAGCAGAAATAACAATGATATATATAGATATATTGAAGAAGCGATTACTTAATGCTTGCTAATGGAGCTGTTATTTTTAAAACCTTTACTCCGGCAGAGAATATACGTACAACACGCTAAAATAACTTTTATGTGTAGCTAAATGTATAAAAGAAAACAAAGGCAAATCAATAAAACAAATCTATGTATATTTTGTTTTAAGTTCCTTTTACATAAGAAATATTAAGTCTATTTCAACTTGCATGATTCTACGTCTGATAATACGAAGTGTTCTATGTTACCGATTTATAGCCTTGTGAAACTTTCTTCTTAAATGAGATAACTAAAAGTCTCTATGTGTTAACTTTGTTTGCACTTGTATTAATACCTTGAATCTTTAATCTTGTAAACGTTACTGGTGTTTGTGATTCTGTTCATCTTGAAGAAAAGTGATGACAACGGTATTCGTGTATTAATGCCCCCGTCCGTGTGAGATAGATTAAAGTTTACTTACAGTCTCCAGAAGTTCTATCATCTTTCGTCCGGTAATCCAATATTGAGTCGCCTTCAATGCATGCTTGACGATGTCCTCGAATTCATAGCCTTTCGAATCCGATTAATGATGATCTTTGGAAACAGATTATTCCTTTAATCCTTTCGCTTTAGTCGAATTTCAGATCCGTTTTCCCGCACGTATCTCTTGCGTTTATGGGCCACTTATTTGCAGAAACAAGGAATATTGATCTTCGATATTCCCTTGTATCTTTTAGTGAATAAGACATCCGAATACTTCCTCGTCTGTGTCATATTCCACCATCTTTTTCGTTCTTCATTCGTTGACTAACCAACCATCAGTGAACAATACAACTACAACCGCACACATGTCTATTGTCCAACAATTGATATCCCATCGTATCAAGTGTATCTCATCTTTATTTGAACGTGATTGTTGCGTTGTTCTTTTGTTTCTTATTTCACTCAGATTATTTTGACATCTCTTGGAGTTGTCTCTGGTTTGAAATATGTTAGAAAATTGTTCAGGTAAGTCCTTTTCTCAATTCAAACCTACATATATCAGCCTTTAACCAAAGATCGTATCCTATGCTACTCAAGATATATGGACGATAAAAGATATACAGATTGCCCATCCACAAAATCTCAAATTTCTCCAGAAAGAATTCAATAACATCAAATTTACTTTAGAAAAAGAAGATCTCTTCAACAATCTACCTTTCCTAGATGTTGAAATTACCCGTAACAAGAATAAATTCGAAACATGCGTTTATAGAAAAACTACCAACGCAAATATCACCATGCACTACCAAACAGCCAAACCCATCACCTGCAAATATAATATGATACACATGATGGCTTTAAGAGTCAAAAATATTCGTCTTGTATTCATCTTATTATGAAAATGAACTGAAAGAAATCACAAACATCCTCATCAAAAATATCTACCCATTATAATTCATTAGGAAATCAAATGCCTACTCCCTGAACAAAATTAACAAACCCCACCGAATTTAGGGATTCCCCAACATTACTACCGCGCATTTCCCTACTACCAAACTACGAAAGGAAACAAATCTTTAAAAGCACGAATATTCAAATAATCCTAAAACTCACAAATAAACTAAATTTCCATCATGCAAACATTCCAAATTCTATCAAAAACCAACAACAGACGGGAGTGGTTTACAAATTCGAATGTAAACAATTTTCATGTCATTATGGAGGCCAAACAGAAAGAACAAATATATGAAGCACTAAAAATATTGATGGTCTCCAATCGAGTGTCACCAATCATTAATGGAACTCTGACCGTAACCATGATCTGGACAACATCATTATATTAAATAAAGATAAGAACAAATTCCTAAGATTTTGTTATGTATCGTATTTTATAATTAAATTCGATTCCAATACAACAGAAGCGCAGTGCTACCTCAAAGGAAAAAATACACAATGAAACACTCACTTATGAAAAAAACCATTAACAAAATCTATGTGCCAGTGAGAACGGCCTCAATGAATTTTGTTAAAGCATAAGATTTCAAACTGCGCATTTGAAATCTGAAAAGAACAACAATGGATGAGACCACATTATTCACAAGTAACATTCTGGAATGCTCGTTGGCGATCAACAGCCAGGAGAACGCCAACGAGCCTGAAACTGTTCGAGGATGTCACTTAATAATTTGATCTCATCCATTGTTGTCTTTTAACATTTTAAAATCGATTCCTATAACCAATTTCCCAATGACTAAAGTGATTACCTTACCCTCTGCCGTTTCCCACTCTCTATTATTATTACTATTATTATTATGTTTGTATGTTTCAAACCTTGGGTTTCCCCAGCAAAAACAATATGGCGGGTCAAGGACCAAAGCACATACTGCCAAGTGTAAAGATGTGTGCAAGAATGATTAGGGATGTGTGCTTGCGTCCATAAATTTCCTAACTATGCGTATAGTGTTGAGTACCACAGCCTTCTGCAGTTGTGCATAAGTGTTTTTGTGAAGTCCTAGTGTGCTGAGACTGTGGTGCAATGTGTGAGGCACCAGACCAGTGGCAGACAGAACGATGGGTACAACACGTACTCGATCCTGCCTCCACTGCTTCTGGAGCTCGTTATTATTATTATTATTAGTAGTAGTAGTAGTAGTAGTAGTAGTAGTAGTAGTAGTAGTATTCTTAGATTAGTATTATTATCTCTATCTTTTATATTGGATATCATCTATCTCTATATTTGTGTCTACTTATTATCATCATCCTTGATATTGTTATTATCTCGAAAAAGTTTCAAACCATGGGTTTCCCCAGCTAAAACAATATAGCGGGTCAAGAACCAAAGCACATATTGCCAAGTGTTAAAAAAAAAAAAAAAAAAAGGTTGGAAGAATAGTTAGGGATGGGTGCTTGTGTCCATAAATTTCCTAACTATGCGTGTTGTGTTGAGTACCACAGCCTTCGGGAGTTTGCATAAGTGTTTTTATAAAGTCCTAGTGTGCTGAGGCTATGGTGCAATGTGTGAGGCACCAGACCAGTGGCGGACAGGACGATGGGTACAACACGTACTCGGTCCTGCCTCCACTGCTTCTGGAGCTCGTGTGCTAGGTCTGTGTATTTACTTATTTTTATTATTATTATACAGGACACTACAAAACAATGTGTATCACAGCTGCCAGTTCTTTAGCTGGTGTTGGCCTTCAAACGCATCGAATTCTTCCCAAGAATCTAGGATGTCGTAATGTATCGGCGCAAAATATGTGCTGGTCCAAGCAGTGCGGCTTTTTGGAGTTGACCGATGGAGATTTTGTCAATATTTAGATCTTGTAAGTGCTTACCAAGGTTTTTTGGTCTAGCACCCAGTGTGCCGATAACCACTGGAACCACCACTGCCGGCTTGTGCCATAATCGTTGAACCTCGATTTTTAGGTCTTGATACCGTGTGATTTTTTCCAGTTCTTTTTCTTCCACTCTACTATCACCAGGTAAGGCTATATCAATTAGCCATATTTGTTTCTTTTCTATCACTGTCAAATCTGGCGTATTGTGTGCTAATTATTATTATTATATCGAAAAAAGTTTCAAACCATGGGTTTCCCCACCTAAGACAATATGGCGGGTCAAGGACCAAAGCACATACTGCCAAGTGTATAAAAAAAAAAGGTTGGAAGAATAGTTAGGGATGTGTGCTTGTGTCCATAAATTTCCGAACTATGCGTGTTGTGTTGAGTACCACAGCCTTCTGGAGTTGTGCATAAATGTTTTTATGAAGTCCTAATGTGCTGAGGCTGTGATGCAATGTGTGAGGCACCAGACCCGTAGCGGAACAGGATGATTATTATTACTGTTACTATTATTGTTACTGTTATTATTGATATTATTAGTATTATTGTAATTCTCATCATTATTATTATTATTATTAACATTACCCATGCCGTATTATTGCATTTGGTTATAATTTGATATAAATATTTAGTTTGCTAACTCCCTACTACTAGCATTCCCAGCTTTCAACTTCTTTCTTTTTATTACATCTCATTACACATCCGTAACACTTTCAGCTTACTCATCTCCTCCTCTCTCCTCCACTAAAATCTGAACTTCTAAATACAGGTCAATTTTCAATTTCCCTCCAAATATTTCTCCTCCCCTAGCATAGCCCGAAGTCTACCTTTAGTCCCTAAATCTTTTTATCCAATGAAGTAACTGAAAATCTCCTTCCGAAATTTGTATGCATCCCTCTGCTTTGATTCTTTCAAAAATTATTATATTTCCAAATTGATGTAAATTTTAACTGGTCTACTGTAGAATAGTCAATGTTTGAAACTGTTACTAATATATATTAATGTTAATATTACAAAAGTGTGCTATCTTGTTATATAATACCGATATTAATAACATATTAAATTAGGATCTTAAAATACATTTTGTTTTGTTTGCAAGGTTGTTTTGATTATTATTAGAGGTAAAGGTGATAATACGGGCACTGTATATAATATGAGCCCCCTACGTATCATTTAAAGTATGGCACACAGACAAGCGGCAGCAACCGAAACCTATTGTCACAGTTCATGGATTCGCCGCTAGGTTGGTCTGACTGAGTTCAAATGGGGCTCTCGGATGTAACATGTTGATTTCATTTTTCGTAGTGAAGGAAAGTTTAAAAGGTATGTGTTTCCTTCGTATATAACTGATTTCTCATTCACAGAGTTGTTTTAAAATTAGCGGGAGTCTATCTACAAGGATATGGATTACTAAACCGTAATTTTAATATTATTTTATTTTAGGGAATAGTATGATTTGAGGTTTTGTTTCCAAACATGGCGAGGGTTGTAATATGAGCCCCTTGTGTGCTCATAACAAGAAGAACAAAAACGAAAAGAAATAAAAAAGAAAGAAAAGAAAGACGTACAGAAGCAGAAAGATGATCAAAAGAATCAGAAAAGGAATAAAAAACAATCGAATAGTGCTACAAAACGATCATGCAAACATAAACTAGATGACTTGGAACTAACTGACTCAGATCCAGACGATATTAAGTCTATTGATTCAGGGGAATCAGTGATGGAAATGGAAATTGGTGTGGAAAACCCTAAAGAAGTTGACGCTGTATGCCTGTTCTGCGAATTTGCTGTTCTCTGAAGACATACGAGGCGAGCTTTGGGTGCAATGCCTTGTTTGCAAATTGTGGGCCCATAATGGATGCGCAGGATGTGAAAAAAACCAGTATGTCCGTTGCTTTTGTAAATAGCTGCAATTCAAATTGACTATGAAATGTTTTGTATTCAAATTAAAGTTATTTTGTCATTTGTTCAGTTTTTCAATTATTTCAATTCAGTTTTTAATTATTTATAAGTTTTTTTTTTTTTATTGGGCTCATGTTACCAGCAGACATGAAATTTTATGTGTAAAGTGTATTGCCCTGCAATTTTATATGTAAATGGACAACTTCTAATGTAACTGTACAAAATACAATTAAACCAAGTAAATAACTTATTAGACTATATTATTCCGTAAAAAGAATGAATAAATGTGTAATTATTATAGACATATTACATAAAAACAAAATTGGGGCTCATAATACCACCTTTACCTCTATCTGAAGTTTAAATATATGCATAAGTTGTTGAAATACAGTAGTACATTTACAAATACTCCCATAAAATTTCCTGATAAATGTATTAGATTTATTGCTCTGATTTAAAAAAAAAATATTTCATTTGTTTTAAAAAGATATTCAAGTTTACTTTTTTTTATCTTGATAAAATAATTTCTGTTGCTTGAATTAGATAGCAGATTTTCATTAAACATTTCAATTACAATAATGATCTGAAATAGAATGAATGATCTGAAATATCGGATCGTACATTTAAAAATTACAATTGATTGTAGACTTTTTTTATTTATTACGTCCGATTTTCTCTACACAAGTAGCTTTCAGCGCCATTTCTTTCCCTGTAGAATCGAACAGATCAACTTTTTCGAGGTCCAAAAAGTAAATAAATAAAAAATATACAAAATAAATAAGAGAATAGAAAGAAAAGAATCTTACCTCTCTCTAAATAATACAAAAATATAACAATACAATAGTTAGTCTTCACACTATTATTTTCTATTTATTATTATGTAGAGACTGCAAAGAGAACATGAATGGGGACTATATTGGAATTACAGGTCGGACTCTTAAAGAGAGGCTTAATGAACACATCAAAGCATACGAAAATAACAACATAAATCTATCTGACTGGGCGGAACCCTGTTCAAATTTTAATCATAACCCAGATCCATCGGTAGACTATATATCATTTTTGAATCTACGGATAGACATATGAGGGAAATTTTAGAATTATGCACAATCAATTGTTGTAAATGTTTCAATAAAAACAAATATCTTAGAGTTAATGAAATTACATTAGGCTTTTTTAGAAAATTTTTAAAGAAAAATAGAAGATTAAATGAAATTTTAAAGTTTAATTAATGATCACATTCTCCCAACAATGATTTGTTTTTCTCAATAAATATCTTTTATTTTAGTTGTTAATTTAATTTTGTAGTGTGAAGACTAATTATTGTATTGTTATATTTTTGTATTATTTAGAGAGAGGTAAGATTCTTTTCTTTCTCTTCTCTTATTTATTTTGTATATTTTTTATTTATTTACATTTGAGACCTCGAAAAAGTTGATCTGTTCGATTAACGAAATATTGATCGCTTTCAGGAGAGTATATATTTATTTTTTGTAATAAAGTAAGCATTCTAATTTTGTTTTCTTTAATAAATGAAAACTCAATGATCAAAAAAGTGTTCACACCACATTTGGTGGAATTTCGCCCAATAGATTTTGGAAATGGAACTCTAAACATCTAATCTTTAATTATGACCGTCGGAAATTTCTTTTTATTTAATATTAACTTCTACTAATTAGACCAAAGAGAGATTCAATATTATTTAAATGTGTTATGACATAATCAAAATTTGTTTTACTTCTTCTAATGTAAAGGTAGAGTACAATTTCATAAGTATCGAATTTATTATATTTTATTGCATTTGTTTACTACAAAATTATGAAAAGTAAAAAAGATAATTTTTTTTATTATTTGTTATTCAATACTTTCCATTAGATGTTTTTCTAATTTTTTTGATGATCTTCTATATTTATTTTTAGTATTTTTGATGATTCATTTTTCTAACAAATTTGCTTTGGTTTTTTTCTCCGTAAAACTTTATACTTTTGTTCTTTGATAATTAACTTCCGAAAATATTTGTGTGTTTGAGATTCTCATTTATATAAATTTTTCTATTGTTGTCATTATCAGGTACATCATTATTGCACAATGATTTCCTTTCCTTAAATTTAGACAACCATAGTTCCTTTGCTTTAAGATAGTAAATCTTATTATTATTGGTTTAATCTTGGTCTGGTTGTTAGCAGATATCTGTGGAAAGTATCAATGGAGAATTCCTCATCTTAATACTGTCTTGATTCTTTGAAACCTTCTAGGCTTTCTCGTGGATATTCTTTCAAATTGCATATTTCTAAATTGTATTTCCTTGAGTGGTTTTCCAAGAGATCAATATATAATTAAGATTCTTTTGGTTTTATCTTCCTAATTTAATTATTTTCTCAAAAGTTTATTTTGATTTTACTTTGGTTTGTTTCGAATTTCTGTAAAATTTCCTTTTATTGTTCTTAATAAAAGTCACATCTTCTGTGATATCTTTAAATTTCATTTTGAGATCTTTTAATTCTTTAAGAATGGAGAGGTCTAGTTCCATTGACACTGGTTCACTAAAGCATCCATTTTGAAATATTCAGAGATACAACGAGCGTTTGAATTTTTGTCCGTTTTGATTTAGGTGTAATGGTGATGTTTAGAAAACTTTTTCCGTCGCTTAATTTTGAACGTGTTAACTTTTTTTTTTTTTTCCTATTTGTCAGAACATTTTCGGAGGAGTTCAGCTCCGCAGACGAAGCATCTCATTTCCTGTTGCCTAAGTGGGTGTCTATATTTCAAACAACTCAGTTTTAATGTTAGATACGCACTTGCCTCTGTTCCTTTTTTCTATTTCCGAAGAGTTTAGTTGGATAATAATAAAAGCTTAAAAATTAGCAAATGATCCGTAAGTTTTTTTAATTACCTGGAAAAATTTGTAATCATTTCTGACAATGTATGCCATGATGTTAAACTGAAATGTAGATCCTCTTATTTTACATTTCAATTTAACATCATGGCTCACATTATCAGAAATGATGACAAGTTTTTCCAGGTAAAAAAAAGCTTAAACTTAAAATTCGGTTGTAACAGTCTTTCTTTCATTCAAAAAACGGGAGCGGTAATCAATAAGCAGTGATTCAAGGGAAATATATTATAAAATAAAAAACCAATATTTATATTTACCCTAGAAAATATATTAGTTGCTGGCCAGTTATTTGGAGGAACAGGGGTAGTTGCTTTCATATATGTGTTTGGACCAAATATGGGTATCTTTTCACCTACATTGTTTAAAAAAAAAAACAAGAAAAAGATATGAACGTTGTTTTTTTTTCAGTGACATTACATAAAAGTTTGGTTTAATTTAACAATTTTAGTTGTAATAATTTCTAACATCTTGATAGTAACGAATTGAAGACAAACAATTAAAGAGTTTTGATATTTGTATTATCATCTTCTCCTGTATAAGTAAAATGGGATAATATTGAATAATCTTTCTGGTAAAAATCCGAATAAAAGTTTAAAGAGCCTAAAATTCCCAAAGGTATTTGTCGTTATTTAAAAACATATGGATAAGTCATTTCAATCTACATGCAGATTATTTTCAACTGTGTGTTGGTTTTGAGGGGCTGTGTTTAAATAGCTTCTGATGACGTGATTGGCTAGTTCGCTTTTGATTGTGGGAGAATTGGCGCCAAGACCCACATAAGGTAAAGGAGAAGACAGTTTTGGCTTTGTCTATTACCTGAATGTGTTCAAAGTCGGGGGTGTGGCCAGTTTTTTGTTTCTGCTGATATAGAATTGATTTAAAATTGTCTTTATTGTTGTAAATGGTTAAGTGCTGTTTCTGTCTTTTATTTAAAGATTGTGTTGTATAACCAATATATTTTTTATTCCAATTGAGGCATGGATTGCCGAAAACCACATTATTTTTATTCAAGATGTCTTTTTTAATATGGATGTGCGGTAAACCAGTTTATTGTTAGCTTTGTTTATAATTTGAATGATATATCCTACCAGTTTTATTTCTAAATATTACAAGAAAGCTAAATATCAAAATACCATAATCTCTAGAGAAACCCAACAAACATATAATTATGCGGTCAAACCATATTTACATAACCTTAATCATAGTTTAAAACAACTGCTCAGGAAATACAACAAAGTGATGAGCCTTGCTTCAAAAGATAAGTAATCGTCATTCATCATAATACAAAGAGTTATCACAATATTATTACCGTAATATCGTAATATGCTATATAAACATGAAAATCCTCATAAAAATGCAGAATTGAGGCATCGATTTTCAACATCAACATCGATTTTCGATCAGTGCCAAGATACGAATTGTAGGTGAAAGACTCACGATCTGTGACCGAACAGACGAATAGATGCGATAAAAAGGAAAATTTACCATCCATCAGAAAACGTTCATCGTAAATCAGAAAAGACGAAAAACCATAACTGGACAATAAATACGCATTTGCACGGTGATCCATCGTCAATAGGAATTCTGGACATATACAGGGTGCAGCAGAGCAACTTCCTTATTTGAAACGACCGTTATTTCGAGAAGGGTGGGGTGGCACTCATTCGAAAGAGCGGGACCTAAGTTTTCTGTCATAGGTTTAGTAATGATCATGCAGTGGACGAGGGAGGAGCGTGCGTTCGCCTTAGAGGCGTACTTTTCAAGCGGCCGCTCAATCATCGCCACGCAACTTGCATTTAGTAATCACTTCAATATCGCGCCCACAGGTCGTGTTTTTCAACGGAAATCAATTCTTTTATGGGTGGACAAATTTAGCAAAACCTTTGCTATGCAGAAAAAAAAAACCTGGAGGTTCAGGGCATCCGAAAACATCGAGCAGGTTAGGCAGTCATTTTTGCTTGCAAAAAGTCCACATGATTGCGGATTTGTTTTCTACAAAAACTTGAAGAAATGGATGTGGGGATGTCTGGTTCCAGCAGGATGGCGCCACGGCCCACACAGCGCGAACATCTTTGAATCTTTTTCGAGAACACTTCCTAGGATGCCTCATCTGCTTGCAGGGCAATCTTCAGTGGCGGCGCGCCCGCCCAATTTAGCCCCGTGTGAATTTTTTCTTTTTTTTTGTGGGGCTATCTAAAATCCCTAGTTTACACAGACCGTCCGAGGTTCCTGACTCAACTGAAGAACAATATTCAAGCTGCTATCGACAACATACCCGTCGATATGCTAGAACGAGTGGAGAGAAGCTTCAAAACTCAACTATCTCAATGCGCTGACCAGAGCGGAGGTGACCTTCGTTTATCATTTTTAAAATATAATAAATAAAAACTTTAAATGTCTCTCTGTAACATGAAAAAAGAATTGAACTGATCTCTCCTATACTGTTAGTGTTATTCATTTTCAGTAATGAATATGGCATTGCAACTTCTTCATTTTAAAAAGAGGAAGTTGCAATGCCATACCATGTATTTCATCCTTATTGGATATCATCAGCAGCATTTATTCTTGATATTAGGCTCCGATTAAACGAAAGAAAAAGGAAACCGTTTATGTCTTGGGAGTGGCATCCAACAAGGAAATGATTTCCATTTCAATAGCGCTATGTGAGTCTATTGTCAAGGATGAATCCACAAGATTCCAAAGAAGGATGAAACAGCTGCGCAGGATTCTCGTTGATGATGGCTCACACTGCAAAAAGCATATTAAATTATTCATTTATGAATTTATTTTGAGACTAACATATCGGCATTTCTTGGCACAGGGATTACTTGCGCTACTGGAAGACGTGATTTTCCGTGAAAGCAAATGGTTATAGTTCATCCACGATCGGACACCATTCCTTTTTCTACTCTTCGTCTGGTAATAGCTAATCGAGACATCACTGGCACTAGATTCATCACAAATGTCCAATAGTTTGGCGTACATTCCGATTGCCTGAACTCATAAATCCTTTAGATTTTTGACTATGGAGACACTTGAGTTTAATAATGCTCTTCAACACTCTTCGATAACATCCAAACACTTCAGGATTTTGTATTCAATTAGTATCAGCAAACCCATGGCTGCCGTATCTGAGAGTACGGAATTCTCTTGAGATATAGGGCTGAAATAATGTGTGGCAATGATTGGAACTATGTAGATCACCTCCTATAATGACGATGAAGACTGGCCCATATTTCGACAGGTAATTGTTTCAGGAGCTAAGAATAAGTTCCAATTGTTTAAATCCAAGTTGTTTTTTGTTAAAGAAATGGAATAGCTTGAACAACAGAAATACCGACTTTTTATTTAAAATTGATACAAATACTGAAAGTTTGTTCATTTAGGTTTGATTTATGAAACCAATTAAACAAAAGATAATAAAAACACCATATCCAAATTTCAGTGTCCCAATTGTAAATATACAATGAATTGAACCGTTTCATTTCCGTTAATTAATAGCCAATAAAGGCACCTTCTTTTCGGATGATTTAGAAAACGTGTTATGTGTAACTGGAAATTAAATCCTGAAGATATATTGCATTAATATTTTCCCAACAATTGACAATTGCAGACATCAGCTCGGTGATATTTTCTACCAGCATAAACTGCAAGAGCTAGAAACCCCAAACTTTTTAAGTGGGGTTTAAATCGGGTGACATTACCGGCCATTCAAATAGTATAACATATTCTGTATTCACTCGTATGCCGATTTTCCAACATGAATCGGTGCATTGCCTGCTGTAAGATCCAGAAAGCTCCACCAATCCTCTCAGAAAATGGAAGCAAGTAGTGATGCAGAAGAGTCTGGTAGTACAATGCATTCATTCTTCCTTTGGAAAATTGAGTTTTTACGGCCCAGTCATCCGAAACTTGCCCAGACCATAACAGAACCTCCTCCAAGTTGACGTTTGGAAAACATCTTCTCATCCTTTCGAAGATCGAGTCAGTAGTATTTTCAACCATTTGGACCATCTAGATTGAACTTCTTTTCGTCTGTCCAGATGATTCGAATCTATTGTCTTGTCCAGGACATATGTTCTTTGGCCCATGTAAGTCTAGCCTCCTTGTGATGTTCATTGAATGCGGGATGAGGTTTGTTGCAGAGTACATTGCATTTCCTAGTGGAAGAAAAAACACATTGTGCTACCAGACCCATCTGGATGACTACTTGCTTCCATTTTCTGAGTGAATTGGAGGACCTTTCTGGACTTTACAGCAGAACAATGCACCGATTCACGTTGCAAAATCGACATACGAGTGGACTCCGCAGAATGGTCTTGCACTTCTTCAATGGCCGACAATGTCACCCGATTTAAAATCTATTGAAAATGTAAGGGGGTTTTCTAGCTTGTTTAGTTTATGCTGATGGAAAACAATACGCTCATATCAGTGAACTGAAGTCTTCTGGCATTGCTCAAGACATAACATTAACTCAAAACTAACAATTTAAGATTAGTTTTCATTATAACATTAACTGTTGGTTTTCGCCGCTTCTTGTATTTGTTTTAATAACATACTAATACTTACAATAGTATGCCTTAAATACGAATATTTCAAATAACTAAAGAAATACATTGTACTAATTAAACAAGAAATAATTCAAAAGATGGGTTTTTAACATATGTAATTTATTATAATCCAGATATATGTTTCTGATGCTATTTACATCCATTTTCAAATATGGCGAACACAAATTTAAATCTGAAAATAATTAGGAATTTAAACATACCATGCATTTCCATTAACATCTTCAATCTCATGGAATAAAGGAAACAATTATTGAATAGAAAACATGAGATTCCAGAGACTGAAGATCTCTGAGATTGTTATAATTTGTTGATTATGCAATTCTTATAAAATGTGCATTTTTTTAACTTCATTGGAAATGTATGATATGTAATAATTGTTGATTGTTTTGAGATTTAAATTTGTGTTCGCTAGATTTGAAAATGAATGTAAATAACATTTGAAACTTGTTTTTGGATTATATTAAATTAAATATGTTAATAACCCATCTTTTGAATTATTTCTTAATTAATTACCACAATGGATTTCTTTAGTTATTTGAAATATTCATATTCGAGGCATACTGTTGCAAGTATTAGTTTGTTATTGGACTAAAGTCTTCAATTGTAAATTGGTGGGAAGATATTGATGCAAAATATCATTAGGTTTTAATTTTCAGAACAGGTTTTTCAAGTCATCCGAAAAAATTGTTCCTTGATTTGCTATTAATTATTGGAAAAGAAACGATTAATTTCATTGTATTTATACAATTGAGAGACTGAATTTTTTTTATTATTATCATGTTTTTAATTTGTGTCTTATAAACCAAACCTAAATGGACAAACATTCAGTATTTGTATTAATTTCAAATAAAAAATTTATGTCGTTCGAAGCACTTATACAATTGGGACACACCTTATATTTACTAGTTCTTTGTTTGCTTGTTTTGATCAATGTTATTTGCTTCTTTAAACACCCGTGTAGATAATCGTTATATTAGAAGTTGTGGGATTATTAATAAGAGTTACCTTGGATCCTCACAACAAATTTCAAGTAGCGTTTGATTAAATTATTTGCATGTACTGGTTTTAGCAGAGCACGGTTAGGCAACATGAGGTAAGAAATAAAAAAAGGTAAACTGGAATAGACTTAAAATGTTTTATAAAATCAAATAACTACAAAACATGAAACAGTTGTTTCAAATGATTTAAAGTTCAATTAAATGGATTTCCCATTAACTAAAGTTCATTTCCTTTAATGCTTAGAAGTTCATTCAGAAATTCCCTTATCTTTAACTATCAAAGTTACAAACATTTGACAAAATGGTTTTCCACCAAATGGGAAATTTACTGAAATTCAATATACTGCATAAATACTTTAATACACTGAACTTTCTAGTGTTCTATTTGTCTTTACACTTGTATGTAAATAATTATCTATCATATTCACCATGTGTGTGTTAACAGGATTATGTTGGAATGAATGGCTAAGTTAAATTAACTTCATTTGATCCGTTTGAACTTAACATTCTAATAGTAAAATCCTTTACTGATCATTTTAAATGGTCTTGTATGATATCATGAACACTTTAACTTAATAGTTCTTGGTTTTCATTGAAATTGTCTTTAATAGTAAAATTCCTTACTAATTATCATAAATAATCTTGCACGAAAACTTAAAACACTTTAAGTTCACTTAATAGTTCTTTACTTTCGTCGAAACTATCTTTCATTTATCTTAAGTTGAATGTCTTTTGAATTCGATAATTCCCAGCATTAATAATTTTATGTATAATAAATAACGTTACAGTTTCTGCAATGCACGAACAATGTATTCATCTGTATGTTGTGTTTCAATATTAAAGTTCTTTAACATTTATTTGAATTTGTTCTTGAAAAACTTAATCTCAAGTGTTCGAATCTTATGAGTTGGCCTTCTTCCAAATTCCGAGATGGACGAGGTAAATAGAGAATTTACTTACAATAACTGCCAGCGCCGATTCGTCAGTTTATTCGTGAACTCACGTTAATTGCGATGATACTGTCTTGCTGAATTTTCCTTTGGTCAACAAGTCATCGGTTGCATTGGTCGCTTTCCAAGTTATAACCTCTCTTTGGGATTCCATCGTTTAGGTTTAGCCAGTTATCAAGAATTAACTTAAATCTACAAGTAATTCTCACTCATTTAATACTAAAGGCTATCTGCCTTTTAATTGAATACAAGATAATCCTTTAACTCAAATTTAATCCATTACGATATCGGATTTGGACTTATCCGATATTCTATTACACAAACTTAGCATCGTTGCTAGTCTCCAGTTTGTTAACGTAACGCCATTTTTGCAATACTCCATAAGCAATACCACGCACGCATTCGTGCTGTAGTCAAGACATCCATTGTTTCAGTTCCTGCCGTCACATAACAAAAGAACATACTTTTAACTTTTAGTTTCAATGAGCAAAATAAAAAAAAAATATTTCAAAGCCTTGAAGCTAATTTTAATTTAATTTCACCCTGAAGAAAAATTGAATTACTCTCAGAAGTGACTCAATTAGCCAGGAAACTAAAAGTGTTACAATTGTAAAAAGAGTATTGATAAGTCAGTTTTATTTCAGATAAAAGTTACCTCCAATGAACACAAAGATTACTTGTTCCAAGAAATATTGCAGCTGTAATTTTAAATATTCTCTAATATAATTTTTATGTAAATGATATCTGCCGCTCCGGCATAGTCTTAAGGCCAAAGCTGAAGTCTTTCACAATATATCGGCAGATATATCGGAAGTTGGCCACACGGTTGGCGATGTCGCTAAGACAGTGACCTCTCACATCTGAGTACCGAGGTTCGGTTCTCATGTGGGTTTCGTTGATGGTGGCGATCCGCGCTGGGCAGGTTTTCCCGGGTTTCCCCCGTTTCCCCTGCATTTTTCACACCATCCATTCTCAGTCTTTCTCTCCGTCTGTCCTTGTTTCCGTGGGATAGCACAATAGATCTTTCAGGTCGCGGTGCTTGGCTGTCAAGCCACCCACGCTCACCACATTACATTACATTACATCGGAAGCTGTGTTCGAATACCAGCACCGGCATTGACGTTTAAATTTCTTTTCCTGTGTTTGTATGCTTCTTTATTCTACCCTATAGCTAACCACCACACTATCTGTTCCTGGATATTCTACGGATCTCTCTAGGACTTAACCATGATGCGAACACAAGAGATCCATTGAACTTGGATTTACGAAATCAAAGATCTCATTCAGAGAGAGAAATAATATTTAATATTGCATTGCTGCTTATTATTATGTTTTTTTGACTAATTACATAGAAAATGTACTAAAATAATATATATTTAACAAAGATGTTTTCAAATAATTAAATTTAGAAATTATTATAACATAAAAATTAGATTGATCACTTACTGAAATTCAAAATTAGATTATTTATATTAATAAAGATAAGATAACCTACGTGAAGAAATTAAAGTAAAGACAGATTATAATAGTAATAGTGTTATTACTAATAGACATAATCACTATTTTTTTTAAAATTATCAATGGCGAATTTCAAATAACTCACTTGATTTAACGGATATGCAAATTCCGCTTGATGCTCTAAAAAAACTTGTTATAAATTTCTCCCGAAGGCTATCATTATTGTACATTGTAGCGCCATGCTGAAAAAGATAATTAAGTGAAAATTATTTTACATCATATAGCTGAGCACTCACAATTTCGAAATGACATGAACCAATGTTGAAATAAAATGCGAAAAAGAAAAATAATTATTGGAATAGTAGGCTGTAAATTTACGAAGAAATATAGTATATGTAAATCTTACTAATCACCATCTCGGTTTCCGGCGCTTTGTTTAACCGACCTTTCTCAATTATATCATACCCGAACAATCGACCTGGTTCCTTGCTTCACCTCCATATTTCGTCATATATATATAGCTTTTATTCATTTTTACCTTTGTTTTTGGTTATTTTGTTTTATTTTTTTTCTTTGGCAATTGTGCCAGTGCTCTTGTCCCTAACTGTTGGTTAAATGGAAAGTATATAGAAATTGTTCACTAATTTACTAAATGGATATAAATTTGTGATCTTAACGTCAGCTAGTTGTCATTCTTTAAATTTTAGTTCTTTGAGAAAATTTGTTACTTAATGAACGATGCTATTTAAAGAAAACCTATTTATTAAAGTTATGTAACACGGAATAACAGATAGATTCATACAAAATAAAGCATTATCTTCTTCCGTTTACTTACTCCATATCTTTTAGAACTCTGAATAGGCTCTGCCTATGATCGATTTTAATCTAAATAATCTTAAGACTAATTGAATTTAAGAAGCGGCCAGCATCTGTAGTAACCATGTTGAATGTAATGCTGATTAATACAAAACAGTCGTTAATCAATGTGAATTTCAGTCTAGTAGGAAAATAAGACAGTTGAAAGTAGCAGTAATCAAACTGTCACCTTGAATCCCAGAGCTCTGTCAGAATTATCAAGATACTTCCATGATATGAAATTGAATTTACTAAATTTTAGTACGCTTTCAGTACATTTAAGATTAATTTGGTTTACTAAATTTTGTAAAAACTAGTTTAGCTCTTTATCGAATGAAGCGACTTATTAAATAACATTTCGGTCAAATAAAATGTTTAACATGAAACGTACTTATTAAGTGGAAAAAAAAATAAAAATACACACAAATAAAAAATCACTCACCTGCTTTTGGATTTTTGGATACCGGGAATTCAAGACAGACTGTTTCTGGCTACTTATCATCGTCAGTTGAAGTTATCCAGTATCTGCAGCTGTATAAGCCAGAAACAGCCAGAAAAAGAATATATATATTATTTACAGTCAGATCCAAGTTAGTGGTTGATATCGGAGGATTAACATTTTGCCCTTTTTTACTTTTAATTTTCCTATTAATGCTTTTTACATGAAGGACCATCGTTTTGAGCACTTGTCTTTTGTTTATATTTCGTTGCTTTCTCTCAGCTGCAGATACTAGGAAAATTCAACTGATGATGGCTCATCAGTCAGAAACTGTTAATTTTAGGAAAAGAAAATTAAGTGTAACAATTTGCATTGGTGATTTATAGTTAATACAGCTTGTGTTGAACTAATAGTGAAGATGTGTATAAACTATCATTGATGATGAAACAAACACTGTTATGTTATTAACCATGAGAGAGATGCATTCTCTTTGTGTTGAAAATTTCGGTTTTTGCCTTTACTGTGTGATTGTAAAAAGTTAGTCTGATGGCAAGAGGAAAATAGATTAAAAGATCGCGTATGGATAAGCTAAACCTGCAAGAACTTTCGAAGACATGTTCGTAGCAGTATCAGAGATTATACGGAAGTGGTTATTCCGTATCGTATTAATGTGAAATTAATGCTAACCGTTTGTGATATATAATAGCATTAATTTAAGTCTATTTTGCAGAAGTTTCAGAAAGATGAATCCAAGTGTTCTAGGATTTTTTCCGTCCAACAGTCAACCATGATTTGGATTCAAGCTATCCTCAAGAGATCAGACGATTCAAGCAAGGAAATTAATACTGAGATTCAAGCGCATAAATATTAGAAAGAAAGTAAGTGACTTTAATCTGTTTATAACGAAGGTGAATTAAATACGAGGTATTCAAGACACAGAAAGTTTCAACTAAAGTAAATTGTTGATTTAATATATATGGAGAGCTATAAGGACTTTGAATTATTCAACGACTGCTCAACTAGCTTTGATGGTATTTAGCATCAGTGAACTTTTTAGAATCCTTAATTTAACGGTCTAATGGAACATTTCTTTAGTAACCCTAATTGGTCGAAGAGACTTTGAACTAATGGAAAGTATTTGTACATCGTTTACATCTATTTTGGAGATTGAAGAATTTGTGAATATAAATTACCAATGAAATACATTAAATGATATTTTTGTGGGTATTGATGTAATTTATTTTTGAATAACGATAACAGTATAGATTTCGAACATCAGAACAGTTAACATTTTATTTTATCCTTGCTCTGCTGCTTAAGAGAATTTGATCAAAAATTGATTCGCTCAAATCATCAACTTGCTGTGCAAGTTTGGGGAAAAAAGTGATTATTGAGAGTGACCAAGCAAAGTATTTGAAATGTACAGGTTCTTTTTCATTGATGCAAAGAATATTTATGAAACAAGAATTCTGATAGAAATTGATTTCAGAAAATTTCTCTCAGTAGAAAAGAATATACATCAATTGGGATTTCGAGAAGGTTTATGATCGTGTCATTAGAAGTAAACAGAAAAATGTTGAAAAACAAATCTTCGCTTATCAATACTTAGGCTTTGAATGATCTTAGATGAACAGTGTTGCATGAATCAGGGGAAAAAGGATGCCTGGTTGAGTTGTTCCAGATTTAAAAGCTGTTATAATGATATCCATCTTATTTTGGATATTGAGCAATTGAAAGATCTGCAACTTGTAGGTATGTATGAGAAACTACTAACTGACAAAGAAATTTATATGGATGGTAAATGGATATCATGTCTGTTGTATGTGATCTTCATTACAGATAGTGCTTCCAGCTATCACGAATAATGTCTGAATGAAACATAAAGAATAAATAACGAAATGTACATTTAAAAATAATTATTTAAGAAAATAGTGAAATATTTTCATAAAGTAATTAAAGGTAAGGAAAAAATTTCTCAAGATTAGACTTGCCCAGTAGCAACCAATCAACCAATTTGATAATGAATAAAATCATTTACCAACTGAGGATTGGAATAAATTTATCTACTTTCATTTTGCAATTCCTCTTTTTAATTGTAACAAATTATAGATTTTATCATTCAATTATTCTGCATATTACATCCAACTGAAATAAAAATGTTTTCATTTACGAATTTGTTTAACTTAGATAATGTACAAACTAGTTAATACAGAAATAACATTAATTGGGAGCAGTACACCTGTTTAAGATCAAATATACTTTTTATAAGTAATGTAATATACATCACGACTAGTTTCGCCAAGACTCGAGAGAGAGCTTTTTCAAGTAGTTTAAACAGTATTGACAAATTATACAAAAATTATACCGGAAACCATAGCCTTCTAGGTATTCTCCCATTATATCCTGGGTAACCTCTGGGACGATATTTGCTGCTCTTGGCGTTGAAAAGAGAATGTAAGTCCAAACATCTGAAATGGTGACTTGCATATCTCAGGAAGTAACATGATGTAAACACAAAGTTCGTATCTTGAGAAAGCCCCTCTCCAGTCTTGGCGAAACTAGTAGTGATGTATATTATATTTCTTCTATAAAGATTTAAGCAAGTATACGGCTCCCAATTGCATAATATTATCAATGAAGTGCGATAACGTAAAATTAATTTTAAACTAGCTAATACAGAAGTTCGACAATAATCGTTTTCGGTGTTCAACACAACGAAAGCTGCTCTTCAAGTCCAAACTTGAAGCTTCAAAATAAAAAAAAATCAATAATAACAATGAGTAAGAGAAGCAAACTTCAATACACTTTTAAAGAACCTTGAATTCTATAAAATCTTACTTGCTAAGTTTACTATATAATTTGCTTAATAAAAATCTATCTAAAATTTAAAGTAAAGCTGTATAACCTGTAAAAAAAAGTTCTATATATGGTCAAATAACGAATTAGGCCTATAAGAATATACTTAACACTTAATAACAATAAACATGACTTAAGTTCAATTCCTACCTTTACTGTAATGTTGATCGAATCCTGATCGAATGAATGAAAAGTCCACAACTTATCTACCGTCATTCCTGGTATTTTCAGGAGATCCGAAAACAAAACATCGACGTCATGGGATATATTAAATTGCTTCCGGTATTGCCTTCTTAGATCATCTGTTATAACATTCTTTCCGAAGATATCACATGGACAAAGTACACCTTGGGGAAACGGCACATTTAACATGTCTTCGAAGAATATTTCAATTGCTGGATCACCTGCGTAATACTTCAGACAGCAGTTACCTATCTGATATAAACTTATACCTGTGCAGATAAAAAGAAGTAGAAACCAATACATTTTTGATATTTTATTATGAGATTTCTGAACAATTTTGTCAATGCCAGGAATGCTTATTTCTGGTGGAGAGTGCTCTTTCACTTCCCTCAAACTATGCAAATGAATTTCCGAAGATTCTTTTAACAATCTCTTTGTCTTTTGCAACAATCTTCCACAAGTTTCTGATTTTCGTTTTAAAGTTTTTGAGTAAAAATTATTCAATACTTTTCCATATACCATGTTTCCACTTATGAAGTAAAACTTCTAATCTTCTCTCCTCCGACGTAATTAATACCTAAAGAAAGTTATATTTTGAATAAATAGTCAATGTGAATATTGCAATCAAAATGGAAAGGCAATTTAGATATAAACAAGTAAGTTTTCAGCAGAAAAAGTTTCCTTTTAAGTGTAAACAGCAAACTTAAATCCTGTCGATGTGTTTTATCCCAATGTGTTAATTCATCTTTCTGATCAGAATGCAATGAAGAGAAATGGTAAAGAAGAAAATCTAAAATACATTTTATTATTACTAACAAACCGAATCCCAAATATAATAAAAACACTTAAAAGGATTTTCATCGCCAAGATATTGAAGATTTCATCTCTCATTCGAATTTGAAAAAAGGAAAACTTTTTATATATTTCACTTATTATTTTGAATTTGTGGTTATTTTATTAATTCATACCTACATGATGCAAAGAGAATTTTGCAAATCTAGGGAGACAAAATTAGATGATAAGAATAAAACAATTTATAGTAGTTTCTGATATTATATAGCATTCACTTAAGTATTAAATTAAGCTAAATCTGTATTTAATCATCAGAATCACTGTCCACGTTGTCGATATCATCACTATCATTTCGTTCAGGTCCGAGAGAGACTATTTCTAATGAAGGTGCTTTGATTAATTTAAGAACTTCAGGATGAACAGCTACATCACGTCTTTTTATATCCACGGGTTTCAGACTTGTTATTAATGGGTCGGAAAATATGAGAAGGTTGTGTAAAATGTTTACATTTCTTTTTGCTCTCGAGGTTCAAGTCGAAACTTCCTGGATTCTATGTGTCTTGTTTCTTGGGGTTCTTCTGACATTTGCTCAATGTGAAGTGAAAAATGTTTTATGACCTTGCGTCCATGTAACAATATCTTATGTGGAGTTACGGGCACGTGGTACCAATCATATAAGGAAATATAAGTAGTTATAATATGACTTTAATCCACTACAAAAAGCGTTTATAAGACAGAATATGGGGAAAATAAATCATAGGACAACCTCCTTTATGTTTATAAGACAAATAAAGTTAAATTTATAGGACATTGACATGTTGTGACATGTATCCACTACAAAAAGCGTTTATAAGACAGAATATAGGAAAAATAAATAATAGGACAACCTCCTCTATATTTATAAGACAAATAAATTTAAATTTATAGAACATTGACATGTTGTGACATGTGAATGTCAAAAATGGAATATAAAATTCTTTTTCCATTTTTCTACTTTTTAAATTTTTTTCATTCTTTAACTTGATGCTTTCGAATAAAAAGAATGATTTCTATTCTAAAAATCGTAGTAATTTTTCTTTAATTAATAAAGCACTTTTTCATCTTTTTACGATGATGTTTTTACAAATGGAAACCGAAACTTAATGCTCTTTACGATACTAATGGAAAAAGATTTTCTTTAGGAGAAGCGGGTTGGAACATGAAGAGAAAAAAGGGTGGGTCAATCTCCATTATATTTTTGAAAATAGAAAGCCTTTTTGGAAGAAACAGTTATCAAATCTCTTTTTTTAAAAATTATGAGTTTTGAATTGTTATGGAAAAATGGTAATCCTTACGTTGAATGGTATTAAGAACTTTTTTTTAGTCGTGGCTTTAATAAACGAATTTTATAGAAAGTAAGATGGCATCGTATAAGAATACAGGGAGAAATATTTTATCTTTGTGACAGGAATGATCTCGTGGTTTAAATGGTAAAAACGCAGATCATCTGATCTGAGATTCCAGGGTTCGAATCCGAGCGAGATTATTCTATTTTTTTTTAAATAAATGGATTTTTTTATTTCAAATTTTTATATGGAAATTATTTTAGAAAAAATATTTATTTTTATATTTATTTTTTGTTTGATATTTTTATATGTTTTTTTTTTTTATTTTTAAGAAAGATATATTTTTATGTCAAATTTTTCTCCCAAGTATTTTTAAATTCAAAATTATTTTAGAAAAATATATTTTAGTTTTAAAAATCTGGCTTTTTTATTTATTCAAGATGTTTGTAAGATTTTTAAAAATAAAAGAATGCAACATAATAAATTTACAACCTGAACCATGATTTATTAGCAGTGAATACAGAAGAAAAAAAAAACATAATTTTAAATGAAAATTGCAATTATGAATCACATAAAAGCGATGTACAGCACTAACGTCTACTTGTTCTTGTTACAGCAGAGGATGGTTGATATCTTCTCAGGAAAGGAAACAGTCTACTATGCACTAGTTCTTTGACCAATTCAAGGTTGAAGTTTTTATTCAGTGTGAAATGTGAGAGTAGATTGTTCAAAGATTGTCCACAAAATCTGGTCATATCATACACAAGACAATATTCTCCACAAACTTTTGAGAACGGTGCCTGTAAAGTAACATAATTGCTTTGAAAAGATTGAGATTTGGCGTAGAAAATGTCGAATGTAGGGGTTACACGGTGAAAGTCCGTAAGAGTCAAAGAATTCTCCTTCTATACCGGAAAAGAACACAGACATCCAGTGACTTCCCAGCTCGGTATTCTTATCCAAATTAATAATGTAGAGTAATTTAGTGGCATGAGTGGGGAGTTGATTGCATGCAAAAACGCCGCCAAATTATTCCTTCGTCTTAGGATTTGATGAGAGGGAATGGGAGAGTTCGAGAGTATTCATGGTGGCTTTCACTCAAAGAGAATGTTACATGCTGCGTCTATTTCAATAATTTTTTGAAATTCTGCATACACTATCACATTCACTGTTTTAGGAAGTGCTCTTTGAAAACTTAAATCAATTCGCACCATACCTTGTTGGATTAATTGGAGATGCTGCTCGTTGCTTGAATTGTTCACTGATAAGTCAAAAGCAAATAAAGAATTTCCTTTACAGAAATCTGTGTAACTACAGAGAGAAGTCTTCATTTGAAAGGAATTTATTTGTAATTGTATGAAGAGAAAGATAACTGCGGAAGTACTTGTTTTGAGTGAAGTCGGGTTTGAAGGGGTGATTCGAAATGTTCTTTCCGTCCACAGAGAAACTGATGTTATTGATATGAAAAAGATGAAAGTTAAAAGGATTTTCTTTAAAGGAACCGTTGAATGAAGAATTCTGTACAAGACCAACGATGATTCTCTTAGGAATTTGGCCAATGAAGGCATTATCAAAGGAACCTTGCAAATTGCCTTGAGGTAGAGAGAAAACTTTGCACTCAACTCTGTTGATAGGATATTTGGCGGAATTTTCAAGTAATGTTTTGGAATCAGAGATGACAATGCTCGAAGAAAGTTTAATCTTTCGTACAAAGAGGGAGGCTTGTTCTATATGGATTTTAAAGGCAGGAGCGTCTTCAGGAGAAAGTAGACAGAATGAGTTCTTGTTACGAATTAGTCGAATATGTAGATCAACATTGTTGAGTAGTGCTCTATTCTGCTGGAAGATGTCTGAGTGTATCCTGCCTAGTAAATCTACTACTTTTCCTTCTTTGAATAGGTCGTTACGTTGTTTCAATCCAGTATTCGTAGATGTGGCAGGATCAATTTCATTAAGGTACCCGGTTTATCTTGATATCATCCTGAAGTGGTTAGTTGAGACTCTTTCACATCTCGATCGAAATTGAGAAAGTTTTCAAAATAAGCTCGATAGGCATAACAGTTATCGGAGTTAGTCATGAGCTTATCGTTTAAGTAAATGTCTACTTGACTGAAAAGAGCATGCAAAATAAGATTAAATGGACTTACTTTGTCGGCTGCAATAATTACATCGTTGTTACTTCCCTTGACAATGCAAAGTTGGAGATGGAGAAGGGTCTGAGAAAGATCTAAATATTTCTCACCTGCTCCGTTGATAACAAATTCGATTGGGCTGTTTTCATTGAGAGAGGATATTGGGTGGAATTCGCTTTCTGTTGTGTCGTTAATAGAAACAGTTGTTGGTGGTAATGCGAAGAGGTCCAGTTGGTTATGAAAGCATTTGCAGCTTTTTGGACGTGAAGACAAGGCTGAGGAAGCCATGGAGTCATGGATTGAAGATATTCTTCTTCCTCTTGTATTTTCGACGTTCTTTAGGTGGGGGGTGAAATTGAGTCCGTCGAGCAAACCTCGCATCAGTTGCCAATATTTTGGAGGCGGAGCTTTGTTTTTTCCTTCCCTTTTTCGCTTCTTTTCCCACGACCTTCTTGCAATGGAGAAGAAAGAATGTCTTTAATTCTCGAAGTCATGTTTTTGCAGCTTGATAAAAAGGTTGTCCCTCCTCAAAATCGTCCAAAAGGTGAGTACCTCCATGTAAGGCTTAGCATCCTGCTGATATAGCTAATTGTTTGAGAAGTTGCTGCACCCACCGCGATAGAGACGAAAATAAACCTTGAAGCCCATGGCCTTGCTGATATCGTCGACCAATGAAAACGGGTATATCAGGGAAAGAGGGGGAGGTGCCACGGCCAGCCTGTGTTGAATAGTATTGCTGACATTTCAATGGATCACAATAGTAAGGGACAGGTAACCGGCGAACCATGTTAGCGAATTGTGCAAAAATGAAGTTGTACTGTAACACGGCCTCTTTTGAAGAGAATGGGCAGTCTTATATCGTCACGCAAGCAAACAGAAATGATTTGAATGAGTGACGTAGTAAAGGTCGATAGTAGAGATTCGTCGGCGACTCTGTGATGAGGTCATCGTCTCTTCCTCGAACTTGAACCATGCGGAGCAGGGGTGTCATTGTATCTCCCACAAAGCTACTTTCCACTATATTGGAATAAATATAGATACTGTAAAATCCTCCGTACAAATCGAGAACCGAGAGAGCTTCGTTACTCTGGTGGAATTCTTGTTCACCACCGAATCCTAAGATCCCTGAAAGATGTTTTGACAATCGCAATTGGTATGGCCCTGACACTTGAATCTCTACTTTATGTGAAAGAGAATTGTAAGAAACCTTACCTCCTGTTTCGTTTTGATAACGATGCTCAACAATATTGTTGAGAATTTTGATGAATTGTTTTAAATCTGAATAATGACCGGGAATAATGTTTAGAACGTTAGTTTCAGGCAAACAATTAGGATCGATGTTGATGTAAAAGTTTAGTGACTTAATGGAAGTTGTATCGATATTCTTTGATATAGGTGGTCGGCTGCATCCAACTGTTTCATTTATAATAAAAAATCTTACAGAAAAGTCCAACGATTCTTGTCGGGAAACAATCTGGGATTCATCTAATCCTAAAATATTTACTAGGGGTTCGGATAAAATGACCTCTGATTTTTGAGGGATGGAGACGACAACACTTTGTCTCTCATCATGAAAAATGAATTTGATATATTGACTGAGCTGTTGAAAACTATGGTCTTCGATTGTCTTTTGAAAAGTATTAATCAATCCTTGCACACTTTTGTAATTACATTTCAGAGGTAATTGAACCGTGAGGGAAGGGTTTTTGGTCATGGTAAAATTCTCACCAAGTTGGGAAATATTATGCCATATTTGAGGATATTGGATGTCCGTTAGTGCACATTCATAATTCTCTTTTAGTTCAGTTCGTTTAGGAAGTTTTGTCGTAAAAGATGTAAGTGTATTATCGGGAAAATATAAGGTGCTGGAATTGCTGGTTAAAGTAATATAGAAGTTATCCATACCTTTTTAATGGTTGAAGATCTTTTCTGTTAATCAAACTATCAAATTCAGGTCCATAACCTAACCTCCACACTAAATATTCTTTCGTCCGTCCTCGATCACGTTCAGACAGGATTTTTTCAATGGGATAGGGAGAGTGATAGGGTTTGAGAATGACTTGTAATTCTGGTGAATAGAATACTCCCTCGATGATTTCTCCTTTATCATCACGCAGAATATAAACGAAAGGCTTTTGCTTAACATCACGAACAATTGTGAAGACTCCTCGCGACCAATGCCGGTGTATCCTTTTGTGAATGGTTTCCTTACGCCACTAACACGCACCCGATCACCTATTTGTGAAGTGGTGGATGGAAGCACCACGCTCTGACCTTGCTTTGTGAGGTTGATATAAGTTTCTCCAGACATATAATCGATTGTCCTCTCCTACTTCATTTGGAGCCATTTTGATGCTGCGGTGGTAAGAATTATTGTAGGAGGTTACTAGATGATTTAACACGTCAATGTAGCGATAACGTCTAGTGTAATAAAAATTTCTATACTTACGTTCTTTAAGAGTTCGATGGTAGCGTTCCACTATATTTGCTAAAGTATTAGAATGTGTTGCGAAAAAATAAATATCGTAATTTTTTAGAAGACTTTGGAATTTCTTATTTAAAAATTCTTTACCTTTGTCTGTTTGAAGAAAATGTGGTGGCGTCATGTCCAATCGTTCCAACAGAGCCTGGAAAGCTGCTGTAACATGAGTTGCACTCTTTGATTTTAACAATAGAACAAAGATCTTCTTAGAAAACACATCAATATTCGTCATAAGAAATTTGTATCCACCATTCTGACGGCTGATCGATGATAGATCCACTAAGTCACTTTGTCATTGATAATGGGGTCCATCTACTATGACTTTGTTTCTCGGGAAACGATATCTGACTGTGCGAAACAATGAGTATGTGTCTTTTGAGGTAAGCCACTCCTTCACTCGCTTCAAAGTGATTCGAGGGTGAATCGGTTCTGCAGCTCGATATAACTTTTGAATGCCACCAAATGAGGCGGAGTGTGTAGGATTAAAGTAGATGTTGTGAAGAATATCGTCAACTTCATTGAAGGCACTCATGATTACTCATAAGATTTCCAACGATGTAAAATTTCCTCAAATGGTGGGGATTCGTGATTGCCTGGACTGGAAGAGCTACTTCCTCTTTCTCTTGATGCACCTAGTTCTGCTATCATATGAGGACGTAATTTTTGTAATCGCTTTAATTTTGTACTGACACACCTTGCTTTTATCCGTTCCATCATGCTTCGCCATTCTCTAGAATTTCCAAAATAATCTTTTGTGAGATTAAGTTTCATGAGAAGGGCTCGAAAGTCTGGCCATCCAGCAGGAGTTGGATTGTCAATCCGTGCAGTACGAGTGATATAATTGATTAATTCTAAAATATTACTACCCGGAATTCTAGCATCGTTAATACTTAGCTCACCTGTATTCGGGTGCCAGGAAACATTAGGAAGTGATCTCAACTGTTCGAGTAAGACCTGACCTTTGGATGTAAAACTTTTGGGGAGGATCATATGAAGCATACGTGTCCACGAATCTTTTCCATCTGCTACATCTTTTTCCTTTGTTCTCCCACTCTCTTTTTCTTCTATCGTTGGCAGCAAAGCTGCCGGCCGGGGTGGAGGGGCGCACACGGCCAAATCATCGATGATTCGATATTGAAGTTGACATAAGAACAGACGATATTTCCTTTGTAAATCATTGACAAACTTCGATTTCATATCGTCTGGAAGATTAGAATTATCGAGTAGTTCTTCCAGTTCGGATTGTAATAATTCCAATTTTCGAAATAACGGTTGAAGTACATGAAATTTTTCAGAGGGCGGGAGACATTGATGAACCATTTCCTCTGCCACCATGAGGAGTTTTTTAACGTTTTCCATTGTTCCGAGCCATGTCCTAAGATCGAGCCGAGTAAGCCGCCGATGGCAGGAATCAAAAATGGTAAAAAGCCTGACCCGGATTGGATTAATACTCTTCTATGTTTTTGTACACTCTGCTTCGGTTGTACTAGACAGCGCAGACTTTTTTGGTAGCAATGGAGTTTACGTTTTTGAGCAGCTCTAAATGATAAATTTCCATTCAAAACATTTTTCACAATTTAACACAAACATCGTATTAGATCATCCGGGCCAAAACGGATAACTGCTTTGATCTGGAACAAATTCAAAGAAGGAAATGCTTGAAGTAGAGTCTTGTATTTCACAAGACGTCGTGGCGAACCTTTTCTCATGATGAATGAATCTCGAGTCTCGGCTCTTCCACAGACCTTGTCCCTCTTTAGCAGACAGGGTTTTCAGTGAGTAGATAGTTAGAGGAGTGTCAGGAAAAATACCCCGTACGAATGCAGAATTCGTCTCTCGTTTCTGCTTTCAAATAAATAAACAAGTAACCATAATTCGATTGAGTGACATCTTTGTCTGCTTCGAGAAACCCTTTTTCATTGTCGGGGAACAGCTGCCTTGCAATATAGAGTATTTGTTTTTTGTCTCTCACCGATTTAAAGATCACAAAGTAATGAGTGTTCAGAGAAATTGTGCGATGAACTTTATCTTGATAGAAAAGATTTTGGACCAAGTAGATAGCACTTTTATTTTTTTGATGGCTATACTTTGTAAATATCTGCTCCATCACTGAACCCTTTGAATGTCCCATTAAATCATCTAAAATTATTAACTTCCTCTGAAGAGTGTTTAAAATCTGTAATTTTGGTATTCCCTCGACAAATTGTATAAAACTTGAATAATCCAACATCCACGACTGATAGACACCGTAATATTATATGATTTTCTCTGGAGGTGGATCAATCAGAAGATTCGCATAATATAAAAATTTCAATATCCAGGTTGTCTTTCCGGTTCCGGTAGCTCCCGAAATTAAGAAATTAAATGGATGCTTCAGAGTAAAGGTGTCTTTTTCAATGACTTCAATTCCTTTATGATAACTATCAACCCTTTTTTTTTCCCTGGCATATATTTTTAAAGAAGTCAGGTGATCATAAAAATATTATTCGAGTGAGGTAAGAATCTATATTTTATCCAAGCACAAAAATTTAAAGAAAAAATAAAAAGACAACGACACTGTTTTCAAATTAAAAAAAAATAACTTGCTTTCTTTTAATTCCGAAAAATGATTATGATTTTTACATATTCAGAAATAATGATTTAGTTAAAAAAAATGATTCAATTGAATATGAATAAAAAAAACATAGTAATCAACTTTCTTTTTTTTTTTTCAAACCATTGAAAAATATTTAAATATTACTGACATATTTAAGTCTGAAAGAAAAACTAAAGCTCCTGTAAAAGAATTACATTTCTTCAGCTGTATTTTTAATTTTTAAAGCAATAATAAATTTCATTATCTTTTTTAAAAGAACAGTTATTCAATAATTATATCAAGATTATACAAAGAAATTTAAAAAAAAAATAACATTTCTTAGGTACTATGCAAAATTTAAAAATTAAATGGTTTTCTTTAGTACAACACCTTTTTGCAAAAATGATTGAGTATATAGAAAACATTTTATATTTTGGTTATAAATTTATTTATTTTTTAATATGTTCAAATCAATTTTCTAACTTTTGAACATCTTTACATAAAAAAGCAAAAAATTATTTCATTATATGATCTGTAACATAAACAAAAAAAGTAGAAAAAATGTTTTCTTTTATACGACCAACACCTTTGTAAAAATAGTTAAAAAATTTAAGACAGTCAGACAAGGTAATTTCTGCAGACTTTTATTCTCTGTGGTAAAAAAAAGTAATTTTTAAGTTTTTGCCTGACTGGATAAATTAATATATATACAAAACTATGAAAAAAAACCTTCTATTTTTTTCTCTCTCTTAAAAACCGTAGGAAAGTGTCAAAAATCTATTGCGAATAAGAACCTTTTATTATAAACAGCTCTATAAATCTTAAGCTCTGTCTTGCTAACAATTTTCCTATCCCTTGTTCTAACAATTTTATGAGGATTTTTAATGCTCACCTGAGATGGCGTGCTACCCTCAACAAGTTCATGGACCATTTTTTCCAATAGATTTTCCTGTCTCGTACGAAAGGTAAAATCCTCTGATCTTGATCACTGTAAAAGAAGGCTCTCCCATTTTCGAAGACTCTATTTCACAGGCATAATTTTTAGGCCCCACACTACAGAATTTGGATATTTTATATTGAGGCCCGAAAGATTTTCTCACCTCATCACACATAGAACCGAGAAGATCACCTGTTACTATTGGACATTTACATTTTTCGTTGTATATAAAAAACACTGAGTCAGTGTCCTTATATATACACGAAAATCTAAGGAGTTCCATGTAATTTAAGATTTCTAAACGGTCACGGCATGTTACAAAGGCCCCTAGTACAACATTAGTATGACTTGCTGTTGGCAGAATTTGACTCTCATCCTTCCATTGCACTTGGGCAATCTTGTCATTATTAAAAAAAATGACACTGCTGACTGATTTGCAATCGTCGTTCAGCAATTTAAAAAACTCTTTTGGTTTCACTAATGTATCTAGTCTCAGTCCTTTGAACTGATTGAGCTAATTTTTCATAGAAACTATTGAGACATGTCTTGGCAAGATTTCGAAGGGGTGGATTATTTTTGATTTCCTTCTCTTCTAACTGTATACCCTCTTTTTCAAAAAAGTTGGAGATGTATTGTTTCTTTTGTTTCATGGTAACACAGTCTGGAGAATAATCGGAATTTGTTTGCTTGATTTTCAAAAATATATTTACAAAGTCTGTAAATTAACCTCCCGAATGTGTCTGGCGATCATATTGCACAGTCGCGGGAAAATGCCAGACATGGTATAGTTCTAACATTTCGGAACCGCGTTCGATAAAACATTCTATTTCGAACCCGATCCATGTACCCACAAGTGCTGTTTTTTGATCATCATGTTGGCAAAGAGTCTTCACTTTCTTTTCTAGACATGTTCTGCACACGGGGAAAAACAGCTTCTTTTCCCATCTGTAGGGAAGAGTTGGATAATACAGATTCCTTAGAGGGAGAATTTTACATTTGATAAGACCACAGTAACCCTCTATCTCTGTGCTCGTAAAACTATTCAAAATCTTTGTTATACCAACACAATATTTCTTATATTTCAGTACATAAGGATACAAACTTAAAATGTCAAAGTATTTAATACTATCCCCTTCTTTTACACGGTGCAAAAGACGGATTTATTTTTTCAATAAACTCTTTTAACTCTACATTTCTTTAATTAATCTTTTAAATTGGCATTCCCAAATTTTCTCATAAAGAAAGCCATGTGAGCTGAAGAAATTTTCTCGCTCCATTGTGCAATCAAATAACTCTTGCATTGTAACTTGTGAATTCGGGTGTCTTAGTCCCCTTTGTTTCAAACATCTCAAACAATCATGAAAAAAACACCAGTAAAATTCAAATATATAACGGGAGGGAGGATGATACATATCGACATAATAACGATCAAGAATGCGTCTCTCGGATGATTGATAAGCATTTTCTATTTTGATGTTGCATTGGAACTCCAGCCAACTTATCCACTGAATTGCTATTTTTGAAAACTGTCTTGGGGGAAGAAACTCCTCTTCCGGAATTAAAGGGATAGTGTTTTCTCGGAGGAAAAGGGCTCTGAATACTTGCATACAGACAGCAGAAACTGTGAATGCTGTTCGGAACGGACAAAACCCTGTAACTTATGAAAACAAATCTCTGAACTTCATACAACTTGTCTGTAACACTCATGAGTACATTATGAAATGAGTTCTTTTTTGAAATCAAAAACTGTATTTTCTTGAGTTGTATACCACTTAGTGAATTTTTCAAAATCTCCTGGCTTCTTGGATTCGGCATTATAATAGTGTAATGGGGGAATTGCTCCAACATAGTTATAATTTTCTCTCCTGTTAAATAGAAAGGGGAAATAACCTTTCTTAATTGAAGGGTCGTTGATACTGGACATGTTTGGTAAACTTGCTAGATTTGTTGCAAAGTACGCAAATGAATCAAGAAATCTGATTTTTTGATATTGCATGTATAAAACTTTAATTCCATCGAAAATGACTCTGGGCTTCAAATTGTTTTCAATAAAATATTGGAATATAAAATGGGCATCGTAACCTTTTGAATTATGTGCAATAAATGTCACATCCAAACCGTCATATTCTTTCAAAAGCCAGGCACAAAATTCGCTTTTAGCATCCTCTCCAAAAAAGGAGCGCCACTTGAGTCCTGTTTCAGGACCACAATTAAAGCAAGTATCAGATTTCTTCTTCCGCCAAAGATCACATATACTTTTTGTCACAGCCAAATTTACAACATGTTCGAGAATCTCACCACTATTGTTATCTGTTTGAATCAAATCCTCCATACGACATTCAAAGTCATAAAACACAAAACGGGAGTTTCTAAGATTCTCACTTATTTTAGGTAAATTCAGTACCTTCATAAAGCAGTGATGGTCCTGTTCCACATACATTTTGCCTTTTCTACAATAATTGAAAAAGCAATAATACGACTTCTTAGCAATAAGATCCATTTCCTTCCCACACCTTTTGCATTTCATAAACTGTTCACAGACGGTCAATTTAATCTCGGACTTGGAGACCGACTTAGTTCTATGATTTTGAAAACAATTAGTCAACTTAAACCACCTGAGACATGTCTCACATTGTTTCGATTGCTGTACCTCGCAATTTCCTGAATTCTTACATGCCCAACAAAAAATTGTGCAATGATGACCGCCCTTTTTCGAATACTTTTTAAAGCATTTAATACAAAAGAAAGGACTCCCGTAAAATCCACTTGATTTGGTTATAAGAGAAAAATGTGAATCGTGCAAATAAAGGTAGATCTTACAATTGTGTTCCGGACCAACAAAAATAGGCCTATCATTGTCTTCTCTGGAAATTACATATATTTGATAGTGAGGTCACAAGTAATTCTGAAATTGTTGTACTTCAGAGAGTCCACAGACATCTCCTATTTTTACAGAAGCTGCTCTGTGCAATGCCTTTGCAGTTCTATACTGAACGAGCCTTCCTTTGACAATTGAAGTCTTCATATGATCGTTTTCGGCCTAAGCTATTGCTGACACAATAGCTCTGGCAAGGCACGTATTGTCCAAACTATTTTTAAACCGGATAATCGATCTTTTTGCTCTCAACCATTCCGTAAAATTCACTCTACCCAGCTTTTTGTATTTCCCCCCATGGGGCATCGAAACCCTTGTAATTCTCACTCTGAGCTTCTGATTGAGAGAAAGTGTCTTATTCGACTGGGCTAGGCGTTCGAGTAATTCGATAACTTGATTCACAGTGAAATCCTCTACTCGTCTAAAAGATAGCCAGATATTCTTTTCGAAACTGAAGGATTCTAATGAAATACCGATCCAATCTCTATTTTCTGAACCTGCTAATACTCTATCCATTACATATGTAAATAGCCCTTCTGTCAGACCTAATAAAGGGACACCCTCCAACTCTAAGAGCTTCAGTTCCTGAGCATTCAGAATTCGCATTCTAACTTCAAATTCATGACCTTCTATATGAAAATGCCTAACTATATGTCGGCTAACATTTTCTATCTGTATTAATCTTTGTAACACTGAATTCTCCCCTTTTTCCCTCACCACATTAGACCCACCCTCTCCTTCGTCCGAATCACTCAAAAATATACTTTGGCCAGAGCTATCATCTAAAAATTCGGGTGTTAGACCTGAATTCGAAGGTTGGGGGTTTGCAAAATCAATTTTATAGAAGAGAGAGAGAGAAAAAAAGTCAGATATAAACTAAAAAATTACAAGAAATGTCTATAATTACCTTCTCATCAACTCCTTTTTTTCCTTAGTCATAAGGAATTGCCTGACTGTCCTGACAGAAATCAGAGATTTCTACAAGATCACTGGCATTATCTTCGTCTGACAAGACCAATGCTTTCTGGGTGTCTTTACGTGGATGGTGGGTAGAAGTTGTCTTCTTCGCATGAGGAGTTCTTTTAGCAGGGCTGGTACCACGTTTTCATCCGCCGGCTTGAGAAGAATTTTCTTCGACCTCCTCCGGCAGCAAATTCTCCCTCAATCTACCCGACAAAATCTCTATATCTTCTTTGACTTCTTTTCAAAACTATCTAACTAAAGATTCAAACATACTCTTGGTTAAGGTTATTGAATTGTCAAAATAATAAAAAACAAACTTTATATCCGATTCTTTAGTGCCACTAATTTGCAGTCTTTGGGAATCACTCAGTGCTATGTTGAAGACGGGAAGTTGTCCGTTCGAACTCTTCTTCCCCGAAGATGCAATGGCCAATTCCAGTTGCTTCTGTGCCTCAGTGATACGGCCTATTTTCTTGGTGATCGCTGAAATGTGGACAGGACATAGAGATACACCCTGCTTCGTCGGTCTGAGAATTGAATCGCATTCAAGATATTTACGAACGTGAATTTTCACCACTCTCTGGAAAATGCAGGCTTGGACGAAAATCCCACGACCCAGATGATAAGTGAATTCCGGTACATCCGTACCAGGACTTATCTGTTCAAATGAAAAAAAGAATAAAATCTAAAAATCTAAATTAATCATTATCTTATTTTCTTTATAAGAAAAAAGAAAACATAATTGGAAAAAGAAAGAAAACTTTCATTACCTCAAAATGATTAGCCAGCAGATCAATGTTGATAACGTTGTTGTTGTTCGCCATCTTGAAGATTTTTCTCAGTCAAAGAGGAGATCAGGTCTGTCTGGATGCTGGAGTCAGACCTTTGGCGAAGGACAGCTTCAATAGCAGAAAAGCTCCCTTTATAAAGGATTTGAAACTAAAAATCACCCCCCTCTTCTAAAATCTGATTGGTTGAAACCTCTAGACCAGAAAAAAATATATCTCCTGATTCTCTCTAGCCAATCGGAAATCTAAGAAAACGCGATTTCCATAAATGGAAACCCCCCCCCCTATCTCACTACCTTCCTAAAAATTTTCGATAAGATATAATTTCGAAAAATTCTAAGTAAGAAACTCCGAAGTTGAAAAAGTAAATAGTTTCTTTTACCAAAAGTTTTTATCCATTTTTATCATAAGAATAATAACTGATTTAAAAAACAAAGTTTTTCTTTTCCTGAAAATAACTATGAATTTAACTAAAAAAAAAATTCTATAAAAAATCATTTTTAAAACAAAAACACTTCAAAATAACTATTTTTTTTTTATCTCTTTACTTATATATTTTAAACCTATGTTATTTTAATATGACTTTGAACTTTACAGAACTAAGATTATAACAGTAAAAAAATAATTCAAACTCCAAGTATTAAAAAATCTTAAGAAAACTTATTACTAAAATCTTCTATTTATAAAATATAATCTTCAAAATATCTATTTCTTTTTTACTTCTTTACTCATATATGCAAACCTATGTTATTTTGATATGACTTTGAACTTTACAGAACTAGGATTATAACAGTAAAAAAATAATTCAAACTCCAATTTTTATAAAAAATCTTAAGAAAAACTTATTTCCAAAATCTTCTATTTATAAAATATAATAAAAAAACCTTATTAAAATTATTTGCAATGTATTCTCTTGTTTTAAAAATGAAAGAAAGATTTCTGGATATTTTTTCTGTTTGCATACAAACAGAAAATTTGTTAAATAGAATAGGAAAGAGGAGCGCAAAAAATAGAAAATCATTTAAAAATCAACCTTTTATTTTTCCTCCCAAATTGATAAAAGAGAAAATACAAATCCTATTATATTTTCTAAAATATTATTTTTCGGTTTTTATATTCAGAAAGAGAAAACACAAATCGTGTTATATTTTCAAAAATAGGATTTTTTCTATTTTCATATTCAAAAATATAAATCTGCAAAATATTTAAACATCATAAAACATTTTTTTTAGAAACAAGTCAAATAAATAAATCATAAATAAATATGTAGTATAAATCGGAAAAATATTAAACCTTAGTTTAGTGCATTGTCAGTGCTGGAATTGAATGAGAAATATTATATAAACACTGGACATTCAAGAATGATTTGGAAATATTTTTTAATCTCAAGAAGTACTAACTACAAAAAAATTCAATATATTTTATAAAACTCTGTTTTTATTTTCTCAAAAATTATATATTTCTTCTGGAAAATCGTATTCTCATTGCATTTTATTTTTTCAAAATGTAGGTAAACTTATCTCTTCTTATTTAGAATAATCATCTCTTTTTTTTAGAAGAGAAAAATAAAGTTGACTCGTAAAATAAAATAAAAATAACAGGATCCGTTCAAGGCTGGTTAGATAACGTGAATAACCTACCTTTCTAATTTTATATAATGAGGAATGACTGGGCCACACTTAACATTCAAGAGCTAATCACTTCAAGGCTAACGATCACCTGACTTCTACGAATTTTAGCCAGGTCAATATCATTAACCGCTAACAAGGGTTACGATTAAAATTCTATCCCTAACCATTTTCAAGGCTAACTAGTTAAGCTGTCAAAAACAAGTCTTTCTATTCAATTCATTTAGAAGAAGAAATGCAGGGTAAGAAGAACGCTTCAATTTTGTCTCTAAGACTTCATTAAATCTCTATCTCTTACACTTCTATCTTTCATGAAAGATTATTTAGCCCTACTAATCTCTGTGAAAAAAACTAAAACATTTTTCTTTACACTAACTCTAAAGAACGAACGAGAACAGGCAGCAATAAAGTCAAAAAGCCGATAAGAAATTTTCTTTACAATTATTTTAACTTACAATTGAGAATTAAGAGAAGTAATCTTCAAATTCCATATATTTGTTATTTGATAATATTTAAAACAAAGACATTACGGAACACGTAGTAATACTTTTCAGTGCATTCAGTTATAGTTATTCAGTTCAGTTTATAAGATCTTTATTTTAGAAGAAAAAATATCCTGTTCTTTAAATGTTTTTGTTTGTAGTGGACTAAACGAAAAGAATGGTTATCAGTAAAATGATCTTCATAGACCATAATGCTTTTGGTAGTATTGAAAAACAAAGTTACTATCAAAAATACTGTGGACTATGCACTATTTTTTTTTCTGACAACAACTCAGAACTTCAGTAAGAGAAAAATGCTTATACCATAATGTCTTGATAATTAAGAACTTCAATACAGTAATGATTTATCAGCAAATGTTTTTTAGAGAAGGTTGTCCTATATTCTATTTTTCCCTTTTTCTATTCTATAAATGTAAAAAATAAACACACTAATTCAGAAGTTCAATACAGTGCCGGATTTTATTTTTAAAAAGGAAAAAAGGTACACATATGTCCTATAAACTTACATTAATAGCTCAGTTTGTCTTATAATTATTTTTCCTCCCATTCCTGTCTTATAAACGTCTTTCGTAGTGATCCTGTCTTATAAATGCATTTCATAGTGTACCAAAGTCATGTTATAACTACTAACATACAAATCAGCTGTTTTATCGCAATAGCTTTTGACTTCTTCGACGACAATTTCAAATCCACTTGCTAAGATACATTGTATGACGTAAAACCTTTCAATTAACTATTGGTCTACTCCCGTTATCCCTACTCCCGTTATAATGATATACTCCCGTTATCATTGTACAGAATGGAGTTCAGCAGTCTTTGTTGGATGAAGAAAAAATTTCTATGATTTTCAAGTGGGGATGTGATGGAAGTGGAGGACAAGATAGATACAAACAAAAAGCTAGCGAGGCGCATTTGAAGACTCGAACGTTTGGTGACATTTCACATCTGTGGTAATCAAAAACGTATTTGATTGTTTAATAGCGGCATTCCTGAGAAATCTCCTTGCACTGTTACCATCATTGGTGTTGCCTCCTTCCTTCTTGGGAGTGTCTAGGAAAAGACTGATCTCTTTTCAGAAGCGATCTATTATATATTTTCTCCTGTCTGCAACACTTTTCTATTCTTCGGGTGTTCGGAATTGTCATTTTGTTACGTCTAACCGATACCCGATATGTAAAACACATTCCATTAGTTTTATTTGGGCATGTAATGTTGACAGGCTACAAGAGAATGTATGAGAATTGCTATGATGGCGTTGCCTTATCTCGTCCAGTTTGTTCATTTGTTTGGATGTTGCTAGACAGATGTAACATTTTTGGGTAGCTCGGATTTTCACCAAAGTATTATAAAGTTTTCCTTCAATCATTGTTTCTTCAAATGTTTGGAAAATGCCCAGCCATTATCCATTAAATTCGACGATAGTTGGTGTCAGCACTGTGCTTTGGTTTGGTACATTTTCAAACTCTTCTAAAACTGCACTGTCGATTTCTTTGGTGAATCTGAACTGAATGGATCTACACTATGGGCGTGGGTTTTGCTAAATTATAACTTTTTGTCCTTGTTTGTCAAGTCCATATAGCTGTAGAGGTACCTCATATGTTCCCAAAAAGTTCGAGTCTTCAAATGCTTCCTCTCTAGCTTTTTTTTTTACTTATCTTGTCCTCCACTTCCATCACATCCCCACTTGAAAATCATTGTAATATTTTGAACAATGATTTTTCTTCATCGAAGAAAGACTGCAGAACAATGCACAGCCGCTCAGATTCACAATGCCTCATCAATTTTGCATTCGTTCTCTCATGGATAACAATGCTTTTTAGCGTTTTTTATGTCATCTTAAGAAATGTACATTCTTAGACCCTTACTAAGTGCCTTTCTACGGATAGTGTGATACTTCCGAAATCTCAAGTTTGTCGCGATAATTAAAGCTAACGCTTCATCAACAGAAAGTATTAATAGCTCTCCCTTACCACGAATTTTTTTTTTTGATTTTCGTAGCTCTCTTAGGCGTTGAGACCAAATCACCCAATATATAAGCAGCATCTCTTTTTCCTGATCTTCTTAACTTGAGGCTGGCAGCGGGCTTTAAGTCACTAAGTGTGCTTTTTTCAACTAACGACTTTAATTTATGTGTTTTTGTCTTGAAGCAGCTTGAGTCGAAATCTTTATTTGGTCTTCCTTCTTTCTTTTGTACTCTGATCTCCACTTGTGCTTGATAAATCTTGGTTGCTGATGACTACAGTGCTGTTAAACCATTCATTGTATTTGTTTAGAAATATTTTCTTGACACTGTTTTCACCTTTGATGAAAACCATTGACAAACGAATGTTTAACTCGATTTAGTTCCTTTAACATTGATTCTGAACAATACTGTAGATTGAATTTGCCTTTCCATACTCCAAAAGCACAATTCCAGGCTCAGACCTACACCTGCCGAGAGATATTACTTGCATCTTGCAACTTTTCATATAGCTCTTTTCTTGACACAGTTAGTTGTCTTCCTGTAAAAACAGATATATTTTATAAAACATCAAATAATTGCAGCTAAAACCGCTTTGATAGAATCCAGCAAGGGTTTATTATGACACTAAAAATATTATTATGGAGTACAAAGGCATACAAAAGTTATGGCAGCCTAATTAATTTAACTATTTTAAGAACTTTTAGAAAATTTACCATTGTAACTCTAAAAGTATTTAATAACTTTTCATTCTGATTAGGGCTACGTAAAAATAATCAATGTATTCAACAAACCTGAGGACATTTTATCCATAGCAAAAACAAGTAATTGGAGCACATACTTTCACAACACAACCGTTACAATGAAGCGTAAGGCGACAACTACAAATTGCAGGTAGAAATCCGTTTTGAGTTATAACAAAAAAAATGCGAGCGTCTATTGTTGTTATACTTGAAATTTCGGTATGATAAAACACCTCAGCTATGACTATGAGGTGTTTTAACGTTGAAATTTCATTCTTGTTTTTTTTTTAATATTGTCTCCCAAGATTTCCAAAACCCTACACTGTGCGATGTTTTGGAGAAATGGAAAACAATATATACAAGTATCATTTTTGCCTTGTCTATTCTCAAAGTGAGGTAACGCAATATCTTCAAATCTATATATCTTCTATGTTAAAAATGTAAAGACATAATTTTTGTGAGTTTCTTTGTTAACGTTAAATTAAATGCTCCACTGATGTTACAAAAGTAGGGCTTCTGAAAATGGAATTGGTAAGAATTTCTGTAGTGTGGTTATAAGGACGTAATGTTTTTGACTTATAGTTTATCCATAATAACTCAAAAATTATCTCTTGAATACAAACAGTACCAACTTTGGGATTTTCTGAATAAGTTATCTGCTATCCTCGTTACTTAAATTTCCTAAATTTTAATTTTAATCTTATTAAATAGTCCGCAATGGATTAAGGATTATATTCAAATAGGATAAAATCACTTGTTTAAATTCCAATGTTTTTCTACGGAAATGTTTCTCTTCTCGACAATTTTTCTCTTGGAAAAATTAAATCTGAGCAATGATAAGAAAATAAAATGAGCAGTTGGGTAGTTTTAGATTTAGTCTACTGAAAATAGCGAAAAAAGAGGCCGAACCTCGAACAAATTGCAACAGAAGCAATTTTAACGTTTCTTATTTCGAAATCAACCACAAAATAACATATCAAAAATCCGACAAAATTCTTCCAAGGGAAATTATTTTTTTTACACTTTTCCGATATGGCCTCCTGCGAAAAATGAGAAATTTCGAAGTTAACGATTGAAGCTTGTGGGATACATGTTTTTAGGCTATTTTTTAGTGCTGATCACAAATTTGCTGTTAAATAACAGAATAAAATAACAGAATTAATAAAATAACAGAATGTACCCGGTAGCAGAGTGGGTTAGGTCGCTTGGCTGCAAGTTGGAGGTAGCGGGTTCGGCCCTTCGCCGGGAATTTTTCCATGCTCCTTTCTCCTCCAAACAGGTCCTAGGGTCTACCCAGCCCTCGGTAGTATGGATACCGCGTTTCTTTCCCGGGAGTTAAAGGCGGGCGGGCGTCAGGCTTATCTCCTGACCTCAACTTCGTCCCGTTAGGTCACGAAAAGCTGGAGCTTAACCTCCAGCTATCCCAAGAGTCTGTAAAGACCTGTAAGTGGGATACTTTAACTTTAACTTAATTAAAATTAATTAAACAATTTATAGACCAAACACAGTGAACAAATAATGACTGGAAAACCTGCGTGCAGAGCATTCCGTCGGCATATGTTGGTTGACTCTGCCTTGAGTTCAATGCTGCTGAGTGAAATACTTACCGAAGAGAAGAATGATCCTTTACCCTCAGATGTTTCTCCTCCTGTATGAAGAAATAGAGCTGCACAACAACACAATTTCTGATTTAGAAAAATCAGATTCACCGCTTACCTTGAATACTTTAATACAACAAAAGATTGATAATTTGAGATGTGCATCGTTGACTAGTGAATTGTGGGCAGAGTACTTAGCCATGGTAGCCCTCACACGTAAAATTGTTCAAGCAGATAGTTTAGGCTCTTGGTCTTTATACCTAGAGGCCATTCGTGAATGTTTACCTTTGTTTGCAGCAACAGGTCACTTAAATTACTTGAAATCAGCTTTCCTTTACTTGCAAACCATGAAACAACTTCCTGAAAAGAATCTAATTCTATATACAAATTTTCAAAAGGGATTTCATGTTGTGCACAGGTCGGACACACGTTGGTCAGGCATAGGATGTGACCTGGTAATAGAACAAGTTTTGATGTGCTCCATTAAAAGTATGGAGGTCTGCGAGAGGCAGTGGACTCTCATAAAATGAGCGAGCTTAGAGGGTTCTTTCTATACCTGCCACCTGTGAGTACAATTTAGCTATGCAGACATTAACCAGAACTGCATATACGACAAGTGAGCAGCACAAAGAAATGCATCATTCTAGACAAATGCAAGATGGAGAGTATGGCACAAAAATTCTCGAATTCCTTCAGCAATTCTCGCCTTTTACTTCTGATCCAACTTTAAGAAACATAGTGACAGGACTCACTTCTGATTCTGATGTTGTAAATGCTCAAAGGTCATTTACTATTAGGGAAGCAATTGTCACAAATCTAATTGCAAAAGACGTGTTCATTGTTTCCTGCATGAGGAAAGATCGTATATAAACATTAACATCGTCAGCAAAAGTTAAAATGAGCTGTGATGATGAAATATCTTTTGATTCTATTCCAGCGTCTAATTATCGCAGCAAGTAATGGAGGGGAAGCATTGAAGATGTATTGAATCATGAACTCAGTCCTTTCCAGCATCGCTGTTGGAGATAACAAACTTGCTACTAAAATCTCAGAAATGTCCACTTGCTACAGTAATTGCAGAATACATGATTCTATAAGTCACATTCCCATGAACAAACACTTGGACTTACTGTCATAGACCCACAAGCAGACACCACTTATCATGTATTAGATGGCGGATCCTACAGTCCTGTGGGAACAAGATATCACTTTTGAAGCAATCGCTGCGTGTTATGCTGATTTTACATGTAAAAAGTACGAAGAGTGTCAGTTGTGTTTGATGGATACATTAAGCCCTCAATAATAGACAGCAAGCATCGGAGGCGGGGTTTTAATACAAAATTTACACTAACAATACTTTTCATTCGTGAAACAACTTTGATAGACAAGAAGGAGAAATTTCTTCTTAATGCTGAGAACACGTCTAGAATGATAAATCTCACTTTCAGAAAAATGGAGCTAAAGTTACTTTCTGTGAAGATGATGCCAATGTTTGGATCATTAAAGAAGCAGTTGAGAGCTCTCAACATTGTAGTACAGCTGTTGTTTGGGAGGACACTGATCTTCTGATTTTATTGCTGTACTACGGTACTGACAACGGATTTTTGCTGCATTTCCGAAGTGATGTTGGATACAGAACTAAGGAAAGGACTACATACAATATTTTATCTCTTATAAAAGCCCTTACGGAGGAAATGTGAAGACATTTACTTTTTCTTCATGCCTTTACCGACTGTGACTCAACGTCCTTTATATACGGCATAGATAAACCATTAGCTTTCAAAAAGCTTGTCAACAGCAAAAACTGAAAAGTAGCTCGTCAGACCTTTTCCGAATCAAATAAGAGTTACACGGAAATTGAATTGCTGGAAGGAAAAACATGTTGTTATTGTTTGGAGAGGAAGGATGAAAGTCTCCAAGAACTGCGCCAACGTATCTTTAAGGAAAAGGTTGCCTCATCTAAAACTTTTGTCAAACTACAAATGCTTCCATCAACAGAATCAGCTGTAAAGTATCATTCTTTGCGCGGCTATTTCCAAATGATGCAGTGGAAACCTGAGAAGTATCCTCAGGACGTTGTTCATGGGAATGGTTGCACAAGGACACTTTCAGAAAATCAGTAATAAAATAAATGATGTCTTACATTTGAACTTGTTTCATGATAGAATAATTCAAAAACATACTTCCACAAAATATACAATACTGCAGTATTACTTGAAATGTTTTGGAAGCTGATCTACCAAACCAAGCTGTGGGATTGGCAGCCATCTTGAAATTTCCATTTTTGACAAACTTCCCATGATGGGATTGCGTCGGATTTTGACTATCATAAACAGACATAGTTCCCCTTTCAAACTGTGCAAAAATTACTTTTGTTTCAATTTGTTCGAGGTTTGGCCTCTTTTTTCGCTATTTTCGGTGGATTAATATCGGAAAAGCGTAAAAAAAATAATTTCGCATGGAAGAATTTTGTCGGATTTTTGATATGTTATTTTGTGGGTGATTTCGAAATAAGAAACGTTAAAATTGCTTCTGTTGCAATTTGTTCGAGGTCAAATGCTATTTTCAGTAGACTAATTGATTTTATTGCAATGCTAGGATTTGACTCCTCCAACTCATTATGAATTGGTCGAAACTCTTGGGCATTAGTTTTAGCAAAACACATAAATGCTTGTTTCGCAGTTAAATTAAACAAAAAAAGTTTCTAAAATCTGTCATTCTACCATAGAACAGGGATCCTCAAACTTTTTTAGTGCATGGATTCAATGAGAATTGGCTTTGCTCAATCCTGTGGTCCCGAAAGAATTTTTGACTTATACTATACGTAGGGAAACCAACTTACACAATTAAGTTGTAAACAGTTTCATTTTACAATGAAATCAACAACACAGTAAGTATCATACAACTAGAGCTAATTTTAATACAAATCCTAAATTTTACTACATATGACTTATGAACTTTGATTAAATTTATTTCCAAGAAATTCATTAAATTTATTTACAAAAAAAGCTTATATCATTCTTACAATCTGTCTTAATAAAAAAAAAAACTTATATTAATTTTTAAATCTTTCTTAATCAAAAAAACTCTTGTTGTGAGAGCGAACACTTCCAAAGTAAAAAAAAATATCTTATATCTCTTATAATGCGAACATAGAAATCATTGCATTTTCGATTTTACAAATAAAACAGATGTCAAATTTCGTGTTTCCAACTCAAGCGGTTTCGGAGATGCGGATACCCTTCAAGAAAGTTTTTACCCCATCCCAATACGTCCATTAGAGCCCGAATATCGAAAGTTCGTCGAATATGTATTTTTCGGATTTGATAAAGAGCTTGATAAAGAAAGTGGTTTCAACTGAAACAGTTTCAGAGATTTGCGCATCCTTGAAGAAAGTTTGACCTTTCCCGGTTTCCGACCCTTAGTCTGGATTCGGATTTTCTTGTTAATGCATTATTTTGGGAGGCATGTGAAACTCCGTGGCAAACTTGGAAAAGATCCGTCGAGAAATGGTGACGGTTGCTTCAACACAAACATCCAGCCAAACAAACAAACTTTCGTGCTTATTATATATTTTTCTAAGAGTCTATTGGTCTGGAATCAGAACTATTTTGGGATTGTTTGACAATTAATCCGTAGTTTCAAAATACTCAAGAACAGATCTGCAAAAGAAGAACCGTAAATCTGTGGACTTCAGTTTGACGGAAGATCTTTGAATTGTATGTAAGGTAATGAAATAAAAGAAATAAAAGTATTGCAGTCTTTAATAATGTGCCACATTCTGAATATATAAAAATAAATAATGCGAATTTGCTATTTTAGGAAACAAAGATATATGTAAAAAGAAAACAGATTAAGGAAATTTGAAGTGGAAGAAGAGGGAATTAACATCAATCACGAAGATTTCTGTCAACAGTCCTGATTGTAGGCGGATGAAAAGTTTATTAAAACCAATTTTCAAAAACAAAGAGAAGATTATAAGTTTAATGTAGCAAATTTATCCACGACAATTTTAATGCCATTTTTATCAATATTTTTATTACAGGGATTTTTTTTTGCAATTTTTTTATCGCGATTTTACTGTATAAGAGCAAATTTTCTTATTTCTTTTGCAATTAAAATTTAAAAAAAAATATTATTTTTATTTCTTGTAATGGTTGGTTGCATTTTTTGTCATTTCACCTGACTATTTTGTTGTATCTATCCCTCAAATAATCAGACTTTATTTTCATTTCAGTTAACAATCGGATTAAGATTTGTCCTTGTTTTTCATTCCTTCTGTTTTAAAAACAAGGAGGACGTGATGCTGTAAGTGCATAACATTTGTCATGTTACTAATTCCAAATGATATTCTGAACAAAAGAATTACATTTTTATAAGGATAAATATATTCATTTTTCGTGATTTTCTTTGATGTCAAAATATTGTTTCAAAACTTTTTTTCATACTCACCCGTTTTCGTTTTCGTTACATTTACATTCCAGGTGATCTGGGCAATTCGAATTCCCCAAACTAGAATTTGGGTGATAACCAAACAAAATGATGGTTTTTATCAACCATTTTTATGTTTGTTTAAGCTATAGAAATATATCAATGCATCAATTAATTTGATGCATTAAAATGAACTAAAATATAGATTATTTGCGATAGTAGAATTTCTAACTGCTTACAAGGGAAGTGCGTGACATCGAACGCTGAGAACCAGACGAAAATGTGCTTAGAATATAAATCGCTCATCCCAAAAACAGTGGTAAGAGTCATTCTCATGCAAAACTGCACGTCTTATCACGAGAGATATTTGAATGATCACCTATTGAAGGTCCAAGAGAGGAACTTTGGTAACACGAAGAAACAAAATATCGATTTAATAGGACCAAAACACGCATATTTTAATGTCGAGACTATATTCTAAATTTCTCTCTGCTTAAAATAATTATGGTTATTACGCTTAATCATTAACAAACATTTCCTACTGACCTGATAGTGTTGCACAGCCATTCAGTCTTCAAAGTGCGCTGGCAGACAACAGCTGAGTTTTGCAAGGGAAATGCTCATACCACTGTTTTTGGGATGAGTGATTTATATTCAAGCACATTTTTGTGCGGTTCTCAGCGTTCGAGGTTACGCACATTCCTTCTTAATTAATTTAATAATTAATCTATTCCGTCCTGCTTAACATCCAAAAGGAAAACAAATTGGAATCCTTGAAGTAACTGCACTTAAAGTGATTATGTTGTCCAACAGTAGTATGATATCGAGACAGGTAAGTAATCACCTACTACTAATAACAATAAAGTAAGAACTCTTCGATAATTAGTTGGATATATCGTAGCGTTCAAGAAAAATTGACTAAAAGAAGAATAATTATTTTTATGTCAATTAAGGGTTTTAAATTTATCCTCCTCTAAACTCCTAATAAACAAAATTCAACCAAACTCTTTATAGACAAAAACTATTAATAAACAGCTAGTAATTCTTAAAACAATCGATTCAGACTGAATAGAAATCAAATTGATTTAAATTAATACACAGTGGAGAAACAGAGAATTAGTGACGAATATGCAATAGATCAATAGATGACTATTTAAATTACAACAAGCAGAAACGAGTCACACTGCCAAATTTAGTTAAATATAATTCTAGTTTAGTATTAAAATAACACGATGGATGCACGCCAAAAATCAGTCTTTGGCAGGTAAGGATTCATGTTTAACATCATCATCACCTTCACCTCGCTACATAATGGTCATGCTTCAGAGTCGACATGAGTTTTCCTGTTTGGTCGGACTTGCCCATATAAGAGACACAGAGCTCCACCAAGCTAGTTCGCCTTTGCAACTCATGGAAGAAGCAAACGACTGCCAACCCGAGGATCAAACCAGTTTTCCGAGATTAACCAGTACAGACATATCATTGGACGCCTACGGCAGCTGAACAGATACGGGGAAGCCGAGTCAGAGGAATAGGCCATAGTCATATTTTCGCACTTTCTAAAGAACGGGAATTCAACCTCCTTGCCGTCGAGAACGCATTGATCACGGCCAAAGTGCTGACGATTTCCCGGTGCTGTTCAGAGTACGGAGTTCCATTCATCACGCCGTTGATCGGCCATCACCGACGGCATACAGCAGGCATCACCGGACTCGACTACTTCCCTTTTTCAACTCCTGGAGGCCGAATTGAATTATTAAAGAACTGTTCAATAAACTTTATTCTACTCAATAAAACCTAAATTTAATAATAGCATTTTTTACGTATGCTAAAAAGCGATCCAACTTTTGAGTAACGGCCATACGCACCAATATCAAACTATAAAAAATAAAACAATTAAATCTACAATGATTGTATTTATAAGCAAACGAAAGGGCTCTTTATGGGGCTATCTGCTTCAAGTTTGATTGCGGAGTGGGTCATGAACTACATTGAGGACATGGCCATTGACATTCATGATTCCAGTCACTCCCCACATATTTACGATATGTGGATGATCTTATGTTCTATGCAGATGTGATAGATCATGATTTCATTGGAGACACTTTCTCAGCCATTCATCCCGATATAAAGTTTACTAAAGAAAAAGAATCCAATAGCTTTATATCCTTTTTCGACATTGGTATATCCAGGGATTGCAATAGAATGATTACCTCAGTCTTTCCGAAAACCCACTTACGCCAGAATAACTCTCAATTATCAATCATACTGTCCGATGTCTTTTAAGATCAATATTGTAAAAATGGCCGTGCTATGTGCTTTTAATCTCTTGAACCGATGGGATTGTTTTCATAATGAGTTAAGCTACATAATGGAGTTATTGTAATCTAATGCTTATCCCATAGGGTTCATCATTAAACACACAGCTTCGACTTTGTTTCATATTTATAATAACCTTCAACCAACTCCCCTTAACAGATCCCCTCTAGTAGACTGGTTTATCCAATTCTTGACTATCATCCCAGTATCTTCCCCATTGTGAAAAAAAATTACGTGATTTTAACGTTAACCTCACTGCTCCCGACAATTGCTCCACTGCTTCTCTTACAAGATTGGTCAAAGATGTTCCTGACCTGTTACTGTGAAAGGGTCGTATATTCGTTACCCTGCTTGCATATTGACTGTCACTACATCGACGTAAGCTACGGAACATGACTCGACGTAAGCTATGGGAACACCTATCGGACCATAGAAGGGCTATACAGAGAGGTGATCCATCATACAAAACTTTTTCACATGTCAGAGAAACTGGTCACTGTATTAACTTTCTTAAACCCTGTAATTTAGGATAGGCGGCTGATACGTATCTCAGAAAATGCATGGAATTGGTTCTTATTTTAACAACGAAAACTTGTTACAACGACCAAATATCAGTGAAGGAAATGTATCAATATGGATTTCCTGTTAAGCCCAAGGACCAGGCGTTTGTTTTATTTAATAATTGACCAATCTTATGAATTGTTTTTTAATACCTACTCTCTTTCTAATAGTTCTGTATAAAAGTTTTTTAGTGGGCTGTGTTGTCATCTTTTTAATCTAATATTGTTTTGTTATTAATTGTAAACAATTTCCCGAAATGTAGAATTGAAGAATTCTACCTTTAAGAATAGGCCTGAAAGGGAGAAAGAAAAATAAATAAAATTGTTTCAAAGCTCATTCCTTTGTTTTCAAAGCTTCCTCAATACATGTGGATTTGTTAATTTTTTGAAGTTCTTTCATGCATCAAATGAGGGCGCTTGTTCCCTGTTCACTGATTGGTGAAGGCATTTCATTGGAGAAGTCTTTTGATTCCACGGGGTTCACAACCCTTCGAAGTTTTGGTCTCCTTTGCGACATGTATTAAAGGGGGTGTTTTTTGTGTCTCTAGTTTACATTGAGGAAGATTTGTATGCTTTCAAATCGAAACAGTCTTTATTTTTTAGTCGTTTTTAATTGTTTTATTTCATAGTTTTATATTTGTGTATGACCGTTACTCAAAAATTGGGAAACCTATATTATATTATATTACTTGAACATTTATTTGTTATTTGTTCCTTAATTGGAGCTGATTGGGAGGAACAAGTCCATTGTGAATACATATCTCAGGTAAACTTAACACTCTTTAAGTAGTCTTAACAAAAAAAAAAAAAACAATCGATATTCAATTTCGAAGTTCCCTGATTAAGATGATGAAAGCTTTAAAACTTCTAGGATGCACAATGATCTTATAGGAATTTTTTCGACTAGTCCAATGTAATGTTAGGTTATATTTTGTTATGACTTTTGATGGTGGGTTTTATTAATTCCTTCTATCCAAAGACTAAATTAGCAGAGTGAAAGTGATAACACTGTACTAACTTTATTTGTCTATATAGAAAAAATACAATTTAAATCAATTGTATGATGCTTTTCGAATAGTTCAATAATAACGAAAGTTCTTTCTAATTTCTCCGGCAGAATGTTGCTCGAGGCGTCCCGTCCTCTTGCTGCGAACGCACCTGCACTTCCAAAATGAAACTGTCCAATTCACTGGAATTCGTTTTAACACTAGCACTTAACTGTTTTTCACCTTGTAATAATCAGCTACTTTCATTGAAGCACTATTAATATAACTTGAAGTCACTTACTTCACAATATGCACTCTTGTGCATATTCCTGTTAGAATGCAATGCGAGGATTGATTCGTCCCTTTTGTTGCACACAATTACTCATTCGCTGTTTAGAATTCCTACTTATGAATTCAATTATAAATTTGACCGGAACCTTTCTTCAGTCAAAGCACAGATAAGTTGAATTCGGTCAAATAACATTTATCCAATTCTCCGATCCACAGGAGATATTTTTCACTGCTTATTTGAAATCTTTTCTGCAGGCCTTTGATATGCAGGAATTAGCCCAATATTAGTTGGTTGGATAATGACTCGTCCACTCCAATTAATTGCAGGTAGGCTCATGCATGAAGTAATTTCTTCTCTTCTGTATCGCTAATTTGACTTCAGGCGAAACTTCTTAAGTTTCTATCTATCCACTGTTCGTCCAACAAAATGCGATAGCCTTCATAGATCTGACTCTTCTTAATTTACGCCATTCGAAAAACCGTTTTCATAGGATTTTTCTTAGAATCCGCCAGTCTTCCTTCCTCGGCTCCTTATTTGAGAAATGGATGTGGCCGGCTGAAAGCACGAAGTTAGTCGTAATGCCGGCTCCCTCTGAACTGCTTTCCGTTGGGTTCGACCGCCATTTTTATTATCACTTCATTTGCATAACTTTGCATCTACTTATATTATTTCACATTTATTAATTTTTTTATTTCCAATCGAAGAAAGTTTAAAAATTATTTCTAAAGCAAGATAATAAAAAAAAAATATTTTTTTTTTACTTTCATTCCATAAAACCTGCCCTGCTTTAAAATAAGTTCTCAGATACAGATTTACTTCTCATTAGTCCAATCATTCGATTGAAATTCTCCAATATTTGTTTCCTTAATGGTTTGGCTAATCCATCAGCCAATTTTAAATTTGTTTCTATGTATTTCACTTCTGATATTTTCTGGAACACTGCATCTTGAATAATATGATAACATAAATCGATGTGTCGGCTCTTGCTCTATTTAAATCATCACTGGCCAGTTTAATTGCGGCTTGATTATTACAAAACACATTACAAGGCTTACTCAAAAATTTCTCTTCATGAATTTTTTCATATTAGTAAATGATTTTATTTCATTCACACACATAGCCATTGCGACGTATTCTGATTCCTGTGTAGAAGTCGCAAGAACTTGTTGCTTCTTAGTTATCCAATGGATTGGTCCATTACTTAAAATTACGACACATCCCGATGTTGATTTTTCTATCTCAGATCATCGGTCCATGTTGCATCACAAAACATCTTCAGTTGTTCACCAGAACATTAAAAATGAAGTTTTAAATGTACAGTCCCTTTTAGATATCTTAACATTCTCTTAGCATTCTGCATATCCTTCACTGTAGGGGTATCATTTCTGCATGATAACTGATTAACGGTGTAGTTCAAATCGGGTCGAGTTGTATTACACAAATACTGTAATCTCCCTACTATGCTACGATACTGCGAATGGCTTTGAAAATCCAGTGCTTCACTTTCATCTTCCACTGATCTTCCTTTTTCGTCCATTGGTGTCGACACACTTCTAAAGTCATTCAAGTTTGATTTTTCCAATAGTTCTTGGATGAATTTTCTTTGGCGTAGACTTAGTTTACCGATTTTACGATCGTATTCAACTTCAATACCAAGGAATTCATTTAATTCTCCTAATCTCTTTATTTTAAATAAACTTTGTAATTGGCTTATGGCTTCTTCAATCATTTTCTCACTTTTCCCAAATACTAGCAAATCATCAATATAAACTACAATGATGACATTTGAATCCTTTGATTCATTTGTTTGCAGATATATACATGGATCTGTTAATATGTTTTTGAATCGAATTTTGGCTAATTATGACGCAACTTAAAAAAAACATTGATGTCCGGCTTGCTTGAGTCCATACAATGCTTTAAGCAACAGCACACCATCGTACTTGCTTCTATCATGGAACTCCTTCCGGTGTCACTAAGTAAATTTCCTCGGCTAATTCGCCATGTAAGTAGGCTGCTTTCACGTCACATTGCTGCACATACCATGCTTGTTCATTTGCCAATGCTAAAAGGAGTCGAATGCTCGATGTACTCGGAGTAGGAGCATAAGTCTTGTTATAATCCCTGTAAGGTTTCCGGGTAAAACCATTTACGATCAATCTGGCTTTAAATTTATCTATATCTCCATTTTGGTGATATTTAATCTTGAAGATCCGTTTTGTAGTTAACGGGGTAACGTATTTTGGGATGCGAACCTCCTTCCAAGTATGGTGCTCATAAATGGATTCTAATTCGGTATTTATAGCTCTTTTCCATTCTTCACCTTCATTGCTATTTAGAGCTTCGATGTAAGATGTTGGTTCTATTATCTTCGCATGATATGATTGAAGACAATACTGTTTAGGCTTAGCTCGAACACCAGATCGTAATTTCATGTAGTCCTTCTTTGGATCTTCGGGCACTACATCTTCAACACTTTCAGATTCACTTTTGATATCTCCAAAATGTTCTTTTTCTTCGCTATGAGATTCATCAGAACTACTATCATCCTCTAGCTTGGCTTCACTGTATTTCAAGGCCTCTTGATATTCTTCATGACTTGTTTGTTTACCTTTAAGTATGACAGCTCCCAGCAATTCTTCATTTATATAAATATTGCTTGATTCCTGTATCTTCTGTTTTTCAGGATTCCAAATCTTATATCCTCGGACCTTTGAGGAGTATCCTACAAGAATTCCTTTGTATCCTCTCTCTTGAAATTTGTGACGTCGTTGTATTTTAGACAGTCTCATGTAAACAACGCTGCCAAATTTCCTAATATGTCTAACTGAGGGATTATACTTGTTCCAATGCCATAGTTTGATTGGAATTTGATTCTGGATACCAAGATGCGGGGTTCTGTTCAATAAATAGTTCGTACAGTCTACTGCAAATGCCCAAAATGTTAATGGAATCTTTGAATCGATTAACAAAGTTCTCGCTGTATCCAGCAAACTTCGATTATAGCGTTCAGCTACCGACTTATTTTGCGGTGTGTAAGGCGAGGATTGTGATGCTTAATCCCATTTTCTTTGAAAGAAAGGTTGTAGTTCCTCATTCACGTATTCACGTCCTTGATCAGACATCACTCGTTTCACCTTCTTCTTCATTTGTCTTTCGACGAACGCTACAAAGTTCATGGTTGTCTTGGAGACTTCATCCTTCCTTTTCAATAGAAAACAAAGGCTCGTCTGGAGTAATCATCGATGTAAGTTAATATGAAAATATTAATATAATATAAGAACGAACATCTAGATTATTTGCGACGTTGCTTGGTCCACATACATCGGCATGAAATATTTCCGTAATATCTTCACTCTTTACACGATCTAGTCTTCTATTAGGTACGTCAATGGGTTTACCTAGTTTGCAGGGTTCGCAAATAGTCTTCTTATTCACTTGATATTTATCAATACCTCGTAACAAATTATTCTTAAAAACAAGTTGAAGTTTGTTGTTGGAAATATGTCCCATACGCTCGTGCCATAATTTTGTCCTATCTATTCTTCTATTCAAGAATGCTTTACACTTTGGCTTATAAAGTTCCACATCAGCTGTCTATAATTGCTCTTTCATTACTCCTTTGAGAATTAAATTTCTCGTCTTATCATATACTGAATAGGCATTTCCTTTTATGTCTGGAAGTATCCTTTCTCCGCAAGTTGAGTGGATGAAATTAAATTCACTTCCATATCCGGAACGTGGAATACTGTTATCAAATAAAATACCACATTACGATTATCGGGTAATCGGCATTTAAGTTTAACATTGCCTTTTCCAATTGCCCTAATAGGATGTAGAGAAGCACCATGAATATTAATGGGGGTATCAAGGTCATGATATTGTTGAAAACTGTCTCTGTCACAACAAATATGGTTCGTTGCTCCACTATCCAACAACCATGTATGCTTGGTGATACTAGAGTGCATACATCTTTCAATGGAGGCTTTTCCTGAAAATGTACTCGGTTCCACTTCCTTTGACACATATTTCTTCCTATGAATTTCTTGTTTCGTTTCTTGTGATTCAGAACACGATGCACCTTTAAATTTTTATTTGCAATTCCTGGCTACATGTCCTCGTTTGTTGCAAACAAAACAATTTTTATTTCTTTTTTTTACAATCGGGCCTTTCCTATACTTTGACTTGTAGGCACTAATTTCTTCAGTTACTAAATTTGGCTCTTTTTCCTTTCTCTTCCTATCAATTTCTTGTATAATTTTTATCAACTACATTTTCGCAGTTGAATTCTGGGGAATGTTCAATTAATAAGAGTCCCTGGGCTGTAGAATCAAACTGGGAAGATAGTCCGGACAATAACATCTAGCATAACTCATTATTCTCAATTTTTCCGCCTATTTGGTTCAACTCCATGATTAGTAATTTCATATTCATAATTACTTGTTCCCAATCATCAGACTCCTGGAATTCTGTCATTGTATATAACTTCCGTTTGAGACGGGTGATTTTCAAAACATCCAGTTTATTATACTTGGTTTCCAGTTCTTTTAACAGTTCACAAGGATCAATTGATTCTTTAATCAATAGTTTTTAACGATCACCCAGCAATGATACGATGGTTCCATAGGCCTTTTCGGATTTCTCCTTCATTTTCCGTTTCTCGTATTAGTCTTCTATGGCTTCGATTTCACTTTGTGTGCGATTTGCCGCTTTCCACAAACCTTCTTTTAATAACTGGTTTCGTAAACCAACTCACCATAACGGATAATTCTTTCTGTTGAATACCGAAACTGTGTAAGCACTCTCATGTGATTCAGCCATCTTGGATTTAATTCTTTCAATATCCAAAGTTGAACTAACAGTTCAACTGCTAATATATCTAGTAGTAGGCAAGATATATAAGTTTCATAGTATAAATAAACAGTGTATCATTTCTTATTTCTACTGAAGCGCAGTGGAAGCAGACCGGTAAAAACCGATAACCAATTGAAGATAGGTTTTATTAATTCCTTCTACCCAAAGAATAATTTAGCAGACTGAAAGTGATAACACTGTACTAACTTTATTTGTACATATAGAAAAAAATACAGTTTAAATCAATTCTATGATGCTTTTCGAATAGTTCAATAATAACGAAAGTTCTTTATAATTTCTCCGGCACAATATTGTTCGAGGCGTCCCGTCTTCTTGCTGCGAAAACACCCGCACTTCCAAAATGAAACTGTCCAATTCACTGGAATTCGTTTTAACACTAGCACTTAACTGTTTTTCACCTTGTAATAATCTGCTACTTTAATTGAAACACTATTAATATAACTTGAAGTCACTTACTTCACAATATGCACTCCTTGTGCATATTCGTGTTAGAATGCAATGCGAGGGTTGATTCGTCCCTTTCGTTGCACACAATTACTCATTCGCTGTTTTGAATTCCTACTTATGAATCCAATTATAAATTTGACCGGAACCTTTCTTCAGTCGAAGCACAGATAAGTTGAATTCGGTCAAATAACATTTATTCAATTCTCCGATCCACAGGAGATATTTTTCACTGCTTATTTGAAATCTTTTCTGCAGGCCTTTGATATGCAGGAATTAGCCCAATATTAGTTGGTTGGATAATGACTCGTCCACTCCAATTAATTGCAGGTAGGCTCATGCGTGAAATAATTTCTTCTCTTCTGTATCGCTTATTAGACTTCAGTCTTCCTTCCTTGGCTCCTTATTTGAGAAATGGATGTGGCCGGCTGAAAACACGAAGTTAGTCGTATTGCCGGCTCCCTCTGAACTGCTTTCCGTTGGGTTCGACCGCCATTTTTATTATCACTTCATTTCCATAACTTTGCATCGAGGCGTCGACTCCAAACTGATATTATTTCACATTTATTAATTTTTTTATTTCCAATTGAAAAAAGTTTAGAAATTATTTCTAAAGCAAGAAAAAAAGAAAAAATATAGTGTTTTTTTTTTTTTTTACTTTCAATCCATAACTTTCACTGATCTGGAATATATAACTTCAATTCAATGTTTTACGCTCCAATATCTCATAATAAGTTTCTTGTTTCTGAGGAAGCTACGCAAATAAGCCTCTATTTTCTTAATTCCATTTAATTTCAAATATTTTTAAATGTTAATATTTGCACCTTTAACATTTTTTTTATTAATACGAGATAAATGAAATTTATTTAGTAAAGATCGTAATTTCAATTTCATAAAACTAAGTTCAATTTTTTTTTCCTTGAAAGGACGCATTCAAAGTCAAATGTCAGTTTTTAAATATCCGAACTTAATCTTCTTATGCTATAGAAAGATTTCTTTTTCAAAGTTAACTGTCAGTGAATAGTGAAATAGTGAATAGTGAATAGTAAAATAGTGAATCTCTTTAAACTTCTTTAGTCGTATCATGAATGACAATTAGATTGAGACTAAAACAGAATCCAGATGTAATCAGATGAATTTATTTCTACTTTCTGATGATGATAGCCTATATTACAAATGCTTTAAGAATGCTACATGACAACTTGTTTACTGTTAGCTTTTGATCTTTAAAGACAAATCTTTAAGGAATTGAAACTTTTAAGATTTGAAGTAAAGAAGGTACGGGAAACGATTTCTTAGAAGAAAAAGTGGTTCATAAATATATTGCATGCACCCTAACAAGAGTCAAACTTTCGCATACACATACACTAATGGATAATTGCTAAGGACGGATCACAAATTGTGGTGTATCATAATATTACGAGGAGCATATACTGCAAGTCGGATCATCATCATCATCAGTGTTCTGTCGTAGACAGGTCCAATGGCAAGCAGCAAATAAGGTCAGCAATGTCTCTTTCTCCAAGTCGTTCTATCTCTTGCCTCCTCCTTCAGGCCTTGATATCCACTTGTAGTCAATAGGTCATCCAGGATCATTTTTCTCTTTTTTCCACTTGGTCTCTTTCCCTCAATCTTTCCCTCCAATACTTTCTTCATGAGATTTTCACCTCTCAGCACATGACCAATCCAGTTCTTTTTTCTTCTTCTAATATTCTTTAATAAACGTCTCCCTTCCCCTATTTTTTCCAGAACTTCATCATTAGTCATCTTGTCTGTCCATTTAATTTTCTCCATCCTCCGCCATAGCCACATTTCAAATGCTTCCAGCATCTCAGCATCTCTCTTTCTCAGAGTCCAAGTTTCCGAACCATACAAGGATACACTCCAAATGTAACATTTTATAAGTCGTTTTCTTAAATCAATATCAATATTATTTGTGAACAAGATTTTTCTGTTATAAAATGCAATTGTACCTTTACGAATTCGATCTCTAATATCAATGTTATATTTACCGTCATCCTGAATTATACTTCCCAAATATTTGTATTGCTTTACTCCATTTAATTTAATATATACTTTTTCAGCATTTCTGGCAACTCGCAGCACTTTTGTTTTCTTGGTGGTAATCTCCTTTCCAAATTTATGACGGGCTTCTCCAAATCTTTTCAGCAAGTGTTCTAAATCTTCCTCACTCTCGGCTACTATAGCCAAATCATCCGCGAATCTAACGCTTTTTATTCTTCTTTCTCCAATACTGATACCCGTATTCTCTTCGCAATCAAAAGCTTTCTTTATCATTTCTTCCGAAAAGATATTGAATAGCACCGGGGATAAACAGCAACCCTATCGCACTCCTCTTCCAATTACACATTCCTTTTTGCTTCCTGATTTTGTCTCAATTATTGCTGTTTGATTCATATATAGTTCACAATTAGTCTACGATCTCGCCAATCCACACATATCTTTTTCAGTACTTCCATCAGTTTATGCCATTTCACCATATCAAAGGCTTTTTGCAGATCAATAAAACAAATATAAACTTCTCTATTAACTTCGATATGTCTTTCACAGATTGTTCTCATCTCTCCAATTGCATCTCTTGTTCCTCTGTTCTTTCGAAAACCAAATTGGTCCTCTCCTAGATAGTATTCCACCTTATTGTATAGTCGTCGTTTGATAATATTTAGCATCACCTTAGAGGTATGCGAGATTACACTAATTGTTCTATAGTCACTACATTTAGTAGGGTGGCTAGTTTCTCCAATAGGTATTAGAGAGCTTTTAGTGAAATCTCTAGGCCATTTGCCTTTCTTATAAATGAGGTTGCAAGGCCCCAAAATCTCATTAATTCCACATTCATCCAGCTGTTTCAATATTTCTCCAGGAATCTCATCTACACCCTCTATTTTCCCACTTTTTAGCTCCTTAACAGCCATTTCCACCTCACATTTCAGTATGTCAGAACCTCTTTCTTCCAATAAAATTTCACCCTGTTTTTCTAGTACTATTTATCTGGTTTTTCATTCTTTGCATAAAGCTCCTCAATATATTCCTGCCACCTATCATCCTGCTCTTCCTTGTCATATATCAGTTTTCCTCGTTTATTCTCAATGGGCAGGCTCCTTACATCTTTCTTCTTAAAGTCCTTTTCTGTCCATCTCCTCAATAGATTTACATTCAATACTCAGCCAAATTTCTCTTGCCTTATCCGTTTCTCTTCTTACTTCATTATTTACCAATCTATATTTTTTCTTCCTTCTTTGCTGTTTATATTCTTCCATTTTCTTCTATCTTCCACCTTGTTTATCATATCATTTGTTATCCATGGCTTTTTTAACTTGCTGCTTTCAATAAATCCAATTTCCTCTCTAGCTGTCGGATATCGGTCCCTTTTCTGGATATTTTGTGGACGATACGCAGTACCACTCTCACGCCAGACCAGTTGGCGTCTACAATCCGATGTCAGACTTAACCCACTCTCATCTGAGAATAGTATGAAAGCTCATTCCTTTTCGGTCCAATTGCGATGCTCACGACACCTTTGCAAATGGGTGGTACGGTACAGTCTGGACAATGGAACACACGCAACAGAGTCTGCGGGCGTATAGTCCTCCTTGTCCCAAACGCCTGCTACAGTTTTTCGTGAGATTCACTTTCCTGTAGAAGAAAGAAACTCATTGGCCACTTGCTGAGTTCTGGTGCGCCGGTTCCGTTTTGCCGTTAGGGCAATGTATCTGTCTTCTGCAGGCGCCCTACATGTAACACGACCTCCTCCGTGACGCCTGATATACATTCCAGTTGTACTAATGCTTTCCACAGCCGTGAAACAACAGTGGTGGCGATGCCGAACTCCCTGGCAACATCTGTTATTTTTCGCCCTTCTTCGATCTTTCCAACAAAACGGTCACGCCTAAACTCATCTAAGTGATATCGGGAAGAAAAGCCGAAAATTTCAGTTTTTCCTGCAAAACTTTTCCTTCTAACAACAATTGTCCACAGGCATCCAATCCTCCAAATCTTTTATCAGCGCACTCAGGTGACGCACAAGCGTGGAAATGCAAAATTTGGATACCCACACCTCTTCTTACTGTATCCTGCACTTATTACAATGGACGACATATTGGTTCCTTCCCTTTTGTGGTTGCTAGGGGTGTCATCCGTCCTTAGCAATTGTCCAGCAGTGTATATTCAAGTGTTATACAAATCATATAAAGAGAAGCAATCTAAATATCCACCCTAATCGTAATATAACAACAACATAATAGGAATACGGGAACTTCCCGACCTTCCTATAACAGGAATAGACCCTAAAGCTACTCTTCGAATTTCATGTTTCCGTATCAAGAAGGAGATTTGTATTCACTGTTAGTAATCAGTGAAGAGAACACAAAGGATTCCATGTCTACAATCAGTTGTTTTCTTTTGAATTTCTTCTTTATTTGTACAATAAAACTGCAGTGACTTAAACAGTTTTCGAAATTTCTTGTAAAGCTATCGTATGCTTTAGAGAAACTCATTAAAATGACCCCTATAAATTTTTTATGTCTCTTTTATGACTTTATTTGCGAAATGTCTATCAACGTGATTAATGATTTTGTTTGCTACTGAACACATAAATAAATAATAAATTTCAGAAATTTTTGGAAAACATTTATATTTGGAAATATCAATATCACAGAAATTATAATAAAAAATAATAAATGAATCGATTTAGTGCTTATAACATTTGAGAAATCAATAGTAACGTTTATGCCTTTTAAAAATTATTTTGGTTTTTAAGTTGCCCAAAAATCAAGACTCAAATTTAGAAGTAATACTACTTTGTTTTAGACGTCGCGAATTATTGTAGATCTTTACCCTGCAGATCTGCGAGGCAGTATTCGACGTCAAGCATTGATTATTTAAATCAATATCTTGTGTTTTTAGGGATGAATTAATATAAATAATAATTAAAAGGAAACTATCCTTGTTATTAAAGGTTCAACAATTATATCACATGACTGGAATGTAATCTATGTTCTAACTCATTCTACGCCACTTGTTGTCAAATTTTGTAACTATAAATTTTTTCAATAAACTATCATTCCTTTCTTTAAAAATTGAATTTCATGTAAATATTTTAAAAATTCTTCACATCAACACATTATCTTTAAAAACCTTTTATATCCGTGATATTTCGCATTCTTTTATCAAGATTGCTTCATCGGACGGTTAGGGATAAGCTTTAATAACTCATTCCCCAATATATAGAATTCATGGCAATGATAGAATTTTACAGTGATATATATCATAGTCTAGGATTTTAACTTCTTTTTATTGGATAATGGAGAAAATTAATATATTGCTCAGCAATTTCTGATTTCTTTGCTCAAGTTTACTGTAGGAAATTTCTGTGTTGTTTTAATCGAATCTATATTCGCCTAACTGATTCTCCAGTATAAGAAAAATTGCATGACGACCATTGGGCGGTCGTCGGCCTAAGCACAGACCTCTACTTATTCTCGTTGGTCATGAAACACAGATTGCCTTTACTTCCGCGGCCCCATGGGATTCTTTAGTGGGATTCTTTAACTACTTTTCAACTTTTTACTACTTGCAAGTTATTTTAGCTTTCTAAGTAATAAAATATTGATTCTACACTAAATTTTAAGTGAAATTGTGTATAGCATTTGAAACTGTTTAAAATCATTATTTTCTTTTTAAATAAATATAAACACGTTGTGATGAAATACAAAAATTCCGAAGTGAATTTGGTTTTAGTAAAGTCAAATAAATAGACTTATTCCCTTTCTCATGATAATGGACTTTTTCTTACCTGTAAAACAGGAAATTCCGCTTGAACTTCTTTTCAGGTAATGGTATGGGATAATACGATAAGAATACGAAATGAAAACTGAAATTCTTGATCTTCTTGTGAAGACTGATATACAATAAATGAAATAAACTCACTTTCTCTTTTAGCAATCGATAAAATAGCCATAAAAAGAAATACGATGGAACTCATAGTTAATTCTCTATACATTATTTAATTATCGATCAATGTACAGCAGTTTATTAAAGTAATAAAGTCAAGGAACGAAAAAGAATTGATCTGCTTTCTGCTAAAATATCCAAGAAAAGTCGATGTAAAAATATTAAATACAAGGCATTCTTACTGAAATTGGCCTGTCTCTTCAAATTTCTGAATCATTTTTCGCCAGTTTTTAGTCCCTGTACTGTCCTAAACTTTCGAAATGTTAAGTCGCAGCTGTTATTTTGATACAATAGCTTCACAAGAAATGCGAGATCCTGTTGTAACATTCGAATTATACATTGTCATTATGCACTCCTCATCTACCTGCTTTTATAGCAGCTTTCAATAAGGTGTCATGGCAAGTGCATTTTTCATTTGCATTATCCACTAGAATTTACAGCGTCACATATCGCCTTAGCGTTCCTCCTTCGGTAGAGCCGGCTCAAGATAAATATGTCATCTGGGCGAGGAGACTTTTTGGCGTTCCTCTCCCTTTTGGCGTTCCAATATGCATAAGCATATTTTTGTGCGATTTGTTTGAAAACCTATTTAAAATTTAGTTTCATGTAATACCGGTTCTGCTTCCATTGGATTCATCACCGTTTCACTTTTTTCATAATTATATTTCTGCGATAATTGTCTGAATTTCTAATTCTCATAAGTCGCCTTGCTTTATTTCGATAGCTATCACTTTACAATTCCTTTATAAAATTTTCAATTTATTCAGTACAATACACGAGCACACAGTGTGGAATAACACTTATTTTTGAAGCAGTATTTAATTGTAATTAATACTGCTGAACAAAACAAATATAGAGATCGTAAACAAAATCAAAATTATAAAATAAGAAAATTAGAAATAAATATATAGTTATGTATTACTAACACAATATACTTATTTATATTTTACATTTAGATCTAGGTTTGGCATCCCCTGCCGGGGGGGTAGGCCGCCCCTGAACTTAGGAAGTAAATTTTATTTTTGTGCAAAAATCCCAAGCAAAATCCCATCGCCACGAATGTCCTCACGTGAAATTTGAAGTCGTGCCGATCATTGGTTCTGTAATTACAGCCTTTTGTAATGTGAAAATTAATTATGAACACCTTGTGTTTATTCAAAATAGACATCAATCGCAAGAAGGCACCAAAGCTAAAGTTAGGATTCGCACTTTGAGTTGTCATCGGGAAGAGACTGGGACGGACCGTTTCGTCCTCATTAGGACTCCTCAGCCAGCCAAACTCCTCCGATGACATCTCAGAAAGTGCGCACGGTGTTAGTATCCCGACTCTCGCACCCGAGAATGGGATCTCCCACCGGAGAAATCCTAACCAAAAATTAAAAAAGGGGCAAAATATAAAACTTCCTTGTCCTGCGTAAAAGCAAGCACAAAAGGAATTTAACGGCTGCATCAACTAAGTAAAGAAGCCAAATGCTTTTGATTAAAAGAGGTTTAACGTGCCCTGAATAATTCAAAATAGACATCAATCGCAAGAAGGCACCAAAGCTAAAGTTAGGATTCGCACTTTGAGTTGTCATCGGGAAGAGACTGGGACGGACCGTTTTGGTAAGGATTTCTCCGGTGGGAGATCCCATTCTCGGGTGCGAGAGTCGGGATACCTACACCGTGCGCACTTTCTGAGTTGTCATCGGAGGAGTTTGGCTGGCTGAGGAGTCCTAATGAGGACGAAATGGTCCGTCCCAGTCTCTTCCCGATGACAACTCAAAGTGCGAATCCTAAGTTTAGCTTTGGTGCCTTCTTGCGATTGATGTCTATTTTGAATTATTCAGGGCACGTTAAACCTCTATTAACCTTGTGTTTATTTTTTGGATAATTTGTTTAATTTAAAAAAAAAAACCAAAAGTATGGTATTGTGATATGGAGGAGCAACTCATCGGGAGTTATTCCCAAAAGCCACGAGCACGGGGTTAAGGGACAGCAAGTAAGAAATGCAAAAGCTAAGGAAGAAGGACTGTAAAGAAACGAAGCTCCATGTAAAGATAGCTCAGGTTGTGAGAACTCTCTCAATCAAAAAGAAACAAAGCAAATTGAGCAGGAAAACTTTTATTGAAACAACAGATGGATAAAGTGAATGAAAAAAATAATAACAAATGGAGGCAAATAACACTCTTCGTCTAAACAGTCTTTAGAGATTATGGGCGATTCAGACCTCGAGGATATGAGGGGAGAGGGAAGGGAATGATAAAGGCGAGTTGAATCATTGGAGCACTCACCATCATTGACAAATCTATTAGCACCTTAGGGGATTCACATGTGAGACTGTCTTGAGAAATTTTGAAATAGGGATAGTAAACAATGGAGTGCAGAAGTCTTTAATGCAGTTTCGTCATCTTAGCTGGATTTGTATGTTTTTTCATTGCTTGCAGACTTATGCAGGAAGCCGAGAGGTCGTAGAAGCACCAGACAGTGTGCTCCATTGCTTTTATTCTCCCCTAGCTTCACCTGGCAATGCACGAATTTAGAGACATATGCCTGTAAGCACATTTACAAGTGACAAAATATCTTCCTTCTCTCGGAATTCTGCAAGAGATAGCAGTAAAGCTCACTAGGAAAGATAAAAGCGTCGTTGTTGTTGTATCTGCCTATTTTCCTGACGATCCTGAATCTATCTACATTGTCAGTTTCAGATCTTTCCAAAAGACTTTATTGCTACTTCTTATACAATTTGAATAAAAGTTCGGTTTTTTAATTTCATTTGAATAGCAGAAAGAGATATCTAATGAAGGTAAATCGTTAAATAATCCGTTGGTATCTACTGAACTTCCTATAGGATGAGAGATCGCTTGGCAGTTAGACAACATTACTGTTTTATTCATGTTCGTAAAAAGAATTTTTCATCTCTCTTGTAATGAATATCGGTTTCAGCAGGAGACTGTCAACATCATCAAGCTGGTCATTAACAACGGGTACCCGCGGACTTTTATTATGAATACCATGAGACAATCCATGATGAAAAATATATAATTCTAACAAGAAAAGGTGAGGAATGAACCGACAGCCTATCTAGCCGGACCGTTCCATCCGGATTTGTTCTCGCATATCAAATACAAATTAAAACCTTACGCTATCATGGCCACGACAAAAAAAAATACATTCAGACAGTTGGTAAACAAGAATAAAACCAAATCTAAGTAATTAATCCAATGAACAAGCACAAATAAAAGGATAAAAATTAATAAAATAACATTACCACGTACGCATTAGGACTATCTTACACTCACGTCCTTTTTCAAGTGTTTCCCCCCTAATTTTTAAAATACGTGACTTCCTTCTCGAAGTTGTCAATGTGAATGGGATTGCTATCTCGTAAAGGGAATCTCGAACCGTGTGGCCCTCTATTGATGAGAACCATAACTATTTACTTTAACCATCGTCTGCTTATCTAATTTTTTTTTTGTATATGTACAAATGTTATTGCTTTTCTTATTTATTCATTATTGTTATGATTGGGTTTACTTAAATCCCATATTCCAATATATTGCGGGTAGATAAATCTTGATTGTAACTACCTTTGGATTTAATCATCGCCGATTCATAAAAGCGCCGTAAATATTCGTCCTTAAATTGGCCAAACACTACCAGATGCTCTGTATCTAACTCATGGGAACTCGTTACACAATGGTCAGCTGTATAAGAATTTAAATTGCCTTTACGAGAGATTCCCTTTACGAGATAGCAATCCCATTCACATAGACAACTTCCAGAAGGAAGGCACGTCTTTTAAAAATTAGGGGGGAAATACTTGAAAAAGGACTTGAGTGTAAGATAGTCCGAATGCGTACGTGGTAATGTTATTTTATTAATTTTTATCCTTTTATTTGTGCTTGTTCATTGGATTAATTACTTAGATTTGGTTTTGGCACGTTAATTGAATTTATCAAGAATAAAACCATTAACGCTACTTCACAAACTGACAAGCAAAAAAAACAATTGTATCAATGGTATTCAGTGCATCTGAGAAACCTGTTTGTACATCGACGAATGCAAGCGTTCCCTAGCTGAAAAAGCGTCCCCTAGCCTGCAAAAGCACGCTAAGACTATAAAAACTATAAAAACTTTAATTATTCAACAGCATGTTTACAAAACATGGCACTCATTAAATTTTCATCAGTCATAGATTTTCGGAAGAAATCGGTACGACAATTTACGAAAAGTTAATAAAGTCTTTATTAATTAGGAACAAACATTCCTAGAATGACAAGCTTTCCATAGAGGCAGGCAGTCTCTACAAAAACGAATTTTAATTTACATCCTGGTTGTTGTTGTTTTTTAATCCCACCTTTGGACAGAGATTGCACTTCCTTCCCCCACACACAGCACACACCTTACTTATTTTTTGATGTTTGACTCGACCACTAATATTGGTTTCAACCTTCTGCAGCAGTTGTGGACTTGACCAAATCAAAGTCACTAATTCGTTTTTTGCACCTTTGCAAGCCGGTGATCATCCTCAATTCTTTGTGTTTGACAAAGGAAGCAGGAAGGGCTTCCGAAACTAATTTACGTGTCTGTTTGTTGTGTTCATTTTAGTGTGTTTTTAAAGGACTTTTTAAAGGGATTTTAATTATACAGAATTCTGCGATTCTGGTGTGCGATCTCTGGAAACGGCATCATTGGTCCATACTTCATTGAGGATGACCAACGGAATCCAGTGACCATAATCAGATGCGTTATAGAGATCAGGTATTCACACCGTTTCTCAGGGACGTCCAACGTTTCTGCCGGGCACGACACCTATGCCTTTATCCCCAGTGGTTTCAACAGGCTGAATAAAGACATAGGAATCACTTTGGTTACTTCAAACACCTTCACGACAGAAGCAAGAGTCGTGTACTGTGCTTCCATTTTAGCAATGGTGTATGACGATCCCGGATTTTTGGCTAATGTTTGGTTTCGGACGACTGTCATGTTCATCTGAATAGCTATATCAATTTACAAACAACCCGATTTCTTGGTTTATCCCGAGCAGACATCATTATTGAAACATCACTCCACAGTGGACGGGTGCCAATATGGTGTGCGGTCTCCGGAAACGGCATCATTAGTCATGCTTCATTGAGGATGACCAACAGAATCCGATGACTGTAAATTAGATACCATACAGAGAACAAATAATCACGCCGTTTCTCAGGCAACTCAATTGTTTCTGTCGAGCACGACACTTACGTCTTTAAATCCTAGTGATTTCAAGAGGATGGGGCTACTTGTCATATGGTGAGGGAATCACTTCCGCTACTTCACGATACTTTCGGAAATCACGTAATATCCCCTGGAGCAAACATCCCTCACTTTCCCCTGATTTAACTCCATCTGATGCATGCATTTGGGGAATGCTGAAGGAAAAGTTTTTTCAAGGACAACCTCCAGCAAACACTGCTGAGCTGCGGCAAAAGATGATGACAACTCTTAAGGGAATGTAGTAACTCTAAGGTTTGAATTGAGAAAAAGCTTACCTGAACAATTTTCGAACGTATTTCAAACCTGAGACAATTCCAAGAGAAGTAAAAAAAAATCGTGAATAATCTGAGGGAAATAAAAAACAAGAGAACAACGCAACAATCACGTTCAAATAAAGAAGAGATACACATGATGCCAAATAGTAACGATTGTGTTGAACAGTGAACTCGAGACGTATTGTTGCGATGAATGAATTCTGAGGTTGGAAGAAAAAGATGGAGTTGTTTTCCGAGGTGTAAAACAAAATATGTATTCCAACGTTGTTTCATCGAAGATAATAGGAATTATCTTGAGCCAATGTTCCTAGTCCCTGCAATAGGAAATGCATAATTAAGATTGATATGTATTAAACTGCAGAATTAAAGTTTACTTTGGTGAGAAGGATTTAGGAAATAATCCCGTTCACTATATAACATTCTAAAGGGTTCGAAAGCCGAAGAATTCAACGAAGAGGAACCGAATTATCCACTCAAGTAATCGGATATTCAAGAGGTTAGATCGAAGATGATTCAACAGCAAGTTTTGTAAGTATGTCTTTTATTCTCCTTAACACGGACGGTCTATAGACACGAATACATTGACCATCGACTTTCATTCAAGTACAGCAGTTTAGCTAAGACAAGTAACGAGTATAAAGTTAAAGAGTCAAGAGTTCAAAATAACTACACTTACAGATTTTACAAAGAGACTTTTGTAATCTAATCTTGAAGCGAGGTTATCCAACCGTATTACTGAATAGTTAAGAAGAATATGATTTACAAGCAGTAATTTCATATGAGTGAACTAGGCAACAAAATATTTGTAACTTTTTTTTTAAGAGAATATATACTCAGTTGTATAAAAATCTGTCTTATTCGTTTTTTTTCTCACAACTTAGTTTTCACACCAAAGTTTTTATAGCGTGTAGTTACAAGTAATCTTCTGCTGGAGCAAGGGTTTATATTATAACAGCTCCCCGTAGGTTTAGCATTCGCTACAGATAATGGTTATGGGCCCAGAAACGGTTCCACTGAGCATCGTAGAAAGAGGTTATATCGTATAACAACGCTATTACACCGTGTAACTAAGATTTATCATTGAGAAAATGGCTGGCATTATCCTCAAGTTTGACGGAGGAAATTATGCAAAATGGCGAATGCACATCAAGTCTCACTTGCAACGTGATGGACTGTGGGATGTTGCAAACACACCGTTAAGTGACATCAAAAGTATGGAAGATGCACCTATAAAATACAAGCTTCTGAATAAGGCACAAAAAGTGCTAGGAAGAATTAGTGAATCCTTAGAAGATAATTATCGTATGCTAATTCAGGATATTGATGATCCGCACCAATTGTTGACGGTTATTGAGAAAAAGTATAACGTGGTTGATTATCTGAAAGTAACCGATCTTAAGCGAGATCTTTTCACTATGACTAAGTTGCAATCTGATGTTAACTTGCCGGAACATCTTTTAAAAGTTAAACTTCTCGCGAAAGAAATAAATTCCAAAGGTGGTACTGTACCTGATCACGAAGTTAGCTGGTTGCTGTTGTCAGGTCTCCCTAAAGAGTACGACTCTTGTGCTCAGAACATTATGTCGAAACATGAAAGTGATAACTATAATTCTGAAAGAGTTATCGAGAGCATTTTGAAGGAGTACAATAGAAAACACAACAACATAAAACAAGAAACTGGTCGGGATGAAAGCTTCAAGGCAGAGCTTAAAGCACTTCCGAAGGCGACAGAAAAAGCCAAAAAAGACTTAAGAACCTGTTTCAATTGCGGCAAAAAAGGGCATATTGCCAGAAATTGCAAAAAGAAAAAGAAATCTGAAGCTCATAGTGACAAAATGAGCCAGGAAAAACATAAGGTGGAAAAACATTTTTCTGGAGTAGTCGTGATGTATGGAGAACACAAAGAAACTCATAAGAAATCAACATGGCTTATTGACAGTGCTTGTAGCAGTCACATTTGTAATGACAAGTGTTGGTTTGAGTGTTACGAGGAACTTAAAAGTCCTATATTGATTTATGGTGTTTCAGATGAGCCAGTAGAGGCAATAGGCAAAGGGATCGTTCACTTTAAAGTTAATCTATTGAAAGGACGACCTCAAGTTAGAGAATTGACTAATACTTTCTACGTACCGAAAATACCAGTCAATTTGATATCTGCAGGGACGCTCGATGCGAAAGGATGTGATCAACAGATCAGGAATGATAAGCATACAGTAAAAGACCCATATGGGAATATCTTCCTGATAGGTGAAAGGAAAAACAACTTGTATCAAGTGAATTGTTTTCCCACAGAAGTCAGATCAAAGTGCTACTTCAACGAAACGAAACCCGACAAGTATCTCTTATGGCACGCCAGGCTGGGGCACATATCTCCGAAAAAAATGAAGATCATTCAGACTAAAGGTTCTCTAAAAGGATTGGAAAATGTCACCATACCTAAAAAAGAAAAGGACACTTTTTGTGACAGTTGCAATAAGGGTAAAATGACCAACGTCAGTCATAAGAAAATCAGGAGTTTAAGATCAACTCATCCGCTTGAGTACATATACACGGATCTATGCGGCCCTATGGAAACATCGAATGGGAAGAAAGCGTACGTTCTGACTTTCATCGATGATTATACTCGGCGTAGCTTTGTGGACATCATTGAAAGCAAAGACGCGGTATTTGACAAAATAAAGTCGTTTACAGCTTATGCAGAAAGATCCAGTGGGCAGAAGATCAAGCGTATACTCTCTGATCAAGGGTCTGAATATATCAACAAAGAAGTAACAAATTTTGTTAAAGAGAAGGGGATCAAATTTCAACATTCGTCTGCATATCAACCCCAACAGAACGGCATAGCGGAGAGATATAATACATCGTTATTGGAGATAGCAAGAACCATTCTTATCGATGCAGATTTACCTATTAAATTCTGGACGTATGCAATCAGATGCGCTAATTATATTCTGAATAGAACGCCACACCAGAGTATAGATTTTGAAATACCGATATCACGATGGTACGGAAGTAGTGAACCCCCAAGTATAAAACACATGAAGAAGTTTGGGAGCCTAGTCTACTAGAAGAAGCCGAAGATTAAAGTGAGGAACAAGTTTGACTCGAGAGTACAACAAGGGATATTCTTGGGCTATTCAACCTCAACAAGAGGATACATTGTATACAACGTTGATGAAGATAAAATTGTGGAAACACGGAAAGTTCAGGTGAACGAAAATCGAAGAGGCAGCGATGTTCTAAAAGGAAAGAAGGACAGAAGAGAAGATGCCTACGATTTAAATCAGTTGACCAAGAGAGTCGACGATTCGGACACTAGTTCTTCAAAGGACGAAGAAGCTTCGAAAGAAGAAGAAGTTTTAAGTGATGCACCTGATACTGAAAGTTCCAGTTCATCAAAGATTGAATCCGATCATAACCCAGATGACTCGGATGAAGACAAGTCACAGGAAGAAGATGAGAACAACTACGTAGTAGACAAGTAAAGGCTACGTAGTAGACAAGTAAAGTTAAATCCCAAAATAAGTATAAACGTACAACAATGTGAAAGTATACCTTCAAGTTATGCGGAAGCCATTCACGGAAGAAGCGGACCAAAGTGGTTAGAGGCGATCAAGGAAGAGCTAGTCAACCTTGAACAACATGATTAGTGGATCGAATCGGAACTTCCGATTATGCCAATCCGTTGTCCTCAAAATGGATATTTCGTATCAAGAAAGATAGTAAAGGCAGGATTGTAAAGTACAAAGCGCGTTTGGTGATTAACGGATTTATGCAGAGGAAGGGAGTGAACTATAGTAACACATATTCACCTACACCTAGCATGACTATAATCCGTATGTTCTTAGCTCTCGCCGTGCAAAATGATTATTGCATACACCAATGTGACGTTAAGGGAGGCTATCTAAACGGGCAGATTGATCATGATATATACATAGAAGTGCCAGAAGGCGTATTCCTGAAAGATCCCAAGTGCAATGGACTTAAACTCATGAAGTCAGTTTACGGACTTAAACAGGCAGGCCGGAATCGGTACGAGACCATGCGGAACAAACTAACTAGAAATGGATTCAAAGTAACAAGGTCAGAGCCGTGCATATTTACATATCAGAATGGAAGAAATGATATGTACTTCTTGTTATTTTATGTCGATGACATCCTTATTATGGGAAGATCAAACGCCGTCATTGAAAAAATCAAAGCAACCCTAGATAATTTGTTCAAAATCAAGGATTTGGGTGTTGTTAAAGAATATTTGGGCATGGACATCGAGTATGATACAGATCAAAGAAGAATCAGCGTTTCGCAGAAACAATTCGTCCAAGATCTATCTAATAAGTTTCAGATGGGTGACTGTAAGCCCGTGAGTACACCATTGGCAGAAGGATCAAGTCTGAAGCAAGAAAGACAGGATAAAAATGATAAGTTGAGCAAGGAAGATCACCTTAGATATAGAAGCATTGTAGGAAGCATCAGTTACCTTAGTAACGTGAGCCGACCTGATATCACCTATGCAGTAAATCGCTGTTCAGAGGTCCTCAACTCCCCGACAATCCTCGATATGCAGAATGTCAAAAGAATTCTGCGTTATCTCCGCGGAACCGAAAACTATAAGTTAATATTTTTGAAGGGAGAAGATAGGATGGAAGCATACTCAGATGCAAGGTTCGGAGACAGAACTAAAGGGAAATCAACATCGGGAAGCGTAATTTTCTTGGGGAACAGCTTAATATCATGGAAGTGTAAGAAGCAAAGTATCGTAGCCCAAAGTACACAAGAGAGCGAGCTAATTTCTTCTAGCGAATGCGCAAGAGAAATAATAAGTATTAAAACGACGCTATCCGAGTTGCATTTTACAAAGTTTTCGAAGGAAAGTGTAACATTGTATTGTGACAATCAACCCACGCTAAAGTTGATTGAAAACAAGTTCCAAACCACACGCAGCAAACATATTAAACTTAAGTATTACATCATCCAAGATTATGTGGATAGAAGGGAGATAGACCTTAAATATGTGTGCAGCGAAAAAAATGGAGCAGACTTGTTAACTAAGGTTGTAAGTCAAGCAAGATTAAAAGATTCAGTTAGATGTTTGAAAGTAATTGACATCGGTGGTAAATGTTGAGTTATTCATTTTATTGATTGACTGACCCTTTGAATTGGAAGGGAGTATTGTAAGGTTTGAATTGAGAAAAAGCTTACCTGAACAATTTTCTAACGTATTTCAAACCTGAGACAATTCCAAGAGAAGTCAAAAAATAATCGTGAATAATCTGAGGGAAATAAAAACAAGAGAACAACGCAACAATCACGTTCAAATAAAGAAGAGATACACATGATGCCAAGTAGTAACGATTGTTTTGAATAGTGAACTCGAGACGTATTGTTGCGATGAATGAATTCTGAGGTTGGAAGAAAAAGATGTAGTTGTTTTCCGAGGTGTAAAACAAAATATGTATTCCAACGTTGTTTCATCGAAGATAATAGGAATTATTTGAGCCAATGTTCCTAGTCCCTGCAATAGGAAATACATAAGATTGATATGTATTAAACTGCAGAATTAAAGTTTAATTTGGTGAGAAGGATTTAGGAAATAATCCCGTTCACTATATAACATTCTAAAGGGTTCGAAAGCCGAAGAATTCAACGAAGAGGAACCGAATTATCCACTCAAGTAATCGGATATTCAAGAGGTTAGATCGAAGATGATTCAACAGCAAGTTTTGTAAGAATGTCTTTGATTCTCCTTAACACGGACGGTCTATAGACACGAATACATTGACCATCGACTTTCATTCAAGTACAGCAGTTTAGCTAAGACAAGTAACGAGTATAAAGTTAAAGAGTCAAGAGTTCAAAGTAACTATACTTAAAGATTTCACAAAGAGACTTTTGTAATCTAATCTTGAAGCGAGGTTATCCAAGCGTATTACTGAATAGTTAAGAAGAATATGATTTACAAGCAGTAATTTCATGTGAGTGAACTAGGACAACAAAATATTTGTAACAGTTTTTTTAAGAGAATATGTACTCAGTTGTATAAAAATCTGTCTTACTCGTTTTTTTCTCACAACTTAGTTTTCACACCAAAGTTTTTATAGCGTGTAGTTACAAGTAATCTTCTGCTGGAGCAAGGGTTTATATTGTAACAGCTCCCCGTAGGTGTAACATCCTACAGTAACCTCTCTTCCCGAACAAAGGAATTTACTCAGTGTAACGATACGATTTGTTTTCCCAAATACACAGACGAAATTTTTTTTTTTTTATTGTTCTGAGAGTGTTTGATGTTATCCTTATAAGAAAGCTTTAATGGGAAAAGAAGGGTAATATTGGGTGTTTGATTGTTGTTGTTTGAGAAAATAAGTCATTGTTTAAACTTAATCTTATTTCAATTAATACTCAAATTGTAGGCCTACGAAATAATTCATTAATCTACTATAATTACTTAAATTGGATATTAATCCTAAGAAATAATTTTTGATTAGTTATAAATATTTGTTAGATATTATTTTGAGGGAAATATAACATTCCTTCAATTTTCTGTGTATTTAAAGTTGTTTTGGTGTGTATTTCCCTGTGTTGGCTCAATATTTTATTGTGCCTGGAAATTTAGAATTGAAGGTGCCGTGGGAACCTCATAACTGTTTTCACGATTTGATCACGTGTTTTCCCTCGCTATAAAGTTGCGGTTAACAGGAAGTCGAATCTACAGTACCGTGTGCAAAGGCGAGAAATAGAGGGGTCACGTGATTGTTGTATGAGCTTCCCATTGGTTTACATTGTTGTTGGTCATCTTTTGGCGGGAAAACTGCGAGAAAGCAGGCAGAAGGTTGTTGCCCCAGGCAGAGTGTGTTAGTCGGCTGTCTGAGGAAAAGGTCATGCAGCCTTCAGACGTGGGGGTTAGCACTGACTTCGGACCCGCAATGTGTGAAGTGCTTTAGAATACTACATTAAAGCACTAAAAATAGTGTTGGTGAAACGAATATGGTGTGCTCCGTATATGTGCTTCGATCTTCAGTGATGAATTCACGCAGAAATATTTGTTTGGACCGAGAACATCGCCAACCAGCATAATGGAGGCCAACAGGAACCCCAATCGAGAAGACCGAAGGTCGGCGCTCGACAAAGACGGACCAGGAAAACTGTAAGCAACAATTTCAGTGTCTGCATCGTTAGGTGAAAATAGATTCAAAGTCAACGTAGCAATAGTTTTCGCCTAAAATTAAAGAAGACTAAGATTCAACGGGGACCAAAAAGAACAATTTTAAGTTTCGTTATCTAGTGAATTGTGGCTAGGAGGATTGACAGTTGTCCGAAAGGAAAAGGGGAAAGTTTAAGAAAAAACGAAGATAGAGTTAAGTTTATCTAGACGCAATGAGATAAGTGGTTGAATAACAAGTTTAATCCTTTGAAGGGAATTCAAAGTATAACTTTGTGTTAGTATATAAAAGGTAGCTGAACTTAATTCGAGGTGGGGAGCCATTGTCGTATCCTGAGAACAAACTTCATAAAGTTTTGTGTGATTGTTTAGTCGCCTTTATTGAGCTTAAGGTTAAGATAAACATTCTACTATTTAATCGAAGTGTCTCAAAGAACTGGTTCAGTGAACAAAGTGATGTTAGTGGCGAACATTAATAGCCTACATTTTTCTTACATAAGCTGAGAAACTTTTTGTTTAGAATGTAATCTGAGTGTTTTGCTATAAAAATTTACAGTTGTTTGATGAGTTAATAGTAAAGAACGGAGAAGGAGAAATTTAAAGAAAACAATTTTTAATTAAAAGATTTTTTGATATTAGATAATTATCTGAAAACTGAAAGGTTTTGTAATAAAAAGAAGTTGAAGTGTTTGAATATTTAATAATAATATTTAACTAGTTTCAAAGGTGTGTTTGTTAACATATTTAATCTGATCAAAGAATATTCATTTTAGATAATATTTTAAGCCATGGTTTATTGTGTTTTGGGAGTGTTCATTTTTCATTAAGGGAGAGGGTTTCAATAATATTAATGTAAGGTAAAGTTGAAACCATTTGAAGAGGGGGGAGTAAGAAACTAATAATTCAGCTGACTGGGAGGGATCTAAGATTCTAAGTTGAATTATCTTTGGGAGAAAAGGATTTTGGGGAACTTCAAAGTGCTTTTTGAACAAAAGTGTAATTTTGAGAGAGAGAAGTTATAATAAATGTTCATTTAATTAAAATAAGAAATTTGGTCTGTTTGTTTTGTTTATTGCAGGTTTAACTGATATTAAAGTAAATTAACATCATTTATTTAATAAAACACCTCATCTTTTGCTTAATTTTTAATTGTAATTTACAATTTGGTGGAAACCATTTTACTATAGTTCAATAAAGTTGTTCAAAGATAGTTTTAATCCCGAGTTATCTTAGGGAGGATAAGTGGTTTTAATTATCAGATTTAGGGTTTATTTTTGGAGTTATTTTCTTCATCTGCGGTTTACTCTTGGGCCCAGCGACCGTTAGATAAGATTTATTTAAATCTCCATCTTTTGAAATCCATCAAGGACAAGTTTAGGTGCGGTGAGCCAGTGTTTCACTTCTTCAACAAGCGACGTTCGACGGATCGTCTCTGGAAGGAAATCACAGGTGCTTTAGTTTATGGTAGCAGGGCTAAGGCTCTTTTGTTATCTTTCATTATTTTCTTATTTTATTTTTGGTAGTAACGGAACCACCCGTTACAGCAGGATGGAATTTACATATACTTTCTACGATCATATGCTTTCTATAAAAGTAATTTTGCTTTCTTACAATTTATTTTTTTATGTTTAGTAATTACTAATTATTGTCTGAAGTCTCTGTTTAATCTATGGTCTTCTTGATTTTTTTTTTGATGTATCACTTTCTCATAATGACAAATCACTGCACAATTAGAATATATATAATTTCTTTTCTAGTACTTTGTCACCTGAACAAACAGCAATAACATTCATATCGAAAGCAGATGTTTTTGCTTCTCAGCATCATAAAAAAGAAAACAAATGCAATCATGCCCACTTTTTTCTCACATCACATATATAAATAAGAACCACAGCAAACATCCTTCTATCTTAATGTAAAGGGTCAGTAACACTATCTATAGCTCAGATCAACTCATTGCTTCATTAATGTTCGCCTTTCTCAAATGACCGAATTATAATCCATGTTAAGTAAAGCAGAATGGGCAGATCTGCCCCACCACTGTACAGCAATAAGATATGTATATAAGGAAACATCTCCATCAAGAATTTGAGCTGGTGCATCTGGTTAAAGTTACAAAGTAGTTTAACAATGAAAAACAATACCCAACTATAAGTTTTTTCTTTGGTTGTAGATTTTCGGGTTGGGGGGGTGCGCCTGACGAAATATTGCCCCGGGCCCCAACAAACCACGCGACGGCACTGACTAAAGTTTCAATTGCAATGGAAAGCAATCATTTTCAAATGAAATATTACAAGGAAATCCACGGATATATATAAAGTTCGAATCTTCAGGGTGCGTCTTGGGGAAACCCCATAGGAAATTGAGCATGACGTGATGAGTGGATAAGGCAGCATCATTAGTGGAGAAATCAGTAACCACATCAGTACATGCGACTGCGTTCTTCCGTCAGGTCTGAAATCCGCTTTCTGGAAATCTTCGACCGGAATTAATATTGCGTCTTACTAAAAACAAGTCAAATAAGAATAAAAATTGTAGATTTGTGAAATATAAATCTTAGTGCAAATAGCAATTGAAGCAAATAGCAATTAATATTAATAATTAGAGATTGTTTCACGACAATGATATGTGTTGATAAGTTTAACAATAGTGTAATAATGATATGACATATCAGATTGTTTGTAACGGGGAACATGCTACTTCATTGTTAGGATTAGTGTAGGATTAGTGTAATTGAAAGGTTTGAATTTTTGCACAGTTGACATTATGTGTTAGAACTGCAAAGATATGTTATGAATTGTATTTCATATAAGATGAATATATGATTTTCTTTAAGTAATTAAGTAAAACTAAATTACTGGATTTTATAATATAATATTTGATTAATTTGTATTTATTCAATGTTTTCATGCTGTCTTAGCTGTTACGAATTATTTAATTTAACATTACTGTCTATAGTTAGTGTTTGAATAAACTTTGTTTTGTTAATAACTCCTTTCTAAAATAAATATTGACAGTTATTAGAGGTTATGGGACCAAGACCCACGTTTTTTCCACTGCGCAAGATAGTAGAGAAAATTGATGAATTAATTAGTTATCATATTATATGTTTGTATATTTCAAGACATCAGTTGTCGTATTATTTATTGCTTGTTGTTTGAATCATTTTGATTGTAGTGTTATTGTGTGGTATGATAATTAATTATCGATGTGCTATTAGTCTGAGTTATTTCAGTAAAAAAAAATTGTACACTGTTCGGTCAAGTTAGATGTAATACCATTCTTTTTGTTGTTAACATATTATTGAATTTCTGGCATGGCTGGTAAAGTGTTAACATTTAGTGGAGATAATTACTTGCGTTGGAAATTAAACATAAGAACAACGCTACAGCGTGAAGGTCTTTGGGATGTAGCCAATACTCCACTAACAGAGATTAAAGAATGTGAAGATAAGTCATTAAGATTCAAACTTTTGAATAAAGCACAGAAAGCTGTTGGATATATAACAACATTTGTGGAAGAAAGATTTCGGTTGCATATTCATTAAAATCAAGACCCATGTTTACTTCTAAAATAATTAGAAGAAAATTTCAATACAGTTGATTAACTTAATTTAACAAATCTAAAAAGAGATTTGTACACGTTAAGTAAGATGAATAAGGACGATAATCTATATTACTAAAATCTTTTATTTCTCTGTCTGTCTGTCTGTGTGTCTGTCCGGCGCAATTTTCTGAGAGAATGGAAAATAGAAATAATTTTTACAATGAAACATCCGCGACAGGAATCGAACCTGCAACCTTCTGATCCGAAGTCAGATGCCTTATCCATTAGGCCATAGGGACTACAATTCTCTTCATATGGTTTTTTGACTTATATCTCCTTTCCTTTCCCCCATCAATAAGGAATGTATTCAATCTTTTTTTTGAATCTCAAGATTGTTTATTTATTTCACATCAGTCAGTTTATTTGTAATTCGAAACTGACAATTAGAACGATAATTGCCGAAACGTTGCAATATTTTAAATATTCTTACTTAACCAAATCCTATGTGATATTGAAAAATATGTGGGTGTACACGCCAGATGTTGGAGTAAAGAAAACAGAGTCAAGAAAGAGAGAAGCACTCTTTTTTGAGGTGGAATACCGAAAAAATCACTATTTGCAACTCAAAAACCATCAATAAATGTAACTCAAACGTCACTGAAAAGTGACAATTATAATTAAAATGAGAGTCAAAAAAGAATGAAGCGATACTTCTATTAGATAGAATACTGAAAAATCACTATCTGTAACTCAGAAACCATCAATATTTGGAACACAAAAGCCACTGAAAAGTGCCACTTAGAATAAAAAAAGAGACTCAAAAAAGAAAGAAGCAGTATTTCTATTAGATAGAATTCTGAACACTATTGTAACTCAGATACCACTGAAAAGTATCATTTCGAATAAAAAAAAAAGAGTTAAGAAGTAAGAAGCAGTATTTCATTAGGTAGAATACTGAAAAATCACTATTTGTAACTCAAAAACCATCACTATTTCTAACTCGAAAATCACTGAAAAGTATCAATAGGAATAAAAAAAAAGATAGTCAAGAAAGAAAGATGCACTATTTCTATTAGGTAGAATACTGCTCAGAAGTTAGACGTCTTAGCCATTAGACCACTAGGTATACATTCTAATCTCTGTGAAAAATAAAAATATATCATAGATATATGATTTACAAGGTGGTTCTAAAAGCAGTCGTAGATTGAGAGAATATAGACATCAAAAATTAAATAAAAAAAAAAAAGCTGTTAAAAAATTTTGGTTTTAGTTTCCTTGATGCAATTTGTGTGTGTGTGTGTGTGTGTGTTTTTTTTTTTTTTTAATAAATAAAAAATTGTTTTCCGTTACATAAGGGAGGCTTCCAGAGCGAAGCGACGGGTAGCCGACTAGTATACCTGAAAAATTGATGAGAATAAAACTCATTATTGCTGAAATTGTAGAAAAAGATGGTGCTATTAATGACAATGAGATCTCGTGGAATATTTTATCTGGACTTCCAAGCGATTACTATTCATATGCTCAGAGTATTCTAGTTTTGCAGAAATAGGCCCAGCTTTCATCAGAAATGGTGATTAACTGTGTAATAGAAGAATACAAAGAAAAGATCAAAGGAAATACAACTGATAATAACTTTGTGGATCAATGTCACAAAACAGAAGTAAAACCTAAGGAAAATTCAGAATCACATTATCAAATTGATAAAAGAAAATGCTTTAAGTGCGGCAAAATAGGACATTTGGCAAAATTCTGTCGTACCAGGTATAAAGCTAATAAAGACAGGGATTTCAATAAATCTGATTCCAAGAAAAATCACAACGAATTTCGTTTACTGGAATGATGATAATGTATAAAGATCAAACTAGTTGCACCAACAAACAATCAAACTGGTATCTCGACAGTGCGAGTACAAATAATATCAGCAACAACATAGATATTTTCCATCGTTACAAAGAACTGAAGGAACCGATTAAAATTATAGGATCTTCAGAATCAACAATAAATTCAATTCGTATTGGAAATGTAATATTCAAAAACAGAGTCATGAATGGAAGAATTCAATATGTTGATTTGAGTCAAACATACTATGCACCGGAAATGCCGGTTAATTTAATATCTGCAAGTCACTTAGCTGACCTAGGTTGTGCTCAATTTACAGAGAGAGCACAGGAGAAGATGATGAAGATAACTATATAATACTAAGAACTGATCGTAAAGTTAGAAGAAAAATATTGAAAGCCAATATTACTACAAGTGAAGGAGAACCAGCAAGCTATGAAGAAGCAATATCAGGGGAAAATAAAGAAAAGTAGATAGAAGCCATCAACAATCAACATAAGAGTATAAAAGATCATAATACATGGAATGAACTGATGTACCAGATTTCGTAACCCCAATAACCACAAAATGATTACTCAAGATAAAAAGAGATAATAATGGAAAGGTGAAAAAGTACAAAGCCAGGTTTGTTGTAAATGGGTTCATGAAAAAAGTGGTATTAAATATGAACAAACATATGCTCCCACCCCCAGCATTGAACTGATTTGTATGATGTTCGCACTGGCCTTATGATTCAAATTACATATACATCAAGTAGAAGTTATCAGTGCATATTTAAATGGTGAAGTGGACAATGATATATTTTTAGAGGTACCAAAAGGCGTGAAATTGCAAGATAAAAATAGCAATGGTTGGAAGCTTGTAAAATCTCTCTGTGGATTAAAACAAGCTAGCCGAAATTAGCATGAAACCTTTAAAACCAAGCTGATAAAAAATGGATACACTTGTTTGAAATCTGAACCATGCATATTTATATACAAAATGGGTAAAGAATATTATGTGTTATTGACGTATGTAGATGATATCTTAATTATAGGTAAAGATGAACAGAAGATCATCAAAATTAAGAAATCATTGAATAACCTATTTGGAATCAAAGATCATGGAAAAATTGATACTTACATTGGCATGAATGTCAATTACAGTATGGATGAAAGAATTATTGAAATAAATCAAAAACGAATTATAAAGGACCTTTTGGATAAAATCAGTATGACTGACAGTAAACCCATGAAAACTCCAATAGTGGATGAACCAATATCACAAGATGAAATAGCAGTTAAACAGGAAGAACAATGGCAGTTAAACAAAGCAGATCACCTCAAATATCGGAGTGTGATTGGAAGTTTTTTTTATCTAAGCAAATGTACCAGACCAGATTTATCCTACACTATCAGTAAATGTTCTGAGAAAAATAATGCACCTACTGAATATGATATGTCTAGAATAAAGCGAATATTAAGATACCTAAAAGGTAAATTGGATTACAAAATTCATCTCAGTCACAATGAAAACGGATTAATAGGATACTCAGATGCAAGCTTGGCAAATCGAAGTAAAGGAAAGTCAACATCTGGATATATAATATTTTTACGTGGTAACCCCATTGACTGGAATAGTCATAAACAATCTATTATAGCACACTCAACGCAAGAGAGTGAATTAAATGCTGGATGCGAATGTAGTCGCAGCATTGTAAGCTTTATTAATGTTTTAACTGAAATGAATTACTCAGATATTTTGGATCAAAGTATAATATTGTATTGTGATAATCAAGCCATGATACAGATGATACAAAACAAATACAGTAAATCCAGAAATAAACTTAAAGTAGCATATCCTAAAAGATTATGTGTCACAAGGTTTGATAAAATTGAAATATGTGGAAAGCAGCAAAAACATTGCGGATGTATTTACTAAAGCTTTAGATAATAGTAAACATAGTGAAATGATGAAAATGTTGAAAATTTATCAATATTTTTTTTTGATATACCTCCAATTGATTTGAGGGGGTGTATTGTAGATTTGTGAAATGTAAATCTTAGTGCAAATAGCAATTGAAGGTAAATAATATTAGAGATTGTTTCACGACAATGATATGTGCTGATAAGTTTAACAATAGTGTAATAATGATATGAAATATCAGATTGTTTGTAAGGTGGAACGTGCTACTGCATTGTTAATGTTGTGAAGTTGTAGTAATAATTATAAATGTAATTATTGAAAGAGGAAATAATTACTATAAAAAGAAATTGCTTGAAAAGATTTTTTTTTCCTTTCTCTGAGTGTTGAAAGAGAAGTAATAGATTATTATTTGCATATTTAAATATTTGGATTGGCGTGACGAGATAAAGATTATAAAAGGAAGTGACATTCAAATTCCAGGTCACACGCAAAAGTCCAGTAGCAGAAGTAAGGAAAAATGAGAATGTGAAGTCAGAAGCGAGAGTGTGCTCAATGACTGATGACGAGAGTAGATTTCAGCGGAGTCGAGTGATTATGATTGGACAGGTCAGGGAGAAGTAAATATGACAGTACCAGGTTATTAAAGTCCGAAGATATAGCAGTTTAGAACTGATTAGTAAAACTAGAAGCCTTTGAAATTAATAAGGTAGCGAGGAAAGGAAAGACGTTTCCGAGTGAAGTAATAGACCGAAGATTAGACCGAAGAATTCAGCGGTGAGGATAAATTCCGCTAGACGGTTATTGAAGACAACTAACGGACTCAGAATAAGTTATTCAATAGGAAAGAAATAACTATTATTAATTTAAGAAGACATTATTATTTGTAATATAATCAATGCGAATAGTGCATTCGAGACTTAGTAGAATGAAGCGAGAATTACCTACCTGTATATAGTGATCACGAACCCGACTGCAGTAAGGATTAATAATTGGAAAGAAACCAATGGATACAGAAAGAAACATGGAACTTTTCGAATCAATTGAAGGAAGATATTAATTCGAATTAATTCCCATTCGAGCCAAAGGAATTGGTAGATATTAATCGTACTACGCCGTGATAACCTGAAGCCCGACCAGACCCATTATAGCGGAGGGAGACCGATGCAATTGGAAGTGGAGCAGAGGCGGCAGTTACAAACCAAGGATTGAATTTTGGATTCAACTTTGATTGAAGACTGGCAGTGGATACTCAAGGAGGAATTCACATAAGAATGAATAACCACCGCAGTCAGCTTTATTGTAAGTACTCTTTATTATTACATTTTGGATGGGAATAGCGTTCTTCAACGCGGAGTATGAACTAACAGTAAAAGCGTTCGTTAACGCAGAGTGCTATCTAGGATCGAAAGCGGTCATTAAAAGAGAAGAATCAACTAGTAATGATATTCAAGTACTTTTAGTGGAAATAGTGAATTTCTGAAAATATAGAAAGTATTAATATAGTTTCACATACGGTGAATTATTGTGTGCATTACCATTTAGCAATCACTCGAAATTAATTAAAAGAATATTTCATACTAGATGAAAGTTTAAGTGCCATTAGTGGATATAAATATTTATTATCATACAAGTGAAATATGTGATAATATAAAGTAGTGGATATAGGAAGAATAAGTGTATTATCACGTGATTTGAATTAGTGTATCAATTTGCAAGAAGCATTGTGAGTTATTAAGTGCTACAGTATAACAGTGCAACCAAATTGTGCAAGTGAACTATTGCAATTAATTTGTGATTTATGACAAGGGAGTAATACAGAGATTACTCAATTACAATATACTCAGTTTATAGTGAGGAAATTAGACTTGAAACTATACATTGAGAATCTTAATGGATGTTCATTACAGTCTGAACAGTATCGTTGTATAGTTACATTTAATGATTGATCCAAGAGATTTATTAGATGAGCCCAGAAATAATTTTAAATTTTTACCACAGCTGTATTTTCTGTTTATTCTAACTTTGCTACACCACTATGCATGCTGTACCTTTTGCGCAACAGCACCGTTATGGGCCCACTAAGATTAGTGTAATTGAAAGGTTTGAATTTTTGCACACAATTGACATGATGTGTTAGAACTGCAAAGATGTGTGATGAATTGTATTACATATAAGATGAGTATAATTTCATAGTGTTATCAAGGATTTGATAGCAGAGATTATGCTGTTTAGTTATATAATTAATTCTATAAAATATTGATTATTTATCAACCTTTGTAGGCATTTGTAACTTGCTCAGATATAAGGTAACATGAATGAACATTCTATCTCGAACGTTGGCCACCATTGTGAAGTGATAAACTTATAGTGGATACTACAAGAATAAATATTTTATCACTGCCGATTTAGATCTAAACTGAGACATTGCAGAAGATTGTTAATAAGTCAATTCATTTTAACTAATTCAAAGTGAAGACAGGATTTCCAGATACAGAAGATTAAAGGCAACGATAGACTTTAACAGTTATTAATATTTCCACTAGTGTGATCATTAAAGACAGATTGCAAAATATATGATTTTCAATCGTAGTAAATATATAAGTGGACTTTATGACAAGATTTCAAGGACTATTTAAGTTTGATGTAAATTCGTTTGAAATAACATTGATTGTGAATGGTAGAATATACATTAGCTAAGTTGCATTCATATTTGTTAAGATTAAAAATACATATTACTTGGATATAAAATTCAGGGTTAATTGAGTTTAAAGTAGACCTACATTATTCTTTTACTACTCAGGATTGAGTGTACAATGATTTTCTTTAAGTAATTAAGTAAAACTAAATTACTGGATGTTATAATATAATATTTGATTAATTTATATTTATTCAATTTTTTCATGCTGTCTTATCTGTTACCAATTACCTGATTTCACATTACTGTCTATAGTTAATGTTTGAATAAACTTTGTTTTTTTCATAACTCCTTTCTATAATAAATATTTACAAAAATAAAAATAAAATTAAAATAAAAATTTATAAATAAATAAACATATATATAAATAAAAATTAAGAAATTAAAAATAAAAAGGAAAATAAATTTAAAGTAAATGTTGAAATAAAAATAAAAATAAAAATAAAATTAAAATTTTAAAGGTGGGGAAAGGTGGAGAAACTCCAGGAAGGAATAATTTATTTTTTTAAATAGGCAAAATAGAATGTTCCAATATTCTATTTTGCCTATTTTCATTTTTTTTCTTTTTTATCCCATATTTAGCAATGGCTGGAATGGAGATATAGTCGTTGTAGGCAAAAGGAGAACATAAAATAAAGATAGATTCTATGCACTTTTTCCTAATGTCTGATTTACAGGTATTGAAAATTATCTGATCGGTCAAATTTAGTCGTGATGAAGTTGTGTATGATGTCTGAAGTCAAATAGTCGCTATTCCTATTATTTAGAGCCCTATGATGCTCCACTATGTGATCCCACAAAGCCCTACAGGTCTCTTCTATGTATATGCATTGTTGATTAACGCAATGATTACAGCGACCACAACGAATTGAAAATGAATATCGATGTATAATATATGCTATTCCTTGTGTTAATCAACAATACATACACATAGGAGAGGCTCGCTGGACTTTGTATAGTGTATAGCGAGCCCCGTAGGGCTCTAAATACTAGCAATTACTTGACCTTTAGACATCATACACAACTTCATCATGAACTAAATTTAGCTGATCCGCTAATTTTGGATACCTGTAAATCAGACATTAGAAGAAAGTGCGTAGAATCCATCTTTATTTTATGTTCTGCTTTTGCCTACAACGACTGTATCTCCATTTCAGCCATCACTAAATATGGGATAAAAAAGAAAAAAAATGAAAATAGGCAAAAGAGAATGTTCTAGCCACAGATGAAGAAAAAAAAAACTTTTAGTCTGGTTGCAAGTGTACATCTGTGGGATTTTTGATGATACAAGCATGGGAGTGGTATCAATCTCTTCGTTGTAACATGGAGAATCAGTATTTGGATGGTGGACAGTAGCCACTAGTGGCAGATTAATCTTATACTCAAAAAACAAAATGGCCGCCGCTGTGCCGTACATCGTACTGGTTTTTCATGTTTATCTCGTAAAATACAATATTTATGACAAAATGACGTATTACTAAAAGTATTCAGCATTAAATTCTACACAAAACATGTTCTTAAAATATTCTGTGTACGGCTAACCTTTAACATAGAAATTCGGCTTTGAAATGAAGAATTTATGATTTTTTTTTTCCAAAAAGTGCAAAGAGTGTTGCTTTTATTTTTTTTTTATTTGCAAATATATAAATGTTAAATTTACAATTGAATTACATAATCTAAGACATTATTAGACTTCAAAGTTAATACAAAGACCAAATATATGTCTGTATTTTACTAAACAACAGTTTATCAATTACAATCTCCATCATAAATCTCTTCACTTTCTATAGCTGATTCACTGCATTCATCTATGTCTTCCGTATCCTTAGAGTTTTCACAAAGTTCTGCATTAACTTCTTATCGATACATTTCTGTGCACTTTAGTCCATACATGAGACAGGTGCATGGTGGACAACAGCGACGTAGGGAGCATGTGCAACTACAAAGCTGTGCCGTAAGGTCTGGAACACAAGGCAAGCGATTGGTTCAAACCTTCCTCCATCGTACGTCCATCCGAAGCAGAGTGGTGACGGTATGACTGTGTTTGGGTTCATATCTTGATTACACACAAGTGCCTTAACATTAGCTCTTAGCAGTGCAGGAGTTAGAGCAGCTTTTGTTGTGGAAGATTTTCATCTTGACATTGTTTTTTGGTGAAAAGCCACCATTGCACATCTCCAATCTCAGTCATTGTAGTTTTTGGAATATATAATTGACAAACAAATGACTCCAAAGCGTTTCTGACATCGTCTGGAAGAGTGGGTGTTGTACCAATCTTTGCTAAGGCCTCTAGTAGGTCATCATTGACGGAATTGAATGTTTTCCATCATTTAAGCTTCCCTTTATTGGCAAATGTCCCAGTGACATCTGAACCAGATAAGGCATGAAGTCCAGGGAGAGCAGCAGATCTGAGTAATCCCAGTGACTTGTGGATGGAAGCTATGTCAACAAACCTTTTGATTCCCTGCCCAAGGAAAATTCCAAATTGTGATGTCATTTGAGGAAATCGCCTTAAGGCTAAAACCAGAACATCTGTGTCTGTCGAATAAATGTGCGTTGTTCTGTATCCTTGTTGTGATATGTATACTCCGTGAAGTATGATTTTTGTATCTGCTTCTTCCTGTGTGGTCCGAAGGCTTGACACATCTGTTCCATCTGATGATGCAGCTTGATCTCGCCAACTAACTAAATATTTCTTGTTATTGCTCACTCCCCATTGTAATATGTGACTAGAGAGAAACTCTGTAAGCTCGTCTTTGTTTTTATTGTGAGCAAGCAAATTCTTCATTAAAGTTTTGCTAACTATCATTTCAGATGTTATTTTGTAACGGATTGGATCACTGCCCAGTTACCGAATACGTCTCATTTCATTTTTTAATGAATCCTCCTCATACGTGTCAAACATAACATGTACTGAATTGTATGCATTGAATTTGTCACCAATCCATTCGCTTAAGTGTATTCCTAGATCACGACATGTTTTTACTGTGTTACGTTTATTGTAAGTGTGCAGTAGAGCCATTCCATCATTTATAGCTGCGATTTGTTTCGATGTGATAGTGGTGAACTGCTGTCAATCTGTTCTTCATTTGATGGCTATGACTCCAAAATCGCTGCAAGTTTGGATTTGTTGGAACAGTGATGCATTTTCCCATCCCTAGCAAACAATGATTTTGGGAGGGATGAAAATTCGTAATTGCTTAGATTGAACTTTATGTCAATATCATCTCTGCTTCGAGATGCAATCAATAGCCTAGACATAAGTGAGAGATCTGTTTTCATAAGATACAATTTTGTCTTTAAGGATAACTTTAACCTTTTCTGCTGACACTTTACAAGTTTTTGTGGAATATTTCTTCATTATAGACCAAAATTGTGTTTTGTGGCTATTTATACGCTCTGCCATGAAAGATTCCTCCAACTTTTTACCCACTTCTGCTACGTTACTTACAAAATCTTGCACGTCCTCCGGGAACACTCTTTGAGTAAGAATGTGGGTCAGTTGTTGGTTTTTATACTGAAAAGGGTTGGTAGAATTTTTAAATGCATCTTTCAGTTTCAAGACATTGCGATCCTGGCGTTTTTGGGCACTATCTAGAAGCCCGTGGTGATTTGTCTGTACAACAGTTTTCATCCCAAGCAACATTTCCGTCTCATTTGAAATTCTGTTCAGTTCGGGATTTACAAAGAAGAAACTATTTCTGGCATTATCATTTTGTAGAATACCTACCAGTCCTCCTTGAATTTTCAATTTTCGGTTTTGGTGCTCTAAGGCTTCATCTGCACCTAGGGCACAGAAGGGTACACTATTACGATTGACAACACGTTTTCCCTCTATGAAGTTTTTCCAGATATCTGGATCTGTTAATTGTAATACATCCATCTCAGCAAGATACAGTGAAATCATTCGTGCATAATTTAGTCTATTAAGAGCAAAGAAATATTTCAGAAAGTCATAAAAAGAAGCCTGGCTGAGATTCCAATCAGATGTTCTAACAGATCTGATAAAGCACAGCATTAGACTATACCATATCCATATATGAACATGCCATCTTGAAGACTGGTTCCACTGATTTCCTAGAACTCACAAATCTTTTAATTTCTTCAAGTATCCTATTTTCTTTAAAGAAATAGATTACTGCATCATGTTTTTGTTTAATATTGGTTTCATTCTTAGATTGTAAACTCACTGCCAGTTCATCTAATAGAGGCTGTAACAAGGTAATTTTTCCCGGGTGTTTCTTGTCAAATTCTTCTAGAAGAAGAATATTTAATATGGTTGTAGTAGTTAAATGGGCTTCAATAGCTCTCCTTATGTGTCTTCCCTCTAGTATTTGTTTCATAGTCACCGAGGAGTACAAATCGCACTCCACCCACAGCTCTGGTATTCCACTTCCACATATGAACTCACCAATTGTTCTAAGTTGAGCTATTATTATATGCAGCTCTCCAGGCTTCAATATCCATTTGCCTTTGCAATCTTTTTTTGCCATTTCAAGCTGCTTTAAAGATTTATAAATTGCCATGTCAGCTGTAACAACGACTTTGTTTGTCGTTTTATTTAGGGATTCGTTAAGTTTTTCAAGTTGCCTCTTAACTGTTAACTGAACAGAACTATTAGTTAGAGGTTCTGGAAATACTGGCAGCAAGGAAACTCTGGAAACACATTTCACATCTCCTAAATAGCTGTTATAGCCAATCCATGTGGGAGAGGAGATAGATATATCATTATCATTCAATATGGATCTTCATATTAGGAACCAAACACTGTCAGACAGAACATATTGCTTTCTGAAGTAAGTCACCATATTGTTGGACAGTATTGGAAACGACAGTTCTAGACAACATGTATTGCAGTTCGTAGGTTTTGTACAAGAAAGGATTTTTGGTAAGGTATCTTCAAGAGATGGTAATGGCAAATTATTTGATAAGGCCAATGATATTGGAGCATGTCGATCAAACTCTTTTACATCTTGGTAAACAGTTACAGCCGTTCCATGAAATGTCCTTCTTCCGTCAATGGTGTCTTCACAAAAGTCAATATTGTCCATAGCACAATGAATAAACCTGTCAGTAACCAAATCTGGTGGTATGTACACGCCATCATCGCTAATGATCCTATTAACCACACTTCTTGCAATATCTGTTTCAATTCTCAGGACTCTTGAGTAATCAGGACGTTATGCATGAGTTTGATCAAAGACTTACTTTGTGTTGTATTATGAATGGTTAAGGCACAAGCCACTTGAAGAGGTAGGTCTCGACTGTGATGGAAACTTAAACATGTTTTGTTTAATACTTGTCTTCGAGAAAGACAATTTGACATGAGCATCTGTGACATATTGCTTGCTCGTCTCTGTACATCTTCGTTCTTTGTTATTTGATTTTCATTAATATTTTTTCAATCGATTATAGAAATTAATTAAAGTAATCACAAAACTATTCCCTCTGTTGTGGCTCAATAAAATAGGATTGAAAAAAGACACTCAGAGTATCGAACCCCAAAAACACACTGCTTTCTGGAAATCCGAGTCTTCACGCACACAAAGAAAAATGATGTCTCTCCCGTCTTTTCTTCCAATGTCCAAAGTCACTCGGACAACAATTTAGCCTCACACCCATTGAAACATTTCACTTGAAAATAATGAGTATCAATGTATAATATATGATATTCTTTGCGTTAATCAACACTACATATACATGGATGAGACTCGTAGGGCTTTATATATTGTATAGCAAACATCGTAGGGCTCTAAATAATAGGAATAGCGATTACTTACAGTCTCATTATTAAACTACTTTTTAATCTTTCAACCAGGTGTACCGGATCAAATTATTGAAAATTATTGGATCAAAATTATTTTTCCAAACACAAGAAAATCGAAAAGAACAAAATCTCGATTGGATTCCAAAGAATGATACTTATTCTTTAAACTTTTTATTTTTTTTCCAAACATATTTAAAGATCGCAGTAACTAAAATATATTTATTGTACGTAAAATATTTTCTGTTCTTAGATCTTATTAATAGAACATTTTTTTATCTTTACGACTTGTCTCAACTTTTAGTTCGTTCGGAGTCATATAAGTCTAAATATGACGTTTCATTGATTGATTGATTGTGGTGAATGAGGGTGGCAGGGAAGCCAACCATCAACAATAAATTAATCACACTGTTAATAAGTATTATACATAAATAATAATTAATATTATCATTTATTTATTACATGTAAATAATAATTATTTACATGTAATAAATTAATATTTTTGTTACTGAAAATAAATATTAGATATTAAATTATTAAAATATCACTCAGAACAGACTAATAATTGAGACGAATCGTAATAATAACATATATTCTATGCAAGGAGATCTTTCTGTAGTATATATCTTATCACCAGAGCTCGGATTATATGCAAAATGCATATTTGTTATTAAGAGGTATATCAACAAAATTGTAAGTTTTCTGTGCATATCTTATGTTTTTTTATTAAAATAATCCAATTAAAAAATGCATATTTTGCATATTTTGGCAACTTCATGCATATTTTAGGAAATATTGCATATTTGTGCATATTTTCTTCAAATCACAAATTTCCAATTAAAAATTTTAGTTCAAGGGAAAAATTGGAAAATTAAACGAAAATGACCCGATTACAAAATATGTTAAAGGGAAAACAACCGATAATTCGTAAGCCGGACACAAAGTATCCTGCTGAGTGTTTCCTTCTTAAATTCGTTTTGAATGGCTATAATTCTTCCAATCGGATTACCTAATTATGAATTTTCGAGAAATTGTTTCAAGAGATGTGATCTGAAAAGTACAGATTTCTGAGAAAGGCTTAATTACTAGGTTTATAAAATGGCTTGCCTGAGGCAAAATCAATTTATTTGTTCTCTTTCGTTCATCGTGTGCAGTTCAACATGCCGAAAACACTAAGTTTAGTGTACTCGTGGAATAATGTAATACCAAATCAATTAGCGTTTATTGCAAGTAATTTTTCTGTAGTGCCCGAAACAATTTTAAAATTGCAATCAGAAGAGCTGCTTTTGTCCGAATCAGTAAATTTAATAAACAAATGCCATAGAGATTATCAGCTGTTAAAGGAACTGGAGAATTAATTTTTAAAAAGCTTAACTCAGTATTGAATAAAAATGAAGGATTCAAAATTGTGTCAAAAGTATCTAAAATTTTGAATGGGGAATTTGTTGATGATCTTGAATTAGATCCATACATTGTAAGCAATTTAAAATATGCACCCATCACTTCCATCGATGTTGAACGATCTTTTTCTATGTTTAAACATTTACTAGATGACCGACGACATTCGTTTAAAATAGAAAATTTAGAGAAACACCTAATTGTCAACTTTTTTAATAATAATAAATAACTAATATGTAATTATGTAATATTACGTATATATAAGTACCATAATAGATAAAAATTAATATGAGTTGTAGTTGTAAGCATATTATATGTATATAAATATATTACTCCTGTTATTTATTAATAATTATTGATTACAGGTATTAGGCTAGTGCCTTTTAATCAAAGAATGGCAGAATATTAAAATTTTTGTCAATAAATGGAAGGTATATTGCTGAATGTTGTATTTTAAAATGTATAATAATAAGAATAAATATGTTTGTGTTTATTAAATTGGAATGGATTTTGATTTTTTTATTGTTAAAAGTTTGGCATATCGATGCATATTTGCTATATATTGGAGCATATTTTTTAATATCGTGTGCATATTTTTGTGAAAATACGTGCATATATATGCGCATATTTTACGAATTTTTCGTGCATATAATCCGAGCTCTGTACATAACGTATGTAAATGTAAAAATTAACAAGGGCTCAAAAAGACTGGTTATTCATTATCAATAATTAGACTATGGACAATGAGATTGTATTCAAAGGGTTTTCGGATCGAAATTCACAGCAATAAACAAATTCAAATACGTTTGTTGTGCTCTATTAAGTTTTGTAGAAAATTGATTTATGAGCCATAAAAAGGATAAATGCCTTCAGCTTCTTCTTGACTCTTTCAAGAATCAATTGATAAACCATTAAGGCTTCATTCAAATGGTTTGAGAATAGCAATTTCAGGAAGATAACTCCGAAAAAACAGCCGAAGAATTTCAATAGGAAAATGAGTAAGTCTTAATTACGAAAATAAAAATACAAAGAATGGGGGTTTGCTGACAGTAATAATTATTCATTAGTATTTTTGGCTATTAATCAACAATAATTGAAGCACGGAAAGCTTGATGTTGAATACTCCGTGGAAATATTGATCTGACGATTAAAAGAGAAAGTAAATGAGAATCAAGAAATGCAATGTGAGAAGTGGAAGTAGATTTACAGTTCTCTATTACTGTTTTAAAGGTAATTTTTCCATTTAAAATTTAAGTATTGCTTAAATATTGTTTCAACTGACAAAATTTGCTTACTGCCATCGTGGAACCCTCCTTGCGGGCTGTTATCTTCGCGACAGGCGCCAGTTGCCTCCACACATCTCCTCCTCCTCCCTTTCGTCGACAGGTCCTTTAAAATGCTGTTTATTTAATGTACTAGGGATGATATCTCCTTAGGTATCAGTTGTAGATCGCTGGTGTCAATAACGTTTTGTTTCTTAAAAAATATACTTTCCGTTTGTTTTTTCCTTTTCTTTTTCTTTAAAATTCTGATTAATATTCATCACAGAAGTTATGGTATGAAATTGCGAAACATTAAAATTCTAAAAATGCCTATTGGGAATTATTTATAAAATTAGAAGTATACTGTCGAGAAGATTTTTATGGAATTAATTAAATTCTACGATTGTAACAAACATGGTGACAGATATTCATTTTAAAAGAACGGTATTTTAGTCTAAAAATTGTATCAGAAGGATTATTTCCTGGGTATGATTATTTTTTTCCTCATTAATGTAAATCAGACTACAAGTTAATAATTATACCAAAGTGTTCGTTATGATACTCTGTGGCTGGGGTACTCAATGTGGAACTTATGGTTTCCAGGGACCAGAAGGGTCTTTGGGGGGTCACAGGAAAAAAACGGATAAATGGGGGGTGGCGGGCATAGAAACTATTAATGCAGCCATGGAAAAAAGTACATTATTCTTATATTATTATTTAACCGATGTCATGCTTTTATTTTTGCACTCGTTTCGCAAACACCATTTTATCACAAATAAGGCATTCCATGGATTGTTTGTGATAAAAAATTTTTTGTAAATATTTGGTGATTGTTATATTTTTATTTATGATTTTTATGTATCTGAAGAATATTGACGGTTTATGCATGTTTACACACGCGACAGATGTGGCACTTCATTTATCCGAGTGGGCGACGGTAGCGAATCGTTATTTGTGACCAGAGAAAGACTCGCAACATAACATTGGTTTGTTTCTTTTTCTTTAACATAGGATACGTCTTTGTTTGTTTCTGATCGTTGTAGGGGGTCATGTCATTACCACGTTTAAATTCGGCTGCCCACTTTTTCTGACTATTGTTTATGAAGGACAATCTTATTTTAGAAGTGTTTGCCAGGTCTTCATTAAAATGCTTTGGTGCACACTTTACTTCAGGAAATTCCACAAATTAACGAATTAACATAAAACTTGAAGATACATTACTGACATTTCATAAATACCTCTCAAAAAATAATTGTGCATTTAGTGTTGCCCTCTGTACTCACGAGTGATATGTTTTTTTTTCATTCATATCTTTTGATATATATTTTTTTATTCATATTCACAATTTGACATTCATCAATTAATTCTTGTATTTTATCAAAAGAAAAAAAAAACTTTCTTTTGAAGTGCTAAAGAAATGCTAAAGAAAAGTGTTGAGAAAAGTATCCCATTGCAAAATATTACATTCTGTGCTACAGATGGGGCCTCGTCAATGAGTGGGAGATACAAAGCATTCCTGACACATTTTTAAAAACCACTTAAAAACTTTGTTCTCTATTCATTGCGTTATCCATCGGCAACATTTAATAGCAAAAAATAAGGTAGGGATAAGCAATTAGTAAACCAATCACAATGATTCGCAACGACTTCTGATACGTATAAAAAAATATAATAATTATAATAATTAATACTAAAATCCAGCGTAATTTTGTGATTTTGTTGAAAATGTCCGTAAAGCCCAGCACAGAATAAACAAAAACACAATTGCCTTTTCCGATTCATTTTATGGGAAGGATTAGGGAACAGCTGTTTCACCCTTCAGCGGGATCATCAGCCCTAACCCGCCTCCCTCGATGATCCCTTAGAAGGGTGAAACAGCTGTTCCCTAATCCTCCCCGTAAAATGAATCGGAAAAGGCAATTGTGTTTTTGTTTATTCTGTGCTGGGCTTTACGGACATTTTCAATGAAATTTGTCAGCACGTTAACTCATTTATTTTGCTTATTTTGCTTAATTTTGTGATTTTGTTCAAATTATGTTAAATTGTTGCTTTAATTTCGTTATTATTATAAATGTGATTGTTGCGAATTCAAAAGGCACAATTGTTGGGTTTATTGTGGTTGTTGTGGTTGTTGCGAATGCAAAAGGCGCAATTGTTGCGATTATTGTGATTGTTGAGCTAATGAGAATTTAATGATATTTTAATGATACTTGTCCACAGACGGACGGGACAAAGAGGGAATATAAAGGGCGAAACACATACTGCGAAAGTTCGACGAAAATCGCAGGACGAATCCCCGAATTTGACGCACCCCCATTCCACATTGACGCGAAAGTCCCTGCGATGTCGTCGCTGCGAGCGAATTGGATGTTAAAATCATTTCGCACCTGCGTCCAATTGAAACAGACGCAGATGCGATCGACGCATCGCGACGGTTTTTTCAACCAATCAGTGACGAGCTGTTCCTGTAGTCCCATGATCCTCTGCGAAAGCAAAAGGCGGGAAACGTAGATGAAAAACATGGCGTCCAGTGACCGCTTCAGTTTTAACGAGGAGCTGATATCCTAAGTGGAAGGACATCCAGCTGTTTAGGATGTTGGCGACCCCGACCATAAGGACACGAAGATTGTTAATGCTGCGTGGCAATCAATTATCTTCATTTTGAAGGTTCCCGGTTAGTATATTTTGTTTTTTCAATTTCCAAATATCAACATCAGTAATCGTCGTTAGGAAATTTGCCAGTCAGTTATTAGTATTTGTAATAACTGAATTTTTTTAAATTTCTTTTTCAGTGACGGCTGCCCAAGACAGGTGGCGGAATCTGAGAAATACGTATGTGCGTAATGTAAAAAAAAAAAAAAAAAAATTGTCGAAGTGGGTCTGCTGCCACTACAAGACGAACGTGGATCCATTTCGATCAGCTGTCGTTCTTACAAACCACAGTAATGCCACGAAGGTAATACAATTTAAATTTATTTAGTTTTGTTAAGTATTTTAACTGTATTTAGATGTAATGTTTGACATTAATGGCGTACATTTCGTATTAGCAATTCACATAGAAAGGTGCAACACGGAAATATGACATATTCGTTCTGTTTGTACGAATGTCAAATGTTGACAATGTCGAAGAATTCAATGAACATATTGCGATTGTGGATAATATCAGGAACTTCACTGATGCTGTAAGATATATATGATACCCACAGATGTGTGTATATATATATATATAGAGAGAGAGAGAGAGAGAGTTGTCAATAGTAATTGGCTTCCAATAACAGCAGATGGGAAAGTAGTTAAAAAATTATTTTGCACTATAATCAGTATTGCTCAATAGTAATCAATAATATTTAACAAAGTAAATATTGTATTTGCAGGTCATGTTAGAAAAATTCAAAAAAAAAAAATTCAATATTGTTAGGAAATGGCTCTTCAGTCTTGGTAATGCACACAGGAAGTATAGTAATGTTACATGTAATATGTATGTGTTTGTTTTTGTAAATATCACAGTATTCAGATCAGTAATGATGGAATGAATTTGCAAGCAACACACCACACTAGCAGTTATGATAGAAATGAATCTATGACATGACTATTCCCTACAGAAATGAAAATAGTACATGATTTGTTATCTCAGTGTGCTTCTTTTGAAATACTGAATATTGTTTAACAAAATAAATATGGTATTTTCAAGTTTTTTTTTTAGAATTAAAAAAAAAAAATTTTTTCTTTACAATGCTCACTGAAATTATAGTAATGTTATAGTCATATGAATGTGTTTTTTAATGCTATTTAACATGCTATTAATGATGGGACAAAGTTGCAATCAAAATAGCAGTGAACAATGGTTTAACAAATTTCCCACTTAGCTTTAAAGGCTTGAAGATCTGTGAATCTCATCTGATGTAAAGTTATTACTTCTAATTTGCTTCTGTGCCAAGTGTGAAACCACAATACAATTTTTTTCACTGCAATGCAATATACAAAATTCATAATATGATAAATTACATATAACTTGTAGAAATCCTAGCTGTTATCGTTCTACATGTAAATGTGATATATATAAAAAAAAAAACTATTACTTGCATATTGTTAAATTTAAATCTGACTATACATTTTCAACGAATTGTAGAGAGAAAGAGAAAGATTTTCCTGTCCTCACTAACCCTAAAAAACTTTAAGGACAATAAATATTGTATGAAAGAAGATAGTAATTGAATGTAACTATTATTTAAGAAATAGTATAGGGATTAAGATGTAGCATAATTACATTTGGAAAATGGGAGCTGTATGTACTTTCCTGTTTATAAAGTGTATATAAAGTCGAACATTTTGTAAATTTAGCCTTATGTATAAATAATACATTCATACATAATAATGTATTACTCAGGATTCTCACTGATTTCAAATATGTTATTTAACAGTATTAGTATTCAAAATTATATCTGAAGTACTGTAGGTAATGTAATTTTTTTTTCTTTCTAGTACCTCTGGAAGCAAGGCTGAAGCACTTCATGTCCTGTTCCTGAAGAATCTTGTAGCAAGCAGCAGTCCATGGGAATGCATCATTAACTAGATACAACTGGCTAAGAATTTTCAACAACACTAAATTAAAAAATAATTTTGGTCAAAGGATGGAAAACCAAATTAATTACAAATTATTTAGTCAACTAAATTGGGACATATATAATTTAGAAAATTTCAAAAATATTAAACAAATAAAAGATCAGTTAATATCCGACGTAATTGAGGAAAAAATAAGTCTTAATCTTAATCTTACTTAACCAGGTTAACTATTAAGTATACATAACTAACCATCAGCACCTATAACTCAGGTATTCTAAACACAAGTATATCTAATTGAAAAAAAAAAAAAAAAAGGAAAAATATTAACATGAATTCAAATTTAAGCCTAAGTCTAAAAAAATAAACAAAAAACAAAAATATTGCTTGTTTTCTTTTGATGACTATGTAACATAATATATCGTGATTAAATATCTCATCACAATAAGTATAATTTTATAAGTCATATATGTAAATTTTGTAGTATTAGTTCTTTCTGTATTTTTGTTTTTTGTTTTTTTGTTCTTCTTTGTGATTTATTATTGATTTGTTGTGAAACTGTTATAAATGTTACACAATGTATAGACTCATTACCAGTACCTACAACACAGGTGCTCTTATGTCACCTAGTAGGACTGGTCTTGTGTATTAAAAAATCATTAATATTAATAATAAATAAAAAAAAAAAAAAAAAAAAAAAAAAAAACTACCAAACCAAAAAGAAAGAGATGCCAGGTCAACAACATAAGAGATGTGGCCGCATCAGATGTTTTGTTGAGGGAGCTGCACTCCCAAATACAGAAGACTGGAGAGGATTTCAGCTCTCAGAGATTTAATGATTTCGAGATGTTTGTGTTAACACTGAGGCATTACTTTACTAGTATGTCCTTACTAAAAGTATGAAGGCTGAAAATGTCCTTATTATATGTTGCACATAAAATAAAAGAAAGGAAAAGAGGTATCTGTCTTCCTGATTTTCTTGAAGAGGATGACCTAGACATGTAAACACATATTATAAACATCTCTAGCCAAAATTACAAATTTAATTATAGTTTTCAAAAGTTAGTTACAAGTCGACATGTTCAATAATCATATTCAATTTGTTGACTTGTAAAGAATTTTTTGTTTTACATAAAAACTGTAACTGTGGCAAGAGATGTTTTTACTATGGTTGTATATTTGTTTGTTTCATTTCCTATTCACTAGTTCTATTGTTTGCTTGTAATAATGCACAACTGTAAGATAGTTACTGATAAGATTTATAGTTTTTGTTGTGTAAAGCAAAAGTACTTGTTATCCAATTCCTTTGAAAATGATCTATATGTGTCTCTATATATATATTTGTAAAAAACTCAAAAATAAAATACCTGCAGGTGTAACATGTGTAGATAAAATGAATAATAATATGGTGGAAATAAGACCCCCACACATTGATGATTGACAAAACTTTATGTACAATTTAATTTGTAATTTGTACATAAATGCTGTCAATGACCAATGTGTGGTGGCCTTAATTCCATCATGTTTATTCAACAATAAAAGAAGCCACAATTTCTGTGTTTACTTGTAGAAAATCACAGCCCATACAGATATAATTGTTTAGTTTAGAAAGTATGCTGCAGATATCATTTAAAGTGGGTGGCAATAGTACCATACCTTTTGTTTTAGAATTCCTTTTGTAATTGATGTTTGCTTGCTTATTGGAATTGTGTAGGTGTTTTGAATAAAAACATTTGTCAGGTCTTCAAGGATAATTGCCCCATCACACTGTATTAATAAGGTGATTATTTCTACATTCTAATATGTGCCTATTTATCATGTGTGTTGTTTAGAAATTTCCAAATGTTCACATATGCCTTTTGCTCATTGTCAATTAATATCCTATAATATTTGTTTTTTATTATGAAATGCCTTTAGCCAATTTTGTTTTGTTTGTATTTCTGTTTCAAAATTAATATCTTTGTTACTAGTTTTTTAATTTGCACTTTTATTTTGTCTTCAATATGTTCCATTAGATATATATATGTATATATCCATGGTCGTTTATATATAATATTGTGTGCATTTGCTCATGTTTCGCAGGATTTATTTTTATCATTTCACATTATTCATTTGGCTGTGTTACTTATTCGCTATAAGTTATGAATACTATTATTTGTATCTTGCTTGTAATCATTTATTATGTGAAGAAGCTCATTGATTGTTTTGTTAAAAATATCAGCAGAAATTAAAGAATGATATATCCCATTTCTACTTATGTTTTTGTAATGAATATGATCATTTCAGGTATTAATGACGAATACGACACTCACATGATCTGCAATATCCCTTGTACTGATAATGTTAATGTCAGAAAAATAAAGGCCAATAATGATTCTGAAACTGCAGTTGTGGCATTTGCAATTCTTGGAGGTTTACAAATATGATGAATATGATATAATATGAAAATTTTTAGGTAATTGATAGTTTTGTTATATACAGTATATTTGGAACTATCAGTGTTAGCATCTACTACACACATTACACTCCAACATATTGTCTGTTTCATTTCAATTGTGTTATTTGTTATTTCTTCCTTAATAACAGTTTATATGTGTGAGGAGATTTGTCAATTGCATTACGTCCCATGTGAAAACCAAGAGAGGTATTTGCCTTGTAGTGACATGGAATATGTTCATATGTAGTGGTAGATCATGCACTTTTAAATAGACATTTATTATGTACAACACAATAATGCCATCGCCTCTTTTAGTTGTTCTAAGTTTATAAATTTTGAAAAAAAAACAAAAACACATATAGTACAAACACCTCTGTTTTATGTTCTAAGCTTATAAATTTTCCAGAAACCAGATTTTTTTTTTTATTATTCTTCAGTTATTACATTTCAGTCCTATGAGATTTTTTTGAAATAAATCTGCCTGTAGGTGCTTTGCATACATTAAAGTTAAAATAACTACAGTAGATCTGATAAAATGATGCCAATACATAATTAAGCTAAAAATAAACATATGTACAATTAAAAAATGACCGGTTTCACTAGCGAATCAACTAGCATACTCAGGTGATGGTAACAAAATGGTCCATGAATGTAAAGCCTCTAGAGTAAGACCGCATTACTGTAAAGACAAATGATGTTGCTGCCAATCCCATACGACTTCAGGAAATCACAGATCAATATAAATAATGAGGGAATGGTAAAACCATTAGTTACAATTGAGGATGAGGGTTATCCATTGAACTTGGTGGGAACACTGAACAGAACACAAAGTATTGTTAACTTTGTAAATAACAACAACGATACATGTAATGGGGGAATGTTTTGAAGGGAATGTTAATCAACAAAAATAAAATGAATTAAAAAGTAATAAATGTACTTAGAATCTTTTTATAAACAAAATATTGGCCACTAAAAATCATTAAGGAACATTTGAAGCAAGAAGAAACCAAATTAATAAACAATTAAAAAAAAAACTGCAAAACTAAAAATAATAATAATTGAAATGAATAAAATGAGAATCTTTCTCTAAAGAAATATTAGCCATTAAATAATCAATAAGGAATATTTGAAGCAAGAAGAAACCAAATTAATAAACATTTCGAAAAAACTTACACAATAAAAAAAAAAAATACTACAAAACTAAAAAATAATAATAATTGAAATG